>UESW01004080.1:1098549-1249457 GCA_900491605.1 Calamus simplicifolius
AACTTTTGACATGAAGTTTGGATGTGGGTCCCCATCCACATGCCGTTGAGGTAGAGAGCCAATGAGACCGCAATGATGCCGCTGAGGCAGCGAGAGCCGTTTGAGGCTGCAATAATGCTGAGGCAGAGATAAGCCGTTGAGGCTAAATAAATTTGCCGAAGCAGAAATAGAGCCGTGGGAGCTGAAAAAATTGCCTCGAGTGTCTTATGCTGGTCCGAGAGGTGACTAGATGGGTACGGGCTGTTAGGGATTTGAACTGATTCGGGGCATATGCTAGCCAGGCCGAGTGGTATCCATTAGCCGCCATACCATCGAGCTACTTCGGAACACCTCAGGGGTTCATGGCCAGCCTGAGGGGTGACTCGAGATCGTTGAAATCATAGGTCTGAACCACCACGGGAGTTTCACGGCCGACCCGGAGGTGACCTTTGATCACAGGACCGTCGAGAGCCTTTTGAATAGTTGGTTTTGTTGGTTTTCCCATAATGCATTTAGATATTAATGAAAAGGAACTTTTCTCAAAGTATAGTGTACTTAGCTTTTTGTTGAAGAAATTAGTCTCCTTGCTTCGTTTGGGGGGCTTCAAGTTTGTGACGTTTGTTGGTGAGCTTGGAGGGGCTCTTTACTGATAGCTTGAGCCTGCTCTTGCTGATGAGCCTCAGAGAGATATGATGGTGATGAGTCTCTCGCTGGGTAAATCTCTCACCGAATGGATGGTGGATGGCTTAAGCAACAAAGAGTGAGGGTGGCATGATGCTTCGCCTGGATGGCCCGAGATAGTGGTGACGATGGAGCAGAGACCAGCCTCCTGCTGCTCAGCTCGTTGAGGGTGCCCCCCCAGCGTTACTGGCGAAAGCCTCTTGGGTCATGTCATCACCATCTTTTTATCCACCATTATTTTCGTAGAGGGAGTGAGGGCTTGTAGCTTAGTGTTGTAGAACTCTGCTCTCTCCCCCTTCCTGGCGCGCCAATCTGTTGACGCCAAGCAACCTTCCTTGAACGCCAGGGAAACGGAGATCCTCCTCACCGAACTCCTGCAAGAAAAGTCTTTGGAGACCGGATGTTCCGGTGGGGACCCTCCGACGCTCAAGTCAGTCACTTGGGAACAGACAAGAGTTAGCTAGCAGAAGAAAGCTAGAGAGTTAGGATTCAGGATCCTCCCTTTGTCGCAAGTGTGGCCTTTTTATATATGTTCCAAGATCTCCCTCTCTCATGCTTCCAAAAGGTTCATCATTTAGAGATACTGCTATCCGATAATGGACAAAAAGGCAAGGCTGATAGTGACGGATCGTAGGCGTGTTAGAGGTGTCCTGCTTCATTTGCCACCTGCCAGTACGACATTACGTGTGTCGAGTGGCTATGGTTTGCACATGGCGCGCGCCATTATGAGGTATGGCCACATGCAGCCGCAGGCGAGCGGTGGATCGTACTCCGTAATAGAATATGGCTATACGTAGTTGCAGACGAGTGGTGGACCACATGTCGTAACGGGGTATGGCCACGCACTATTACGGGTGCGTGGTGAGCCATACACCTTAATGGGGCAGGTGATGCACTGTAGCAGGCGAGTAGTGGGCCACGTGGGCATGCCAAGTGGCTCGTAGCTATAAGCTACTGGTCACAGGGTCAGACCATGGCGGAAGCTCAAGGCCGAGGCTGAAAAGCTCGAGGCTGAAGGAGGCCGAAGCGGGCTTCGGAGGTTGAAGATGCCTCGGAGGCCGAAGCGGGCTTCGGAGGTTGAATGATGCCTTGGAGGCCGAAGCGGAACATCGTCGGTCTCCTTTACCGTTAACCCTGATAGTGCTGGATCAGCCATATCAAGTGTAGTACACCCTATATATCTTCTAAGAACCCCATTATTATGATATGGGCATCTTATGTTTGCGAGATGTCATGAGATTAAAGTGACCAATATAATTGATCGTAGACCCTACCATGTTTCAAGATCTTCATGAATTCATGCAATCAGAGAGAAATATTTGGTACATTTGCTAAAATTTTAGCTATTTCCTGGTGAAGACAACATACCCAACTCTACCGTTAATTTGATAGTGACAATAACATGTTAAGGTTTGCTAGACTGATGCTTGGGATAATAATTCCCTTCTTTGTATTAGTTCTCCACACCAACTTAAAATCTAACCAAGATTAGTCATCATGCACCTCTCCGAAAGTATAGTTGAGGGGTATCATTGGCTAACAACATCTTATTTAGTTATTGATCAGGAATGGTTACACAGCAGTTGGTCCTAAATTGGGCCTTAAATAACTCCCGAGTCAAAGCAACCTCTCTAACCCACTCTTTATAAAATGGAGGAAGAAGACCTCACTAACCCAATCCTTATTTTATAAACTTGAATGGAAAGTGATAGCAAATGACTCGGATTATAAACATATAATATTTTTATTTAATATAAAATTAAATTTAAGATATTACATAAAAAGCTAATCATTAATCCTTGAGAGCTGTTGGATAGATTAAATCGTCGAATAAATTTTGAGACTTTGATAAAATAAAGAAAAAACATAAAGTATAAGCCAATGGTTATACCTTTTATATAACATATTTTAAATAAAAGGAATTCAAAAATATTCCAACCATCCTTCTTTTGGGTTTAATGGTGACAAATTTTTGGAAGCATATCATGACTTTTTTTTTAAAAAAAAGTGCAGCTTTAAGATATTAAGATTTTGTTTAAATAAGCTAAGCTGTTGTGGATATGTTTAGGGAATAATAGAGTCCGCGGCAAATCTCACTTCAGAAGCCGAAGCGACGTGATGCTTTATTTTAAAAAAAATAAAACTTTATCCTTCTGAAGCGACGTGATGCTTCTTTTCAAAAAGAAACTTTATTCGTTTCTTTAAATCTCTGCAACGGATATATTACGAAATGATACAGCTCTCCGAGAATCAATGCTTCACAGGCTCAAGCACCGCGGCACTCAATTTCTATAAATCCACATACAAATCAAATCAAAAAACTAATCTGTTCTTGTATACAATCGAGTTTTCATTAGTGCTTTGGTGCAAACTCGATAAAAGGCTTATCTTATCCTGCAGCGTATTTGCTATTCATCCACAGAGCATTTGAGAGGGTGCAAATAACGCTTAAGAAAGCGTTCCGTGTTTGATTCAAGCCTATCCTTATCTTCTTTTATCTCCGTTCTATCTTCTATCTAGACTTTCATTTTTTAAATTTTTCCAACATAAGATAAACTATTTACGATGACTCGTTGTAAACTTTGCTGCACAATTTCATAGCAGCAGTCAAATACATTAATAAATAAATAAAAAAAATCATTTTCATTCGTTTATGGTTTTAAAATTAAAATTTTATTATTGTTGTAGCAGTATTCTTGCACCCATAGAAAATAAATAAATAAATGAAATAAAATAAAAAAGGGAAAGATCCCACTATTTTTTGGAGAGTTTGAAAATAGACGGATTTTCGGTTTCTTTAAAATTTTTCATGAGCTAAAACAAATCGTAACGTTTTACCCACCTACGGCCGGCCCATTGGATCCAAAATCCAAGCCCAAGCCCAACCTCAATTGGTATGGACTAAGAAGAAGGAAAAGTCTTGTACACCGCCCCCGATGCAGCAAGTCTTACGTGGGCTACACCGCTCCTTCTTATTGGTCCACATGGATCCCATGTGGCCTGACGCAATAGAACATAATAGCAGGGGGATAATGTACTTTTTGATCGTACATCCATTAAAAGTCGTTCAACCTTTCACCATTGGTGTGCAGACGAAAATGCTCTTTCCTCCAACCTACTTCAACCCGCCATCTTATTTAGATTTTGCTGATAGAAAACTCTTTCTGATTATAAAACATTCTTCCTGTGGATGATGGTGCCGCGGAGCAGAAGTCTAGGGTTGAGGTTGTTAAGACAAAGCATTAGTTCAAAACCCACGACACCCTAGTTTAAAACCCGACACCCTAGTTCAAAACGTTAAGACAAAGCATTAGTTCAAAACCCATGACACCCTAGTTGAAAACCCACGACACCCTAGTTCAAAACCCACGACACCCTTGTTCAAAACGTTAAGACAAAGCATTAGTTCAAAACCTACGACACCCTAGTTGAACTAATGCTTTTGAGCAGCAAAGATGTTAAGAAGTTAGAGTTTAAGGAACACAGATGAAGCAAAGCTGATGAATCATCAAAAGCTAGCACCAAAACTGATGAATCCTCCAAAGCTATCGCCGCACCAAAAAGACCATTGATCTCCAGACGAAACCATCCAGTTTCTGAATGCCGATGTTATTGGCAACGAGCCCCTTCCATCAAGGTACGCCAAGGTGGTGATGCTGGTCCAAACTAACACCCTTATGCAGGCCTACTTCTACCCGCCATCTTATCTGGTAGGAGATCCTGAAAGCCATCGTCAAGCTCATAAACACAACCTCAACCCCAGACTCCTGCTCCGCTGCACCATCACCCACATGAAGAATGTTTTACAATCAGAAAGAGTTTTCTATCAGCAAAATCCAAATAAGATGGCGGGTTGAAGTAGGCTGGAGGGAAAGGATATTTTCGTCTGCATACCAATGGTGAAAGGCTGAACGACTTTTAATGGATGTACGATCAAAAAGTAATATATCCTCCTGGTGTTCTATCCCATGGAATCTATATGGACTAATAAGAAGAAACGGTATAGCCCATATAGGACTTGTTGCACCGGGGGCAATGTACAAAGACTTTTCCTTACTTTTCCTTTCCACGAGAAGAAACATTCACCGCCCAATCTCAATTGGTCTGGGCTAAATAGCAACGTTGAACCCACCTATGGTGGGCCCATTGGATCCAAAATCCAAACCCAAGACCAGTCTCAATTTCCTTGGTCCAATAAATTAGACCGGCCCATGATTCGCCTATTCGTCGGCTGGCCGTTTCTACTTTCTACGAAGGGATAGGGAAAGGGGGGAAAGGGTGCAATGGAGAAAGGGAAATTAGTTGGGTGGGGAGTTGCGATCGTCATCTTTGTGGTGCTAATGGTCGTTACCCCGGCGATTCCCCAGTCTCAGCAGTACCACGACTTCGCAGATCAGCGCGAATTGTTCTTGGGTAAAAATCGCTTCTCTTTGAAGTTAGGGTTTGTATCTGCTTGATTTCTAGGGTTTTACTTTCTAGTGGTTAGCAAAAGATATTTTTCTATGATTAGGGTTTTTCTGTTACCCGACTTCAACTATTTGATTATTGATACTTTCTTTTTTATTATTTCATGCATTATAATGACGGAAATCCTGAAGAATTAAAGTAGTGATGGAATCAAGAGGTTATGAGAAGTTTGCATACGGGAAAGGAGAATTTTTTATTAAAAAAACCCACAAGAATATCATTCTAAAGGGCATGCAGGCCTGACAATTATAGGAAACCAATTAGGAAAAGTTTTAATTGTGTGAAGCTAATCTACTTAGTTATGCTTTATCTACAGGGCTGCAGAAAATTCCGTATCAAGACAGTAGATAAAATTAGATTTATATTATCCTGCTGCCTCTTCTCTCTATTGCTAATTTATTTGTATTTCAAACTTGCGTTTGGTTAATGTAGCATTGAAATTGTTCCGTAGTTTTACAACTTTGATGTCTGCTGAGTTGTTGTATTGAGGTCACAACAAGAGCATGTAGCATTGAAATTGTTCCGTAGTTTTACAGCTTTGATGTCTGTTGAGTTGTTGTATTGAGGTCACAACAAGAGCTTACAGTGGTGTTGTTTGAGTGGTGCTTTTGGAGTTCCATGTTGGTTGTTCACATTTTTGTGTGTTTCAAAAATACTGCAACTCCACTTGGTCTTTACTCTCACATTGGATTGTAAAATCTTCTTAATACACCTTTTTAAATACTTCCTTTTATAAACTCTTTATAAATACTTCCTTCCTTTCTCAATCTAGAACACATGCATTTCTTTGTTTCTCTCCTCCTCCTCTGCAAGACACTATAATCTATTTATCTTGAGTCTCGAGGCAAGAGGCAACAAGTAGCAATTTCATCAACTTTTGTGACTTTTGTAATTAGGAGTGCACCCTAACAAAGGTGCTGCTGTGGCTGAATCATGGAAGGTAGGCGCACTATTACCCTTCATGCCAGTCCTTGAGTCCATGGAATATGGAATCTATCTTTAAGAACAACATGATTGGCATGCCTCTATAGCTAATTTTTTTCTCAATACGTTTTTGCTAATTATTTTTTATTGTTTGTGTTATAAGAATTTGCATTCACTAACATAAACTTCCAATACCATATACCAACATAATGAACTTGTCATCTATTATGCTTAATGCATTTGTTTAAATATTATTTTTTGCAGGGATACCTAATACGTTAAATGTGATTTCAAACTTTCCTTTTCTTGTGATTGGTATAATTGGCCTTGTACTTTGCCTTCGTGGAAGCTTCAGGCTAAGGTAGTGATCACAATGCTAGTTCTTTTGAAAGTTTTCCAGTAGAAGAAAAAGATTTTCATTTTGCTCAACTTCTTCGTTTTGGTTGTAACAGCTTGGAAGGGGAAATCTGGGGCTGGTCATGCTTCTTTGTTGGTGTGGCTGCCGTTGCTTTGGCTCCTCCTATTACCATCTTAAGCCAAATGATGCTACACTTGTTTGGGATCGACTACCTGTAAGATTCATTGAATAGTTTTCAACCTTTTAATCTTACTGTGTTAATAAACGTCTAGCATTGACATTAGGCTAGTCAAATATGTTTAGGTCCAGTACAACTCAACTCAACTCTTCTAAGCCTTTTTTCAACTACATAGAGTCGGCTACATGAATCTGCTTCCTCCACTCTGCTCTATTTAGGACTAAGTTGACATTCAAATTACAAGTAGTTATATTTTTTTAATTATTTATTTTATGTTTGTTTAGGTCTACCTCTACCTCTATCCTTACCATGGATTGTTAAAGATCATTCTTTCAAACCGAAGCATCTAAAGGTCTTCGTTGTATATGTTCAAACCACTGTAATCAATTTTCTCTCATTTTATCTTAATTAGGGCTCCTATCATTTTAGTTTAGGTCCGGTACAAGCAGCATAAAATCCTTTTTTTTTTCCTTAATGTCCTAGAATGATTACTGGGAAAAATGCTAAACAGCCAAGCCTAGCATCAACGTTGACAAATTTTATGTGAAGCATAAAGTTGAAAAGCAATGGATAATCTTATCTACTCAGCATGCTTCCATGGTTGGAATGACATGATTTTGGAGGTTGACAGATGTGTTGATGCACATGGGTTCTTCCATGGAGTTCATGGAGAGGTATTCAAGGATGCTTTATCTTCCTTTTTCCTCCCTTTTAAGAGATTGGAGAAGCCAATATCATGGGTGTAGCATGGTGTGCAATGTGCATGTTTGTTGAGTGCTGGCTGATATTGTCTTGAGATAGGTGTTTCGGTAGATTGCTCTCTAGCTATCTACAACATATCCATATGATATTTTATATTACCAACTTTTCAATTGGTTAATAACATATATCTTAATTTTTCTGAACATAGATGACTATTGCATTCACATCAATCATGGCAATTTTCATCATTGAAAGGATTGATGAAAAAACTGGAAAGACATCAATTGTACCACTTGTTTTGGCGGGCATACTAAGCATTTTATACTGGAGGCAAGTATACTACTTTCTGATCTTTACCACCCTATACTCTCATTTTTTTCACATTCATTACTGTAACCTTAAATATCTGAATCAGGCTTAAACCTTCGTTGACTTTTGGCAGATTCTTTGATGATTTACGCCCATATGCGCTTGTTCAATTTGCCCCTTGCATCATTATACCTTTGATGGCTATCTTAATTACTCCAATGTATACGCATTCTGCTTATTGGCTGTGGGCAGCAGGTTTGGTTTCAGCAATACTTGGAATTCTTTTGCGGTTGTTAATTTTGTCTATTTTTGCATCCACTTGTTTTTACCATATGATAATTTGAAGGAATTATTTGAATCTTCAAGTAGGAAAGCTCTGTTTCACCCCATTGCCAATGTAACCATGATTATCAGTTTTGAGATGGCAGGAGCTCAGCCTTCCATCTGCACTGCTTCTATAATGTTGTTGATCTCTTTAAGTAGATATAATTCTAACAGTTTTGTTTGATTATAAATACATGAAATGTAATTTAATGGAAGTAGTAATATAAATGAAGAGAGTGAAGATTGTAAGCCAAGAGATATCAAGGAGTAAAAAATTTAGGTATTTGGGATCAATTATCCAGCAAGAAGGTGAAATGAGTGAAATATGAAGTGCTTCGGGAGTATTGTATGATCGACGCATCCCATTAAAAAAAAATTGTAAAACTGCTATTAAGCCAGTTATACTATATGGAACAAAGTGTTGGGCAATACTGAAGCAACATATGAATAAATTAAGTGTAAGAAAAATGTGCATGTTAAGATGGATATGCGGTAAAACTTTAAAAGATAAAAATTAGAAATAAGCATATGCGAGAAATGATAGGAGTAACCCTAATTGAAGATAAAATGAGAGAAAACCGATTACGGTGGTTTGGATATATACAACGAAAACCTTTAGATGCTTCGGTTAGAAAGAGATTTTTTAATAGTCCATCGTAATGATAAAGATAGAGGTAGACCTAAACTAACATGGATAGAAGTAATTAAAAGAGATATAATTATTTATAATTTGAGTGTCGACTTAGTCTTGGATAAGCAGAGTAGAGGAAGCATATTCATGTAGCCGACCTCATGTAGTTGGGAAAAGGCTTAGATGAGTTGAGTTGAGTTGAGTTGTGTTTGATTATCAAAAACTTAATGTGAGAACATATTTAGAACTTTCCACTGGTATAAAAAACCAGCATTTCTCCACGCTCTTGATTTGAATGATTATAGCAGGTCATGCATTGCAAAATATTGTGACTTTGGAATTTTACTCTTTTCCAAACCTATAGCATAGCATTGAGAGTTCAACTTTTTATTTTTTTATTATAGTATTGTTGAAGATCATTGTAGTTTGACATCAGAATACATCTACTGAATCTCGAAAAGAATTGTCCTGTTTTAAAACTTCTTTTTCTTGCTGATTTGAATAGATAGTTTGTACCGTTCTCATGATGATAATTATGCAGGATTCTATCTTTTGGCCAAGGTGGAAGAAGCTACGGACAAAGTGATATATGAATGGACTGATCACATTGTCAGTGGGCATACTCTCAAACATCTATGTGCTGCAATGGTTCCTGTTTTCTTGACACTCATGCTTGCAAAAGGAATATTGAACCTGATAGGTATGCCTTTCCTCATCATCTCTTTATCGCATATTATTCTCCATGTCCTCCGCATGTTGGGCCTGTTTGAACTGAAAACTTGTTGGGACAAAGAGGCAATGCTTCGTCAAATTACTTCATCTCTGACATGGTAGAATTTTTTCCAAAGCGCAATGACATGTCGTGTACTTTGCACAGAAGAATCATCATTAGAAACAACTTAAACTGAAGATGAGACGTGATGTAATGATTGCCTGCTTGCGAGAAAATTCTTTCGAGTTTGTGTCTGGACAATTGTTTTTGTTTCCGTGATATGTCTTAATCTTCAAATGTTGACCTACGTCCCTGATCTTTCCATTTGCACACCTAGTGCTGTTCATCCATTTGACACGGTTTCTATATGATGCAGGGCAAGTTTGTTTCAAAAGTGGAAGATCTATTGGGTAAGATATAGAAGGGGGAGCTTAGATTGCAAGTATACTGCAGTGGCTACTACAACATGATGGAATAATGAATAGATCATACATCTACCTGGAGTCCTCACTGAAGATATTTCTTTTGAGGAATTGTATATTTGTAAGAAGTATATAGCAAACGATATTTTCCTTGTGAGGAATAGAGTCACATGTTACCCTACTGCTTCCTTGCCATGTGAGTGCCAATGGCCATGTCATTTTGCTCCACAGAATAGACGTTTGGATGACAAGACTCATGACCGGTCTTGCATGATCAAAATCTTCATGCTGTTAAGAGTACTCCATTGAGCAGTACAAATGGTTGGGCCAATTAGAAATGCTTCCGTAACTAAAGAGCATAGCGTGAATCAGAGATGATTTTTGACCTACTTATAAAAATTTCTCATCAAAATTGTGCTCAAACATTCTACAAAGCTCCCCGCAAATAGATCATCTGGATGAGACTTGGACATGGTCATCTCTAATCCTCTCTTGCAGGCCACCAATGAATCCCATAAACAATATTTGTGGGATCTTCTCAACTCACCCATGTGCGATCATAGAACTCCCACTGCCTGACCGTGGATATCTGAAATAAATTTGTTTGGTATGCTCCATCACTCATTTTAATTACTACAACTTCGGTATTATTTCTCTAACTACGAATGAACAAGCTAAAATGTTGTTAGTAGATTACACAATAACAGCATGGGAGTCCAACCCCTGGTACTAAAATGAATTCCAGCTAACTGTGGCTGGAAGTGCCGCAACTAACATTGAACTATTTTCAAAGATCAAAAAGGCTGGAATATTATTGAAAGGACTTGACATGGTTTCCCTAATATATTTCTGTCCCGTTTCCAAGAGCATGACGAGCGCCTGCTCAATTGAAGAATTAAGGGGAAGTAGGAAACCCTAAAAAGGATGGGATTAGTATTCTCCCAACTTCCAAATCAACAGCTTCTGGTTGCGAAAGATGGTCTTGATCATTAAGAGCTGCAGAGATCCTGGGCATCGCACCTCAACACCATCCACTTATTGATAAAAAAAAGGAGCTGAACGGTAGCTGTATTACATGCAGACCATGGCTACTTGTCTTGCTTGGTGAATGGCAAATGCTCGGTGCTCCTCTCAAGTGCAGTCCTCCATAGCCTGTACCTTACCCCGAGCTTGTCGTATGACACTGGCGAGTTCCAAATGTTTGCCCCATTGATCATCCTATCTTGCTGTCCAACACCAGCCGTAGGTCCTCATTCAGGACCTGTGATCAAGGATATTCATCAGCACATAAAGAGGGTAGCATGGAATTGCTGGCTGAGAAACCTAGCATAGCTGGCATGGGAAGTTTCCAAAGGAATTGCAATTTCTAGCTGCTAAAGTAAATTGCTACTTTATGATGGTAATATAGAATGGTTTTCCTCATTGTGTCATAATATTAGTAATTTCAACATACTATATTATAGTAAGAGGGAAAAATACAGTAGTACAAACTCTTCCTAATTTCATTCTTTCAATTCTGTATGCATTAAATATGTCTGTCAGTATATGAGATAAAGATACAGCTTTATAAGTTCATAGATATCAAACAGCCTAGTTGTGTACTTTTTCTCCTGTACTTTTCTTTCTTTACAGTTTGAACAAGTATTTATACAAGAGCCAATAATAAGTAATCATGCAGTTTTGCAATCTACGCTATGAGATATTCCCCTTGAGTGCAAAAAAATGGTGAGACATGATTTCTGTGGATTCCATATAAGGGAGAATTCTATGGTTGCATTGCAAATGATAGTGTTAGTGTAAATACCTATATCAAACAGAATGCCAACAGAGAAGAGGAAGGGAAGGAAAAAAAAAATATTCCTACCAGCACAACAAATTTTTATTCATCTCAATGTTTCAAATATTAAATTTAAAGTAGAACAACATTTATTTTTGCTGGTCATGTACTCCCATGATTAGAGTTCTCTGCTAGGAATTCAGCCAGGCACAAAATGGCAAACACACAAATGGCAACATCTCTCGTAATGATTTGAACTACTAGTGAAATTGAAGAAACCACATTCATGTTTTCTGATGGAAATGAATATTTGGTCAGTATCACAAAATTACCAATGTAAGACAAAATAGTTCCAGGTCTATGGTTAACAATATTTACAGATGCTATATCTATTGTTCCTGCTTTGATGTAGTGGAGTTATGACAATATATTAATAGTAACAAAAAAAAAAAAAAGAGAAGCAAAGTTTTTAGTAAGTTATTTACCTTCTCTGCGAAATATCTCCAAAGGATATCTATGAAAGGGATGTGCTTAAGCAAGGGGGCAAAATCCAGAGACATTCTGTACAATAATCTTGTTTTCTGTCTAGAAGAGGGCAAGCAAACATGAAGTTGGTGTAAATGTGTGGAGCACTGCCTAGTATTCTGTCCCGCCAATTTTCCAGGCTTTGAGATCCCAATCGTAGAGAGGACTATGCAGGGAGGTTGGAATTCCATGTCAATCGGGTAGGGATCCCAGTATCCCTGAAGGCCTGATGCAGGTGTGAGGAACTTCACCAAGCTGGCAAAAAAGGGAAAAATATATATATATTATATTAGCACTATATAAGTGAGCCAAAGATGGTAAGAGATGTTGTGGTTTATGTTTTTGGAAAGGGATAGAATATATGCATGATGTCCTTCTTTACTTCAGGGTATTAACTAGTATTGTATCAAAACAGATGGAATCCATGTCCTCATTTGTAGAGCTATCTCGTTACAAGTGAAGTTTTGTTCCACCAGCTCATGCAAAACAAGATGGTGCATGGATTCTTCTATAATATTTGCATGGACTACCATAAGAAACTAATAGGTTTCATTATTTAGTGACAACAGGAAATGTTGCAAATTTTGTTTCCTTAAATTCCAGCCAATGATCAGGATTTTCACTGCATCTTCTTGAAACTAGCACAGAGAAAGCGTAGCATGTCTGCACGATGAATATGGAATATTATCCTAAACTAAGGACAGACCTTGGAACACTCCATCCCTTGGCAAAGGTGGATGTGTGAGTAAAAGGAGCATGAGCAAGATCCAAAAGATTGTCCAGAAGAAGCCCATGCTCCACTGGGAGCTCCATAACAATCTGTTCACATGTAAACAAGGTAAGAATTGCACCTGATATAAGCACAACATGTATATTCAAAACGAAAAAAGATATAATTGCAACTGATTTCTTCTAGAATCAATACTATGTGAAAGTTTATGTCATGTTTATTTATGGAATTTGTTATACAACTCTGCTGATGAAATATCTCAACTCAACTCATCTAAGTATTCCATATTTTATGGTTTGACAATTTGGCAGGATCGATAATGCATTGTTTTACCTCTGCATGAATTGTAAATCCTGGAGGAGGTTGCAAAGAAGGAAGAGTTTCCATGGGGGGTGAATCACCAGGCCAGATCCAGACCATCCCCTCATGCTCAAAGCATGGCAAAGATTGGATTCTTGCATCTAGCATCCGTGTAGATGGCATTTTCTCACATCTTCCATCAGTTGAATATTCCCACCCTGAAATTATTCCATCCCTGATTATGACTTGCACAAACTTTCTGACCCTTTTAGGCATAAAAACAATAGAAAAGGTTCCTACATGAAATCTAAAAGTAACTGCTGCAAGTGGAGGCATGATTTTTTTTTTTTTGTTTTTCATTGAAAGAAAATGCATGGTTGTCCCTTAATATGATATCAGGCACCATAACTTCTGTTTGTTGTCATGTTTCTTTACCAGCTTGTAAACAGTTGGAGAAATGAAATGTGTTACCAGATCAATAGTATTGCAATGCAGTTCTGTATAGCGGCATTGAGCTTGAAATGAATCACAACATAACCATTATGTTTGTGTTGCAATCACTATGCCTTAGCTATATTTAAACTTTCCACCATAAGTACATGCAACAAATGCATTATAACAGATTCAAGATAAAGAATGAAATAATAACCCTGATGGCTGAAGCATTTGGCCATACAGTAAGACTAGTGCTAGAGGATGTGTGGGTGGGTGTGGGTGTGGGTGGGTGTGGGTGTGTGTGCTTTAAGAAATAGGTTGGTGTGTAGGAAATATATGGGCATGAAATGGTTGCCTGATTGGCAAACCTTTTTAAGGTTGAGAGTCATATAACCAGAAGAGAGAAAGTAAATGCTGAAGTGGTAATACTTGGTCAAACGCACCAAAAATTTATCAGACAAGTGTCCACACATTTAAAGTCATCACAAGGAATTATGATAATGGCCAAAGAGGAAACCAATCCAATTTAGCAAAAAATAGATACAACAACATGCAGAGAATTTTAAATCTATGAAAATTCATGTGTTGGAGGCAAAACATGCAAAGATCATATCGAAACATGTTCAATGAGGATGAGAGATGCAATAATTATATTGAGAACTCATTGGATCTACTATAAATAATACATACCATGGTAAGGGCATCGAATCCTGCCCTCATTCACAGATCCAAGGTGAAGGGGGCAAGCTCTATGAGCGCATGTATTCTGCACACAACCTGGCTTCCCATCTTTGCCCCGAAATATTACCCACGGCTCTTCAAAATAATCCATAGGAATCTAGAATGACAAAAATAGATATTAAAACTTTACAAATTCAAAGTACCATATCAGATTCATCCTTTTACCTTATGAGATAGAAGAAGGGCTTACTTACCAGGTATCATCCTTTAGATCACTAGAAAAAGCAACTGGGTACCAAAAATTTTTCAAGTTGGGGTGATATGGCTGCACTGGACCAGACACATTCAGCCTTCTTCGGTGTGACTTGACTTTGATGGGATCTGTAGATGTTGATGAAGTACTTGGAATGAGTGATGTTCTGTCAGCAGTGGATTCACTTGAGGTTCTCTCTGGTAGGAGTTTGTCATTCACCAGTGCTTCCATGTATGCCAGGTTGTCCAAGGTAGCGGCTACTCTTGCTTCTGATAAATGAACCTGAACAAGTTTTTAGGGAAGGATCATGTTGGTTTTCTATAAAATGAAAATTATTTACAGGCGGGCAAGGATCTTGAATTGGAATCTTTTATCTAAAATGCATCCAGACCTCTCTATGGGCCTCTGCCAGTTCTTCTTGCAACTCAGCAAGCTCTTTCTTCATTGTTCCAATCGACTTGAATTCACGTGCTAAAGGGTTGAGAACTTCTACCACCTGTGTTCAGAAAAAAGTCATACCTCAGAAATTGGATGCAATTTGACTTTGGGCATGTTCACTAGGCTAAAATATCATATTTCATTCTCACTCTTGCGCTTTTGAAAAATCGAATTTAGTTTGAACAAAAGTTTGCCAGTGTTTTGGATATTCAAATAATTGTCTGAAATATTAAATGAGAACTTTCTATTCTAAGTGGAATCTCTTTGTCCTCTGGTGGCCTCCTTTATTGACAATCAGAAATCTACAATATAATTGCAAAATTACAAAATTTGTGGATCACAGAAAGAAAACATAATCTTGGAAGGAAAAGCCTCCTAATGTGGTCTTAAATTATATTCTGAAATGATGCTAAAAACCAAAAAATGTTAACTAATTCATGAGAAATGCCTCTTATCCATCCAATAGCAAATCTGAGGATTTCAATCAGGAAGTGCTTGATCTTTATGCAGAAAGGTGTCCATAGCATGCCTACAAGTTCTAGATCTATTACTTAGCATTTAACATGGATTGTTCTCGTACAGGACTAATTCAGCCTAATTTATTAGTTGCCTCGCTATAAGCTCTTCCTAAACTTAAAGATAGCATGACACACACACACACACCAAAAATTGAAAAAAGAACAGAAGAACACAACATGGACCCAAGAGATCCACTTTATCAACCAAACAGTCTCCACCATGAGTTTCATTAACACAATGTAAAAATAGGTTGCATGAATTCCTATAACAGAAAGTAGAAGCAGTTCTTCTTATCAAGATAGTGGCATGATATGAAATACCTTGGCATGAAGAAGCATGATGGTTAACAGGTCTTGACGAGCCCTCCAGTCGCAGTATTGAATGTCCATTCTGGCCACCTCCAAAGCTTGGTTCACATCCAAGTACTTCCCATTAGATGGCAGCACCCTTGGTCCAGGGTCTTCAACATCAAATATTGCCCCCCAAGTATTCTTCTTCATCAACCCACCTCTCCCTTCTTCTCCAAACACAGCCAACACCCTGAATCCATCTCTACCACCAAAATTCTGCGAGTAATAGAAAGTTACGTCCGAGCATCAAAAGAAAAATGCTCAGCTTTTCCAATATGATTTCAAATTTGACTTCTTTTTCTTTTTGTTAGAATGTTCCACAAAATAAGATCATGACTGCAGCTTACTGGTTGAGATAATCAAATAAGTCTTCATTCTTGAATTTTCTCAAAAAGGAATCAAATGCAACAAACTAGTTTAGGTACATTTTCAAGTCAATTAGGCAGATGATTTTGAGAAACTTTTGCTCATGAATAGGGCAAGAGAGCCGGTAAACATCTTGTTAACAATCACCATATCTGGCTAAAACTAACTATATCTACTTCCAAGTCGCTATAACATGAACAAAACTAGATTTCAATCTAAAAATTTTTAAAACAGGATTTTTTTGGGGTCAGAAACTAATTTCTCAAAGGTCTCCTTATGGATCGGAGGATAAAAACTCACCTTTTTCGAGTAGAAATTGGAAGAAGGCCGGAAGAGCGAGGTGGGGAGCAGAGACAGCGCAGCCGCCGTGGTCATGGAGGGGATCAAAATCAAATCGCGGAGAGAGAAAAATACGGCGAGCTTGGATCGAAAATTCTTGTCGGGA
This sequence comes from Calamus simplicifolius, assembly GCA_900491605.1. Lineage (NCBI taxonomy): Eukaryota > Viridiplantae > Streptophyta > Magnoliopsida > Arecales > Arecaceae > Calamus > Calamus simplicifolius. The sequence goes on from UESW01004080.1 coordinate 1,115,056, forward strand.
ATTTATATATCGTGGTGTCGGATGGAATTGCCGATTAGAGGCGAGGGTTGCCCGCGATCTCCCGTGGCCTCCCCCGGCCTGACACGTGTGCGACCGTGGAAGGCTCGACGGCTCACGTGGCGCTCCAGGTTCGACACGCTCCCGTAGACCCCACCTTGGGAGCTCCATTATCTTGCCACGCGGACCTCTACATCTTGCCACCTCGGTATCGTTCGGTGAGGGACCACCTTGATTGCGGGTCAGTCTATTTGGCCCGCACATTTTGCTAAGGAGCCCCCCACCCCCCATTTAGTTTTTTTTTTTTTTTACTAAGCAGCCCCCTAAAAATTACTCACTAATCCATCTAAATTTAAGAAATACCTAAACTACCATTCCCTCCTCCCGCCTCCCTCACATGAATCACCCGTTGTTTATTTTTTTTTTTCTCGATTTTCCCCCTCCAAATGGCCTCCCGTCAATCCCTCCCTTGCCCCTCCCCTCGCCTCCCTCACTCGATCATTCGTCATCCTTTTTTTTTTTTTGTTCATGCATTATTTGATCCTGTATGGCTAAACAACTAAACTCTGTTCGGTCCAACAGGGCCAAACAACATTAATATGTTCGTCCTAATGGATCGATAACTTTCTTCTGTTTGGCCCATAAGGCCGAACAGCAATCTTCTATATATTATAATTATAGAAGATTGTTGTTCGGCATGATGGGTCGAACAGAAGAAAGTTGTTCGGTTCATCAGGGCTGAACATGTTAACGTTGTTTGGCCCTTGTGAAATCGAACAGAGTTTAGTTGTTCGGCCATACATGGCCGAACAACGCACGAACAAAAAAAAAATGGATGGTGATGATCTGAGTGAAGAAGGCAGGGGAGGGGCAGGGAAGGGGTTGGCGCTGGGCTGTTTGGAGGGGGAGGGAACAAAAAAAAAAGACGATGAATGAGGCTGGTGCAGGGCTATTTGGAGGGGTAGGGAACGGAGGAAAAAAAAAAAAAAATTGATCGAGGAGGAAGGGGGGTTATTTTGGTCCAAATTTTTTAAAGGTAAATATATCTTTTTTTTTAGCTGCGTTGGGGGCTCTTTAGGAAAACGCGCGGGCCAAATAGACTGACCCCTTGATTGCCAATCAGAACTGTCCGTTTAACTTGACGAGCGACGACGAACACCTCAGGTCCTCATCCTTCAATCTATTTGTCAAGAAATCCAGAAATTTCTTCTTCTTCTTTTTTTTACTTTTTTTTTTTTTGCAGGCTTAAAAAGAATATTCTAAGGGAATCAGCGGATATAACTCTATTTTTAAAGAAAAAAATAAAATAAAACGGTTTGCATGAATCTATTTGTGAAGAAATACAGAAGAAAAAAAAATTTGACACGCTTAAAAAGAATATTCTATATTAAAAAGGTCCCACCGGGATTCGAACCCAGGTCGCCAGATTCAAGTCTGGAGTGCTAACCACTACACCATGGAACCGGGACATTTATGTTTTTCTTTCTGTACCTAACCATGACAGAAGAATATAATGATTTTTTTTTTTCCACCAAAGGATTTTAAGAGATGAAGCTTCATCAAAATTTGGTAAATTATTGGAATAATTGAATTAAATTTCTTCATTATTTTTATGTGAAGATTATTTTATAAGACCTATCTTTTTCTTTTTTTTTTTTGATATGTTTTAATAAAGGTTCAACCTATATTTGGTCAACAAATAGAAGTTCATTACGAAAGAAGTATTTAAGGCCAAAATGTCCCTAAGTTTATAATCCAGTTTGCAATCAAAATAATTTCACTAGGATAATTAGAGTAAGGATGCATAAATTTATTTAAAATTTTCAATTGCATTTTTATATAATTTTTGAAATTAATTATATTAATTTATGAAATTTATTCAATCAAAATATTTTTAACAACCATGGTAGGCCATCCTATGACAGACATAAAAAGATGTTGAAATGATGGCAATGATAAAAATAAAATATGATAATGGTGGTAAAAGAATCCACATGAGAAGTGAAAAATGATGAAAACTTTTTACTTTATTTTTTTTATCCTTTATCAACCTCAGTGCTACATATGTGCTATCTCAGTATTTTCTATCAAGCCATCCCTGATAATTGTAAAATAATAATAATAATTAAACAAAATTTATTAATTAATATATTTAATTAATAAAAATATAAAACTCAAATAAAAAATCTCCAATAATTTAATCTATTCCAGATGTAATTACCTTTCCCCCCTCTAAACGTAAGCCATCGATTTATTGTCAGATAGAATGCTATCATAGAGTCTTAACACGAAGGCTTATATAAATGCTGGATCGATTAGGTGCAGAGAGCGAAGGCTAAAAAGTTTCTACAAACAAGCAACAAGAGAAATGAAAGTTCAGCTGGGGCAGCCAAAAACTTTGACCCTTCTTTACATAATGTCACAACTCTCAACGAAATGAAGAAATGGACAAAACCTCCAATCTTCGTTCTCTATCTGCTGACTAACTTATGATTCCAATATTGCAAAAGAAATTATACAGCTAACCATCAACCACCAAAATTTTAAATAGGCAAGAAAGAAAGAAAGAAACGTAAAGCACCAGTAATCTAACATAACCCTTCTTTTCAATGTACATTTGTAATACAGCAAGCACCAAAACCATTTAAAAACTTTTAGCTTTTCTATAATCTACTAGTTTTCTACGTGGCTGCTGCTCCTACTTCAAGACAACATGCTCATAAACCCAGAAAGAGTCGAGGATGAGGATGAGAGCGAAGATGGAGACCCCCTCTCTTTGCCACTGGGGAGATTATTGCTGCATATCTTCTCTGAAGAACTGCTAGAATGTAATACAAGATCTGGCAAGCCTCCATTAAGTTCTAGCCTCTCAGCTTCCAGCATGAAATCATCGAAAGCTGTCAGTGATTGCAACTGCTGGCCAAGAGAGGCAATTGTTTTCTGGCACTCTGCTAGCTTCCCAGCAGCCACGGCAAGCTCTTTCTCCTGTGATAAAGATGATCATAAAAATGAGCAGTCGTGAAACATTCAAGGATGGAAGGCATTAATTGATGTATTACGGGTCACTTTCAATCCTTGTTTAAATATAAACAAATGGAATGGCATTCGAAAAAAAAAAAAAAAAGGTCTGTAGAAAATTCTAGTTTGCTTTTTGTCATAAAAGTCCTACACCATGCACTGCTAATGTCCGTTGGCCACAAATCATTGAACTAAGAGAGCCAAAGTGCATCAGATTAGTTATAATAGCAACGACACAGAAGCTACTTAAGAGCCAAAGGTGCATTAGAATAGTAAATAATAGCATAAAAACTACTTGAAGATATCAATCAAAATTACCAGTGAAAAGAACATTCGGGTTTCACCTTTTTAATTTTCAAGTCTTCATTTGAGATTGTAATTTGCCAGAGCTCAGCTTCTCGCTTCATCCTTGATATCTCACTCTCCAATTTCTGATACTTGGCTGCATATTCTGTAGTTAATGCCTTTTCCTTGCTAACCTGTATTTCCAAAGAACCCATCTTATCATGCTGCTTTCCTATTTCAAAATGTGACATCTCAAGCTGGAATTCTAATGCCTTTCTTGCTGCCTCCACATCCTCTATTTTAGTTGCAAATTCTGCAGATTTTGTCCCCTCCACCTTAGCTTCCAGTTCTAAGGAACCCACTTTCTCGCGTAGCTTACTGACTTCCAAATGTGCAGACTCAAGCTCAGACTCCAAGGCCTTTTTCGCAGCCTCTAGAGCCTGTACATTAGCTGCAAATTCTGCAGACAATGCCCTCTCCTTCTCCACCTTGCTTTCTAATGGATCCACCATTTCACGCAGACTACGAACTTCCAGATAAGCTGACTCAAGCTGGGACTCCGATAGATTTTTAGCAGCCTCAGCAGCATCTACCCTAGATTTAAGTTCTGCAGATAGTGCCTTCTCAACCTCAATGTCTCCCTCTAACAAACACACCTTTTCATATAGCTTTCTGACTTCAAGTTCTGCAAATTCTAGCTGGGACTCCAGTTCTTTCCTCTTTGCCTCCACAGCTACCACGTCTACTGTGGCCACTTGTTTGGATTCATTGGCCAATTCTAACTGCCTCTGCAGCTCAAGTAACTTATCCTCAGCAACTCTGAGCTGATCGCAAGAAGCCTTAAGCTGATTTCGTGAATCAACTAAAGCCATCTCCAATTCCGCTTTCTCACTTTCCATTTTTGTGACCTTCTCTTCCAATTCAGCCAACCGCTGATGCAAGGCCTCGATTTTCAGTGGGCTATCTCTCATAGCAACTCGGTCAGAATCAGCTTCAAGTTCAAAGCTAGAACTTCCATGATCAGCCTCAGGCAAAGCAACGAGTCTCTCCATCTCAAGGAAATCATCCATTAGGTTAATCTCTAGAGACGCAATGAGGTTTCTTTCATTGGCCTTGTCACTCTTGAACTGATCAAGTTCAGCAATTAAAGCTGATGCCCATGAATCTGAGCAGCCTGACTCATTTTCCATACCAAGCAACCGTTCCCCACTATCTGATTGGCTATCCGTAACAGATTCCAAACAAATTGAATTTGCAGTAGGCTTGTGGTCATTAACTGGTAATGATTTATGTGCTCGAGACCGTAACCTGCGGCATTCAGCTTCAAGTCTAGCAACCTTTTTTATGCTCTCTAAATGTTGCTTACTGGCTGTCTCTGCTGCTTGATTACTCAGCTCCCTTTCCAGCATCAGCATCTGGAAACTCTTATACTGAGAGGATAGTTCAACCTTGAGAGCTGCATTTTCTTTCTCAACAGCTTCAAGTTTTGCTTGAAGACCAAGATCAATTGCAGCAGCAGCTTCAGATTTTGCAGTTTGCAGCTGCACATTGAGTTCAACAAACTGCTTCTCAAGCTCAAGCTTCTCAGATTCCCACACATGGATCTTCTTAATGACAGCATCATGAATTTTCTCCTCTTGCTCCTCTCTTTCTTGGCGAAGCTGCCTGACGCATTCCTTGAGAGCACCGTCAAGATGACCAATTCTATCTTCAAGAGCAGAGTTTTTCTGGTTTGCAGCTTCAAGTTGCTGCTTCAAAGCTGAAACTTCAAATTCTGCCTGTTCCCAGCCTACCAAAATAAAAAGTTTGAACATTCATAAACAATAAAATAAAAATAATTATGCAATTCTAGTAAAACAAAACAAAAAAGAAAAGAAAAGCTTGCATATTTTCACTAGATTACAACTCATTAACTGACAGACTCTAACTATGGAAACTAGAGTAGAATAAGCGAACCATGACCAGGATTCTGGGGTTGAACAGATTCAAATGCATCATCAAGTTCTTCATACAGTTCATTTAGATCATATCAGCTGTAAACCAGCTAGCAGAGTTTAGCTTTAGCAAGTATTCATTAACAATACTTAGTAATATTTTTGCTGCACTTTGTTAGTAAAATTTTCTCTGCACTTTGTTGATAACTAATGGATAAATATTAAAATTAACATTATTAGAATAACAACCAATTGCATCCAACCATGTGTTATTGTCTGCACAGAGAAAGTACATATACCTGCAAACACACACACACACACACACACACAGATAGAGAATTGCAACTGTTGAATAAGGCAAAAAAAATTGTGTTTTTTTTGAGTAAAAATCAGAATTGTTTGTTATATATGTTGTATGCACATCTGTTGAGACTTGTGTGTGTGTGAGAGAGAAAGAGAGATGGTTATATATTACACTGCATAATTCATGAGCAACAGACACGACATTATGGTATTCTTATTTTTCTGACATAAAATTGCATAATGATATGAAGTAATAATGAGGTATGCCACATTTAAAGCATAAATGGAGTCACAGGACAAATTAGAATGCCAATGTTGATATACAACTATATAAAGGCAAAAGGGCAACTGCAATAAGTTCTTAAGAATTGTTCCTGTTAATCATAAGAAATACACATATATTATCTTATCTGTTAAACAAGTTAACTTTAAGACTCTCAATTCGGATACAGTCATGTCAGCCTCTATAGAGTCTAATGATCAAAAAGGAGAGGGAAGAAGAAAAACCACTAAAATGTTTTCTGTAGAAAATTGGTGAAAATAAATAGCGAAGTGAAGTAACAACCACAGACTGAATGGCTCAACAAAGCATACAACTGCTTATTAGCGATAGGGCTTCAACAGCACAAAGAATCGGCAACAGATTGTAATAAAATTATTGTCCCACACAACTTGACCAAAAGGATACTTAGGATAGGCAAATAATTGGAATATTTTATTTCTAGCATAAAAAGCAGCATGTGTATAAGCAGGAGAGAAGTCCAAACAGGGAAGACAAATGAGGATCTATTCCATAGTTAATTTGGTAGGTCATAACTCATAAGCAAATTATGGATTATTCTGAAATGAACAGGTTCACGATATGCTCTCCTCTAAAAGACAAAGAAAAGCAAATTACATTTTATATGTAAAATACCAAAACTTATTCATTAGATCTGCATGTCCTTTGCCTTTGGTCTCTCTACAGAAATGTTATCCTTAATAAATAAATAAATAATTAAAAACTTATTATAATTCAAAACAATTTTATTTAACATTAAATAAATCAGAAAGAATGAAATATCTCATCCTAACCCAAGCAAATCAAATTGAATGAAAGAGAGTGGATTGCAAAATTGTAAAACATAACTTGAATCAAGTGAACTATTGAATTTGGTAACAATTGTCTAAATTACAGTTATGATGCATATAAGTTGTGAAATTATGTAAGTTTAAGAAAAAAGAGATTGCGTAAGCCACTACTAACAGAATCAACCTAATTAATGGCTCCATATAAACCTGCATTTACACACATCAGTTCGAGGAAGTCATCTGTTATAGTATATTACTACAAGCATTGTACTGCTCTTTTACTTTCATGCAAAACTTATGCATCTATCTTTCCTAGGTTTGAACAAAATGAAAATACACATACAGCACCACTAACCTGAAACAGCTTCTTCTGCAACTTTTGCATGTTGCTTGACCAGTTCCTCTTTAGCATGGATGTTCAGAAGAGCAGCTGACAGTTTCTCAGACAAACTCTTCACAGTTTCATGGACTTCTCTATCACCAATGTTTGATGAACCCTCTGGTGATTGGGCATGATTTGGGGAAGCATTATTAGGAGAACCCTTTACTACCTCCTGTTTAACAATAAGTTTACCACATTATGACCCTCCATAGTCATGAAGTTTCAGCTGAACACCAGGTTTAATTTATAATTATCTCTTACCATTTCTTTTCCAGCACATCTCACATATTTATTGTTCAATGAAGTATTTAAAAAAACAAAAGATAAATAACTCTTTATATGTGTCAACTTTAACTCAAGCAGAAAGCCTGTCATGCATTGGATATGTTAAAACATTATTCATCAAGTTTGAATTCTTTTTAATAATCAACACTTAACATTAACTTCCTGCATTTTTGGGAGTTCTGACAGAGCAACTTTAGCCCTGAGGGTGGCATGGTGTAGTAGCAGATAGCTGGACGCTTAGTTTCTTTCGAATGAAATCTTACATTGTCATTATGTTGTTTAAGCTCAGACAAACGGGGAGCAACCCTCTGAGAACTCCAAGACCTAGAAAGAGACTAGACAGAGGAAGGAATCGTGCATGTAGGAAAGCAATTGTTCTTGAGGTACAAAGTCAGAAGCCAAGGGTCCAACTTCAAACACAAGACCCAAAATAAGATCAAGTCATTAGATGGTAATATCAGGAAGCTCTCACACAATTTATATGTGTGGTGCAATCATTATTAAAGAATAAGCAGATATTCACCACAAAAACCTAGTGCATTCATCTTTGAGGTGGAAGAAGATAATCTGAAGAACCAAACTAGAACACAAGCCTGAAAATATGCTCAAGCTAACGCACAGTAAAAGTGGAGAATTCTTATCTATGAGCATCATAATCATCATGGAAAAAGCAATAGTCATGCACCGTAGAAAATTACATCCAGATGGTTCCAGGAAATAATGACAGAATCAAATTGCTGCAGGAAATGAAGCTGTTTAGCTACACATTAACAATTTTAAGGTACCTTGCTTAATAAAGGTCAGTTTTCACCTTGAAGTGAAAAGTATGTGATTTATATTCAACATTTAAATGTAAGAACTGGCATTGCTGAAAGCTTCTTGATTTGTACTCTATCATTTACCAGTCACACTTAACAAGCAAATCAAAAATCAAGCAACGCAATTGACTCGGTTTACAGTGGCTTGCATTCTTCAGACTGATCGTTCTCCAAAATCGTACCATCCACTTTAACCATTCATTGCTCAATTAACTGGCTCTCATGATTAATCTTCAGGGTCCAAAGAAACTCAAAAACTGAATAAAATCGGAAGAGACAAAGAGGGCAGCAGACAAACCTGATCATCTGAGCACCTCTCAGAATGAGACGACATCGATCCCGAGCTCTCAGTCTCACTGGGGCTCTTCTCGGACGACTTCCGCCTCCAAAGCCAACTCCGACGATCCATCTTGCTACCTCAACCATTTAATAGATCAATGGCACTTGGACTCCAGCTCCATAACCACGACCGCTTCAATTTCTCCACGATCACCACCCACAAGTGCCCAAAAAGATCAAACCTTTTCAACCAAGAAATCATCACAAAATCAGATAGAAATTATTTAAAAAAACCCTTAATTTCGCTGATGAATATGGAACATAATCATCAAACCAAAAACCCTAAAGAAAACCGCACAAGATCAAATTTATATAAGCACTAGAAGAACAAACTCGTCACCCCAAAATCTCATTTTTGACTAAAAACCCAGCAAGGTCGCAACTGAAAAAAAAAAAAAAAACATCCTTTTCACAAAAACAACGGAATCCGACCCAAATATATCACCTTAAATGAACAAAGAGGGCATTAATGCCGGAGAGAAAGGAACTCGTGAGGGACGCGGGGAATGTCAGCAGATGAGACGATCGGCGTGGGGCATTTGAATCTAAAATACCTTCTTTTTTCAAATTTTCTCCCCCAGTTTCCCTGCTATTTATGCAAAGAAACATTAATTCACTGTTCACCCATTAATTTATTCGATCAATCTCACCTCTTTGGACCAAATGCATGTGGGGGGGAAGAAGAAAGCCGCCTCCTTGGAAGCCCTTTCCAGCCCCTGCTTCGGTCTGGGAGAGACTCGATTTCTTTTTATTGTTTTCAAAACGGAGCTGGCCTTATTCCCGCCCTCTGGCCACGGAGATGAGCATTTTCTCTGTTCCTCCTGGGGTTTTCTTCTGCCATTAGTACTAAATAATCAAGCTTTGCTAGAGAGAGAGAGAAAGGCCAGAGCCCCTCTTGGCTCTTTGTTTCTGGTCTTTTCCTTTCAGCTTCTTCTAATCTTCTCAATTCCCTGATGAGTGTTTTATATGGATCGCTTCCATCAAGTACGGTTGCCAGAGATTTTAATTTTTAACCTTGGATTATGCTCTCTTTGACACAGGGTTTGAATGGTTTACCAATAAAATAGAAAGGCTTAAACAATGAGAGGGCCAGTCCTAAGATGATATGGTTTATATTACCTGAATTGCCCTTCTAGCATTTCCTTGAGTTCCTCTGTTTTGTGTGTCTCTGCCAAATGGTTAGTCTAGTTTGGTTCTCTGATGAAAATGAATGCAGTGGAGCATCCCTAACTTGCTTCAAAGTGGCAGATGCAACCATTTATCATGATGGTTGTGATGTGCCTAGATGACTGGATTATATTTTTGATTACTTGAGATAACATGATGGATACAGTCTCATTTCTACCTCATTCTATTGTTTCTTTCCTTGAAGAGCAAGGAATAAAAGCAATAAAGATGCATCAATTGAAGTTTATAAGGTGGGAGGTATGGATAATGGAGACATGTAGAATTAATAGATTCAGCAGGGACATGTCACCAAATTGGTGTTGCATGTAGTCAAAGCATGGCTGAATACTAAAGGCTATTAAGATTAATGCTGAAGTATTGCCTTAAGACTAAGAATATTTTAAAAATTCTTGGTCCCCACTGTAGATTGCAGGGGCCTCCCCTCATGAAAATACTTTGACTACTGTTGATGACGCTAGCAAAACTTGCAATGTGCAATGGACTAAATCCATAATTTAGCTTAGATTAGGAAGTGAACTTTTCTTCTTCTTCTTCTTCTTCTTCTTTTTTTTTTTTATGGTTGTGGCCTGTGGACCTAATTTCCTCTGTTTTGAGATGAATTAGTGATGAAATAGACTACCAAAGCAACAAAAATTTGAATTTTAAGCTTCCATTAATTATGATGACATAAACATCATGCTCACAAATTCCTCTTTATGAAAGATTGTGAATGATAAACTCTTTAATATTCAAAAATTTCTAGAGATCTTAAAAACAGATAGGACAAACATGTAAACTTGGTGCTAGTGCTGTTGTGACTCCTTGTTTGCTTATCTGGTGATGGCAATTTTTTTCCGTTTTCTCATTTATCCAATCGGTACCATTTTTAACGGATCGAAGAATCCCCATTTTAAACGGCTTAACGGATAACGGGAATTTTTTGTTAACGGCTAAACAGATAAACGGTCCGAAGACGATATTCTCCGCTCCATCCCCGTCCCCGTTAGCTTTATATAATAACTCAGCGACTCTTGCGCACCATCTCTTGCTCTTCCTCTTTCACGCAGCCAATCTAAAGTTAACCTACTCCATCACCTCTTCCTCTTTTTGAAATGCAATTAGAATTTGATGGATCATTTCCTATCTGGTTTGTTACGATGTTAAAGCTAATGTATCTGGTTTGTTACGATGTTAAAGCTAATGTGTTACATGTATCAATATCAACGATGGGTTGTTGGCGTTTATTCTATCTTATCCTAATTAATTTTATTTTTAAATTTTAATAAATTTTAAATCTAATAAAATAATTTTATTTTTTATGTAAACGGACAAACGAATATCCCATTTGCCCGATCGGGTATCCTCGTCCCCGTCCATTAACTATAACTGCTTAACGGGATGGAAAATGGGGATGTTTTTCCTAACGATGATGGGTACCAGTATAGACTGTCCCGTTTCCATTTCCATCCCTATGCTTCTCCACCTGCAAATGGTCCAGTGACTGGGACTGCCTTGGAAGCCATCGATGATGACACACCTGCACCATGGAGCAGGGCTCAGCAGAGTTAGCTGGAAGCTCAAGAGGAACATCCTATCCTATTTCATTAAACTATGGAAACAGGCATTAAATAGTTACAATCAAATTATTCAAACTGGATGCCATGTCCAAAAAGGTTGAGCTCTAACCACCACTAGCAGACAGCTGTTTCCCTACAGTGGACTGTTCGATTTGTAGCATTATATCATACTGATTTTAGTTGCTTGATCGATCATTTGAAGCACCTGGGACAAAGATGGAGGAGATTAGCTTGGCTATCTCACGCAAGATGGGATGTAGCATTCCATGAGGCAACGTCAGAGTCCTGGTTGACAGGCCCCAGAAGGTGGGCTCCCAAAGCCTGCCACATTGCCATAAAGGAGTAAAAAAATTGGCAGTGCGTGGCTCCACCTTATGTGACTCCTGGGTGACACATGAGCTCAGATGATATCATGTCAGAGAAGCTGGGTTGCCCTCACACTGTCACAGATGAAGGGATTTTGGTCTCATCCCTGATACGATTCATAACAGTGAATATTATTGGCAAGAGAAATGATAGGATCACATAAATCGTCGATAGTGTCGGTGTCACAGTACCAGATTTCGTGCCTAAGTAATGGCAGGCCCCTTTCTTAGCATTTACCAATTTTCTTTTTACATTTGATTGAAAAAAAAAAAAAAAGGTCTGTTCACAGATTGTAGCTTGGATGAGCATCACACAATGTCTTCCAACCAAGCTATCACACCAAATAGCTTAGAAGTTTTTTTGAGCAAAATTTTCCAGCCACTACTACATTTGAGCATCACACAAAGTCTTAAGAGTTATTTCGAAGCCAGACCAGTTATCAGACAAAACAAAAAAAAAAAAAAAATTGATTTGATTTCAATTCATTTTATCAGTTGGCCAGTGCTTACATTGATTTCCATGATAACTCAATTAATCATAATAAAAAAGAATACAATTCTCATACATGCTTATAACATCCCAATTTTAACTTAAGATAAATGAAAGCCTGTATAATTTGTACTTGTGGTTCAATTTAATTTATATTGAATGTTTTAAAAATTTAAATCAATTAAATTGATATGTTTGATTTTAAAAAAGTTTAAACTAAAATCGAACTGAGAGCAAAAGGCACTGATTCTTTTTTTTTTTTTGGCACTTTTCTGTTTGGATATCTTGTTTCACTTGTAGAATTGAGTACTATGGCATTCTTTTATACCCAGCAAATCAGACAACCCACCTTTTGATTTACTAGGATGTCCCAGAACGGACCTAACTTACCATGCTATCAGGACAGTACTTGAAAGGGAGTTGTGCTCTTACTTGCATATTAATACTCCATCCAATATATTTGATTAATTTAACCATTAGACTGCAAGGATGTGGTGGTTCCTGCATCCTTTTCCACCAATGGCTTCCAAAGGGTAATTGCTACGGCAAAGGCGGCCAGACGCGTTCTTGTCCTCTGGTCCCAAGTCCCAACCCCTCCCTCGTGTGGAAGATGCTCTTCCTTCAGGCCCCACTCTCTTTCTGACTTCATGGTGACATTGAATGCTCTGTAGCTCTGCATTCATGGATGCAGTTTGGGGCCAAACTCAGGCGTGAAGAAAGATGGTCTCAGAGCTCACAGGTTATCCACAACCACAAGAAAGTAAAAAATTACTATATTTTTTTTGAAAAAATATTATATCATTAAAAAATTAATAAAAAGTGAAAAAAATAAAAATAAACCATGAGATATGAAAAAGAAAGAATATATAGGTTGAATTTTTAATTAGATTAGAAATAATTTTAGAATAAAATAGATTTGATAAGGGATTTTAATATGGATTATTAATTATCAAACATATCTTCCATCGTGTAGGTTAAAACTATTATTTTTAAGGGATTTTAATGTCTTAAAAAATGATCAAATATTTCCTTTTTTTTCTCATTTGATTGATTGTACCAAATGATAGTAGCATTTGGCAAAGGATTTCTAAATTTCCTTCTCTGATGAAATTGTTAGTAAATAGTTGCAGACATGAAGACGTCATTATAAAATAATTGCCTGGTCCACGGTCTTGAATCAATTTATATTAATAGTTTGCTCAAAAAAAAAAAAAAACATATGACTATATTTTTCTGAAGACAGAGAACTGCTGGTATAAAAGTTGCACTTATATAACCCAAATTTGATTGTTGATGGACTGAAATGGTAAAATCTTTTGATGTTTGCATTAGAAACTTGAGTTCAATAATCCTGGAAAGGTCAGAGACATCTGGGAGACAGCAATTGTAGTCTGTGAACATATTGTCATAAAAATATAAAAAAGTAAGATATCAAAACAACATCAAAAGCACTCACGTCTACCACTCAGCAGCCGTTGATTGGTAAGACCCACTTAGTATGAGTTGATGATGAGCTAAGCATGACTAAAGTGAAACATAATTAAATGACTATAAATTTAAAATTAAATAAAAATATATTTTGATCCCCAGATTCTTACTTAAAACCCATTTTGATTCTTAAATTTTAACCATTACAGATTTATTTCTTATATTTTAAAAATACTATATTTTGATCATTATGTTGGGTGAGGCCAGTTAAAATTAATGAAAGCCATTCTAATGGACTTGTTGATATGTCGGCTATTTTAATTAGCTCTTGTGATATCTAAATAATTTTATATAAAATAAAAAAATAAAAAATTTATAATCTAAGTTCATATGCTACCAATTAACTAGTGCTCGAATTTTTAATGCCATATAAACATAATCAACTAATAAATTAATTAAACCAGCAGTTGAACTTAAGGTATTATATAACCCCATACAATAGAATAGAATGTTAGGAGAGAAGCCCAAAATAAATTTTGGATAAAAAAATTGAGGGCTGAAAGTATATACTTTCATTTTTTTTTTGTGTGAAAGTATAGGTCTCATGGGTGGATTGGATCCTTGACTTCTTGCCTTTGAAGACAAAACTGAGCCTAGAAAAGTCATGCAATTATTTGTTTCGTATGCATTGATCATGTCCCTTCAAACCAAAAGCCATTTGTTTGGATCTCCTTATAATTTATGTTCCCTTGCATTCTTGTACATCAATTATTTAGGAGTAAGTTGAAATAGGCTCAACCCTACCTTCGACAGAAGCTCCCCCCACCATTGAATGGGACAACAGAACAGTGGTCCTAGATGAGTGTATGTATCTATCTATCTGTCCAATTCTAGAACTGGAGGATGATGATGATGATCGAGTGAATTCATCAAGTAAGATGTGACCCTTGGCGTGGATTCGTTACCAACAGGAGAATATATATATATATATAACCCGTGATCTACGCCACAGAATTTTGTCTAATGGCCTTCACCACTCCCTGTATGGGGGTTGTTGATGTGGAGGTGGCAAGGGAGGATCGCAAGGTGGGCACCAAAAAGCCATCCAACTTTATAAGCATACAGTTGATGTGTCAGCCACTAGCCCTGCACGAAGCATCGCGGTGACGTGGGGATGGCGAGCCTTCGCCCCAGACTCACATGAAAGCATGAGGGCATGAGGAGCCAAGTAGATGCCAGAGTTTGAACTTTGAACTCCAATTGAACGTGGATCATATATACTTCTCGAAATCTATTAAAGTTTGGTTTCTACCTCGTTCACAAAGCCAATTCATTTACCATGAGGTCATCTTGAATTCAGGATCACCTGTAATTCGATTGACGATGACCAAAGTTGTACCTCAATGATCCGCTTATCTTAAATCATCCCCATCTCTGATAGAATCACCATCGTATCATCCCAAAAAATAATTATACATTTATTGAAAAAAAAAAAGTTGAAATAACTTATAACTCAAGTTCTTCGTGTTACCAATTAATTTGCACTCAAATTTTTAGAACAAATAGCTAGTTTCAATCTACTAACAAGTTAGTCAGTAAATAAGTTTGGAACATTACAAAAGCTAATCCATGGAAACGAGAAAAAGCCTACTATAAGATGATGGTTGAATCTCATCATGATGTGAAGCCACCCCCTACCCAACTCAATGTTCGTTGATAATGGAGCTAGATTGTAATACCAAAAAATAATCCCACTTGCACTCAAGTTTTTAAGGTTAAGTAACTTGCATTCGAGTTCTACCGGAAGATAGGCTTGAAGCATGACAAGCGCTCTTATTTTCATATTATAATTTAATATTATAAAATTATAATATAGTTATAATATTATTTATTATATTATAATATGATATGAAGTAGACTCTTAAATCTTAAAATCATAAAGATGGCAAAAAAAAAAAAGTAAAAAAAGATAAAATGGCTTCAAGATCCATATGGATTTAAGGATGAAAGGTTTTAAACTTGGCTATATTCAAATATAATCAAACCTATCTTATATGATATAATAATATTATATATTATATTATTATTATAACATAATATAATATCATCTAGTATCATAATATAATATTAAAAAAGAATATTATAATTTAACATAAATATTATAATGATAAATTATTATGATAATTACAAAATTTATCGGTGATGATTTTGGTATTATAAGACCAATGATCTTGAATTCTCATCAGGTAACAAAACAAAAACAAAGATGTTGAAGGATCTTAACATAACATATCGTAGCACCAAGGTTCATGCCACCTAACGAGGAATGTGGATACAAAGTTGCGAATAAATTCAAATTAAAAACCCTTCTCCACGCACCTACCTTACCTTTTTGTTTTGTTTTGTTTTGTTTTTTTCCCTGCTGCTGATTTAGCTTGTTCCCTCCTGCTGCTGCTGCTGCTGCAAAAGAACAGCACTGACTCTCAATGTGAACAACATGTTCAACATGCCCATAAAGAAGGAATCACAACTTTTGACAGAGTTTAGGTTGGCAGATCAAGAGCTGCACCAGTTGAGTGGCCCACTGCACCCTTCTCACCATGCCATGTCAGAAACAAAAGTCTGCTTTTTTTTTTTTTTTTTTTTTGGCCGGTTACAACAAACGAGTAATGCCTAAATAATGCCTTCATCTCTTTCTCCAATAATTGCCACCGTGTTTTCCCCCATACCTGTAACCTTCTCTTCAAATCTCTTAGCCTTTCCGGCTCCCATTTAATACAAAGTCTACCAACTTTACTTTCATTTAAGAATTCTAAACCTAGGCATTCTCAAAGTGAACCCCTGAAAAATATGCAAGACCTGCTCAAGAACTCAATTCACGATAATGACAGTAATAAAAATAGTTTATTTATTTACAAAGCCTGCAAATAGCTGCTTAATAAATAAAAAGAATTGAATTGAATTTCTCAGCAAACCTCTTGCACTGGTTTAAAAATCTCGAGTCCAGATCCTATGTGATCAGCAGAAAGCAAGATTCATAAAATTTCAAAGATTTAGTTTTGCATCACAAAAGGCACCCTACACCTCTCCAGTCTGCAAGGGCCTAGCAAGCAAAGTAGATAGTAGCCATGTGCCCTCCCTTCTCGCTGGCATGATTGGCAGCACATGAGGGCCCCTCTTGCTCTACCGAGCATGCATTAACACAACAGCAAATAATGGTCACAGGCAGTGTGTTTTCCAAGCTTTCACAGCAGCAAAAGAACAAGACATGCAAACCACCAGCAAAGGACCCACTTCCTGAGGCCTGGAGAACACCCAAGGTGTGCACAAGACATTTGGGCAGAATTGTCTGCCAAGATGGGCCAGAAAACAGAAACATATCCTGCTGCAATATCAGTAGCTGGACTGACAAGAGAATCAAATCAGACATAACAAAAGAGAACAAAACCAATTTTCCTTCCACCATAGAAACGGAAATGAGGAAACACTAATAACCTTTACTTGGACTCCACAGGACTCCCCACACTATTAATGCTCTGAGAATATTTTTTTACCCCTTTTAAATGTATTTAACCTTTGAAGTTTCTTGATGCCTTCTTATCTGTACAGACATATAAATAACAAAAAAATTGATGTCATTGATGCAAGAGATGTGAACAAAAACACTTAGTTCCCTTGTAGCACAGATTTGGTTGCTAAAAATCATTCCCTACATTCTTTGACTAGGAGTATCCCAACCAACAGAATCATTTGTGTCATGCAATGTCATATCACCCCCCCCCCCCCCCTAAAAAAAGATGAAAAAAAAAGGACCAACTCCTTTTAGGTTTATGCCATTTGATGAATGCTCTGATTTCAGGGAGCTGTTAACTCAAAATGTTGCTCCCCACATCATACAGGAGCTTGGACCTGCATATACTGTACATCAAATATTTGTCCCCACCATCAAGAGAGATCACATGTCAGATCGTTTCAAGTACATCATTACTCCAATACTTGTCAGTGCAAGTGCACCTGCCACAATCCCAGTTTGCAGAGATGACCATTCTCTTATCTGGAGAGTTGCAAGATCAGCAATCGATCTTGCAGCTTCCTTCTTGGTATCAGAGTCGTCAATATACAGCCGTAAAACCTGAAATAAGCAAACAATGACAGCTGAACTAGTCAGGCCCATTGTCAATCTTGAAAAACACATCCCATCAGAAGGTGATAAGAAAAGATTTGCCATTTTTCAGAGATACAGTTCCTTCATAAAAGAACACAAAACATTTGCACCATCTTTCAAATTCATAGACCAGCTGGTGCAGGACTACAACATCAGCCACATCTCATATGTGGCCTTGCCTCCTATATTCATCTAACCGACATCAAATTGTACCAATGGTAGGTCAAGACTTATTGAAGAAGAAAATGCTTTCGATTTTTCTTTTTACAAGGAAATTTTGAAGGAAAAAAAAAAGACTCTTCTTTTTAATTTGTAAACAAAATCAGGCTAATTGTGTCAAAGGTGGCCTCTTTTACAATGGTCACATGCATATGATGGATGCATGTTATATGTCTCCTTGAAGGAACAAAGCAAAATCAGTAGTATATGCCCTAAAAGAATACATAAAGATGCACTAATTCTGTGTATGAAGGCCTTGCTAATGAATGTCACGCTTATGCTATTTACATTCCAGTCATCTCAAGGAAAACCAAAAATAGTTGCAACACATCAAAGAGTATTCATGAAGTTGGATAAATTGTGCCAATAATGACCTTATTGCAAGGGTGTCACATTGTGTGCTCTGTGTCATAAATCTGTTCAACGACCATCGGCATCAGTTGGGTACCTTTAATACTATCCACAGAGTATCAATGAAGAATCCATTGACAATATCTACAAGTCAATTGTTTCATATGGATAAAAACAGCCATCCAAAGTAGTTTATCATAAGGGTAAAAAGATTCCAGCTTTTGTTGATGATAAGAGTTTAGCAACTTTCTGTTTTGATGCATGTCAAGTGTCAGCATGGTTAGACACCAAAAGCACTAACAGCAACAGCATTCAATCTTTGGGCCCATAGCAGAATTATGTTGTATCACAACAAATTCTACGCATAATCCATTCCTAACTTATCTTTCCTTACCCGTACACAATCCTAACAACAAGCAGAAAACCTGATGCAAGACATTGTTTTAACCTTTTCTTAATGGTGAAATCAATTTTAATACTAGGATCAATGCTAGACTAAATGATAATCCTCTCAAACAGCCTGAAGAAACAGGATAAGGCTGCATAAAGTTTCTGCTTGTAGGTGGGGGCTACACGTGTTCTTCACTCCTACATTCAACCATTTAGGTGCTAACCATGTTTCTTCAGGGTTGTCCCCGAGTCTGTTGCTATTTTAGCAAGCTCCAAAATCCTAGTTTCGAAAGAAAAGCGGAAGAAAGAATCACCTTCCACCCAGCTAATCGGGCATGGTTCACAGCTCCAATGAGATCGCTATCTGTATTCAGAAGTACTCTGTCACCTTCTTCATCTTCATACTGTATGAAACAGAAAGGTTACAATTTAATTCTAGCAAATGTAATACATGACTACAAAGAGCAACACAAAACTGTAACCTCACCAAGAGTTGGATTTTGTCATTGTCGCTGTCAAGCCCCATTCTCTGCATCACCGCAGATAGAAGCTCAGCTAAGCTCTCTGCACCTATAGCAAGAAAATAGTCATACATTGGAGCCTTGCTATAATATGTTGGGAATGAATGCCAAAAAAAAAGGAATCACAACCCAAATTCCGACATGAAAACTGCCATTAATATCATACTAACCACAACCAAATCTATGAAGCCGTCCCTTCTGGTCTTCGAACTTGAAAGCCAACGAGTTTCCAGGACCATGAGATGGGGACACCGTGCACTCTGATGCAATCAATGCAGACCCTTCACTGCAGATAAACAATTTTCAGAGGAATTAAGCATGCTGGTCAGCAATAATAACATGAAAAGCAAAGACACGGCACCTATGTGTATCACTCTCTTCTAAAGGAGGCTCCAGAGCAAGAGCAGAATCCCAAAACTTGTGCATCATCGTGTTTGCCACATCATTTACAACTCCAGCACCTCCTTCAATCTTCAAGAAGGAAATAAAGAATTAAGATAAAAAACACTGATACAATCCTTCATTTGTTAAGCTGAATAAAACGAATCAAATATTGTGGTTCAACACACAATCCATGAGCAAATAAACAAAAATCAGCTTAGTTGAAAAAGATTGTGGCCTCGCTAAGGAATGAATTTGATGTGATCAACATGTAGATTTTATCTAGCTGGAGTCCAGCTGCTTCACTAAGCCATGCAGTTCAGTGTTGTATGTCTCAATCAGAGTAATCAGCCAAAGATTGAAGGAATAATCAGACAGCAACATACTAAAGAAGACATTATCTGGCAGCAGTACCCAACTTTAAACACATGCACCTCACAATCAGTAAATTCTTGCAGCATTTTAAACCTCGGTGCTTGCAATACGTAAAAGAGCATGAGAAAGCTGGAACATTCACCATTTGGAATGAAAGAAAGTTATTTCATCATGATTAAATCACCCTCAACTTACTGATTTGAAACAAGTTGATAGCTTGGCATATATCTAAGTGGGCATTAATTACACTTTTCTTATGTAATAAAGAGTGAAGAGGATTGAAAAACTTGTTTACATTGTGGACACAAACACATTTCAGAGCAATCCTAGAAAAATTAAACAATACATGATTCAGATAAAAGGATTTCAGATATGATTGATCTTACCATGGAAATTGCTGCATGTGTCAGTTGCAAAACATCCAAACAAGCAGCAATTTGACCATCTGGTTGAGAAGTGACATCAGTTAACTGAAGACACAGATTTCTTGCCTACTATAAGTTAACATTACTTACCTCTATTCAGCACTGGAAGATGTAAGAATTTCCCATCATGCATTATATGCAGTGCATCAAGAATTGTTGTATCCAATGTCGCAAATTCAGGGTTCGCAGTCATTACCTATAAAATAAAATA
This sequence comes from Calamus simplicifolius, assembly GCA_900491605.1. NCBI lineage: Eukaryota > Viridiplantae > Streptophyta > Magnoliopsida > Arecales > Arecaceae > Calamus > Calamus simplicifolius. The sequence goes on from UESW01004080.1 coordinate 1,135,553, forward strand.
ATAAAAATGCAATATATCACAAAAGAAATGACAAAAGGAATAAAAAAAACTAATGAGAAAAGAAAAGTTCAAAACTAACCATACAAAAATTATGGCATGAAGCATTTGAAACATCATATGGGTATATTTTCACACCAGTGTCGAGACTAATTAAGACAGTATAGCGATATTGCCGGTAATATAACATGTAATAGTTTACCAGTGTAGAAAATGTTGATCTATGTGACGTGACGCCCATGATTGATAACTGCCAATGTGCAGTAAACTGCACATGGCAGTTATCTATATGAGAAACGTTCTCTGATGGAGAAACCGCTCTTTCGTGATTATATATATCGATATTGCCGATAATATAACATGTAATAGTTTACCAGTGTAGAAAATGTTGATCTATGTGACATGACGCCCATGATTGATAACTGCCAATGTGCAGTAAACTGCACATTGGCAGTTATCTATATGAGAAACGTTCTCTGATGGAGAAACCGCTCTTTCGTGATTATATATATCGAAAAGGATAAGGGCTGTGAGGCGATAAGTGAGATTGAGAAAGAAGGATCATAATCTAATACAGAAGGATAGTTCGGATTGTGACAAAGGGTAACACCACAACCTAGCGTTCAGATTATTCGTGGAATCGTCAAGGTAAGTAAATCCGATCTTGTATGAATCGACATTGGTATCAAGCCACATTGATGATTCCCTTATTAATTTTTTTTTGAATAACATGATATGCGATATGCCATGAGAGTTATATATTTGAAATTAGATAAAGATATGCTCTTTCAAATTTGAAAATGGTATCTATATCATTAATTTTAGATAAATGTAGATGTGGATAAGTGTTAAGAAAGATGTTCTTTTAAATTTTAAAATGATATAGATACGTGTTATATTTTTTTGAGAGAGATCTTGCGAACGGGAACGATTCTAGAGAAAATAGAATTTTATAGAAGGATTCTCAAATTGTATGTACAGACATAATGATCATGAGAAGGATGGCCAACTTAGATTTAAATTACCTTTGTTGTGCATGGCCTTCACTGTTTTGTCTTCTCTCTTGTTTGATTTGTTTTATCCCTTTTTCAGTATTTATTTATTTATTTTATTTCTCTCTTTGTTTGGACGGAGGATATCTCATGGAGTGTTGTTATCAACGTATAAACCGCTTTCCTGTGGTTCTCCGATTCCACAGATGACATGTGGAATATATCAAGGCACATCGTAATATAGAAGCCCAACACCACTAATGTCTCCGACCTGCTCGAGATGCCACTGCAGCAAGTACACCACCATGCTCCCTTTCCTTGGCAACAATATCATTGGCCCCGCGCAAGCGTGCTAGAGCTCCAGTGACCTGGGGATCTTGACACTGTAGAGAATCGTTCACGTTCCCAAGATCTCTCTCAAAAAAAAAAAATAACACGCATCTATATCATTTTAAAATTTAAAAGAACATCTTTCTTAACACTTATCCACATCTACATTTATCCAAAATTAATGATATAGATACCATTTTTAAATTTGAAAGAGCATATCTTTATCTAATTTCAAATATATAACTCTCATGGCACATCGCATATCATGTTATTCAAAAAAAATCAATAAGGGAATCATCAATTTTGGCTCTGATACCAATGTCAATTCATACAATAATAAATCTATGGATCGGATTTACTTACCTGATGATTCCACGAATAATCTGAATTCTAGGTTGTGGTATTACCCTTTGTCACAATCCGAACTATCCTTCTGTATTAGATTCTGATTCTTCTTTGTCAATCTCACTTATCGGCCCACAGCCCTTATCCTTTTCAATATATATAATCGCGAAAGAGCGGTTTCTCCATCGAAGAACGTTTCTCATATAGATAACTGCCAATGTACAGTTATCCAGTTATCAATCATGGGCGTCACGTCATATAGATTTACATGAAAATTATTGCTAGTCAATGGATGCCAACAGAAGACCAGCATATAGAAGAGAGGCTACAATTTTCAGCAATGAAGATTTTCGGAGCACTCATAATTCTCATAATAACCATGATGACCATAATGTTAATAAAGAAGGTGATGATAATGCTATATAGCAAGAAAGATAGCAACAGCCCCATTGAGGTTGCATGACTGAAGCAACCATTTTATATTTTTGCTCAAAGAGGATATGGCATGCTAAATCAGGGCAAAAAAGATTGAAACTGCAGTCTCGTGATGTAGGAGTGAATGTATGACCAACAGTGGCATCCCATAAGGAACTAGCCAAAACAATTGATGGACTAGAAACAAAGCTCATGATTATCTAAAAGATTCATGGCAAGAATTGAAATATGTCTGTCGATGGCTTGCCAACCTACCACCAGCACGTACCACCATTCTGTGCCAGTTCTAGAGCTTGGCATGCCTGGAACCCACTGCCCTGACACAAGCCAAGTACTAGCATGCAGATGAGATAATGCCAGTGCTGCAAGCCATTGAGGCACTGGCATGGTACATAATAAGCCATGCCATTGTGATAACCAATGGACACCTATACTAATAATGGTAACAATAGATGATAGTAAGAGTAAGAGAAAGCCTAAAAAGATATAGAAGCTAGAGCAAGATAGCAGAGAAACTTGGTAGTACCTAAAGATAGAAGACCATGAGTGATGAATAAATAAGAATATGTTATAATAACATGAAAAAAGGAAGTATGCTCTTTGTCTCTCTCTTATTGCATAACATTTGTAACTTTCATTAAAGCCTCAAATTGGCTGGTATTATTCCCTAATATGGCATATATATTTATAGATTTGCTCATCGACACTCATTTAAATATTTGACGTAGACATAGTTACACTTGACATCCTAAGTCAACTGTCAGTGGCAGAGAGAAGTCCAAGGTCTCAAACTACTAATGCATCAGGCATTTAGACAACAAATCAGAAAAAGCAACAAAAGGACTCAACAAAGTACTCATCATTGATTTTGGGCAGGAAAAAATAAGGAAAAAATAAACAAGAAAGCTGTGACAAGCTCATCATCTAAAAAATAAATAAACAGTCAAAAGAAATTCATGAGGTCCTACTGCAAGGAAAGCATATTGATGGTTAGAGGAGGGTGCTGGCTAACATAAGCACGCACTGGAATTATACATAATGGAGCCATAATGCAGTTTGCAATGATCTGTGAAGCTTGCAAACAAGAAAACCATGCCAGATCATCATCTGAGAAAAAAATAAACAGGAAAAGGAGATTCATGAGGTACTAATGCAAGTAAAGTATATTGATTCTTAGATGGCGGAGGAGGCTAGCTAACAAGAACTCCCAGTTGAATTATACATAACAGAGCCACAATGAAGTTTGCAAACTTATTTCAAGAGAGAAGAAGAACAAATAATGAGACATGAACTGTGAAAAAAAAAGGAGAAAAGAACATTAGAACAAATCTGAGGAACCATTCTCAATCCAAGAAACGAACAGGCAGACATGCATGCCTGCAGTGACATCACAGACTCAAAAATACAGCTTTTCCAAAGGAAATGGTGGAAGATACAAAAGCAAGAATTCAGAGGGGCGAAATGAAAATTCTCTAAAGACAAACCAGCAGCATCCAAAGCAATCCTGATGCATGTGTTACTGCATCAATAATAAGATTATAGTCTTAAACCTTGATAGCCCTAATGCTATATATATGACATCAATAATATTAATGCAATCTTGACACAACACATGTCACATTGGACTTTGGGATACCGATGCCTTATAAAGTAATGAGACCTTAAAGTATTAGCCACATTGCAATCACACTGATTTCTCCAAGCAAATCGCCATATGTAATCAAACCAATCATTGAAAGAATATTCTGACTGTAACTTATTAATGGAGATAATAGATCTACATGCACACCAAAAATCTACAAGTATTCAATTATCTATATGCTACCCCATAAGCTTGCACACAAATGCTTCAAGCAACCCAGTAGTATATGTTGCACATGCCAAGCTCAGAGAAGGGCCACATGTCTCATTGAATCCATCTGGAATTTGATTAGTGTGGATCAGGTTATCGCATCTTACTACTACAAGATCTTTTAAACTCCCGTATATCCCTTGAAATGAATTTGCAATCAACACACAGAAAACATGTAGATAAGCATGCAGTGTACTTTCTCTCAATGTCTTTAAAAAACATGAGAATTTAACTGATGCTACTTGAGATACATTCCCTTCCATCAGCACAACTTTGAAACCAATAGTTAAAGAAACCGAGCCAATTTATTCCAACAGAACAGAAAAGGAAATATGAAATGGAAAATACACAATATGGGTATATCAAAAGAATAAAGTCTCCAAAGAGTGAGAGGTTGGTTGGACATACCAACTTGTTTGCAACCAAAAAAAGTCATACAAAAGTGCAATTGAAAATGATGCTTCCTCATAATGCCATATTACAATAAATTAAAAATAATAATAATAGCAAATGACCTATTTCAAATTAAATATCAAAAATGACTTATCAACTTATTTTGTGTGGAGAAGGCACACATCCACATGTCCTAAGAAGAGTTGCAGACATGCTATTATAAAGATGTCTAAAACTCAAACAAAAGTTGCTATCACCTAACCAGCTAAATGAAAAAAGCCCCCTTCATTAAAGGTCTTAATTATGCACCATTAACAAGATGTACAGGATTGTAAATGAAAGTGTTAAGTCTTAGTTACAATGTCAGTAAATGACTTCAAGGGGTACTTATTTGAAAGGACTAACATTTGAAGTATGTCATAAAAAATTACACGATCCGCACTATAGTATATATTGCAACCCCCGAGCATTCTTCCAATTAAAAAAAAAATCCAATATCTTATGTATTTCTCCAATTAGAAAATGCATTAATAGATGAAGCAGTGTGTAAAGCTTGATCTGAAATCACTAGAATAATCATTGTTCCATTAGATTCCAGGATGTTAAAAAACATGTTGGCAATAACACTTGAAAGCAGGTTACTCTGGTAGGCCTTTAGTCAACTAAGCTTATCTAGCAAAGCATCAAGCATTCAAAAGCAAGTTGCACACGCGATCATATACAGAGAATTTGTTAGCGTATTTGAATTAAACAAACATCATATTCCCGAGAGATAGGTACACTTGAAGGGGGAAATTTGCAGACTATATTGATCCCAATTGCTAAAGAAATAACAATGAAAAATGGGTTTCACATAAAGGAACCTTTTCCACTAGTGTCAACTCAGGGGAAAGATTCTGAGCCACTACTCGCATGAGTACATCCTTTGATCTGTAGAATATTGCAATGAAGTGGACATCAGTGACTAATTAAAAGGAATGGCAGTCGAAAGCAACTTGACTGGCAAGTTTACAGCAAATGAGTTTCCAAAGACAAATCATTCAAAGCAAAAGACATACGTTAGAATTCCTTGAGGGCTGTTTCCAGTCACAATGATCACCGAATTAACTCGAAGCTCACGCATCTTTTTGGTGGCAACAAACACAGGATCTGAAGGAGACACCACTGCAACTCTGCAAATAGAGATAGTTACAAAACTAAAAAAATGATTTGTTTCTTTATTAGATAATAGTATTAGAAACTTCATTAAAATAACAATTAATTGGCACATAGATCTTGATAATTACTTGGTGTTCTCTGTGATAATGGTTGACAGAGAAGGCTTAAGCATCCGCTCTCGAAGAGTCTCTATAAAAGCATAAGGACCTGCAGCCAAAAATGATACTTAACATAAATAAATAGAGGATGCCAACCTATTGTATTAACAAATGTTAAGCGAAAACCACTAAAGGTCTACTTTTGGCCACTCAAAATTACAAGCAAATTTAGTACAAACATCTTAAGTGCATCTGGAAATCTATTAGGTGAACCTATAGTTAATGGCTCTATTTTGGATAGAATTTTAGAGTTAACATTTTTCCTTAATCCATATAATTATTGTATATGGCATTCTATTTTTGCTTAAATAATTGCTTAGCTCTTGGCAGTCAGTTTCCCTTGTCAACAAAGCAAAAGCAACTTGTGGAATGATATGCTTTCGACAAATCAGGTCCTCGTCTTGTTTCTAGATTTATTCAATAATTTCCAGCATTTTGAAAGACATGGCTTCATGTCAGAGTAAAGGCTACAATGTTAGCAAAGATCCAATCTAATGATCTATAAAAGAATTGATAATAAAAAGGTGGTTGAACAAGTAATAACTGGAAAAGTTGCTTCCCCATTGGCGTTCAACCCCTTCCACAGCAGCAGCTATGGCACTGCCTTGCTCTGCAGCCTTTTCCATTCTCGATATAGCATCATACAGGCACTTTGTAATATCCAGCATGGCAATAACTTCACCATTTTCTACCACAGGAAGGTGCCTAAATTTGCCTGACAGAGATAAATAGATAAGTCATAATGGAAAACCATGTTTAGTAACAAAAGAAAATGAGCATGCATTAATAACATGGCATTAATCTGCCATGAAAAACCTAATGATTTGATGATATCAGTAAGAAAGAGAGAACATGTAAACATATGCAAGTAACACTACAGTTTTGTACCATAACTATATATAGCATTCCAATACCATCTAATAGACATGCAATAAAAAAAAAAAAAAAAGATGACATGCCAACTGGGACTTGACGAAACAGTTCATATGAATTTTAACATATTTGCTAGTAAATTTTCAAGAAAGTTTAGACCTTTCACCTTGTTTTAGAACATAGAGAAGCATAAAATATAATTTTCCTTCAGTAAGGTAGAAAATTTCACTGAACATCACATGTCAGGTTTTTATGATTTGTATAGAGGATGATCCTGAGTATCTATCAAGTGTCTCTAAAAAGGTTAAGAAACAGAAGAAGAGAAAGAACTTAGATGTTAAGGGGACAAATTGTAAGGAAAAAAACTTAGAGATGATCCAGGTCTCGTCACTTTTATGCAACAAATTCTTTCAAAGCTCTGCAGCTCCATATTCTTAGCAACTTAAAAGTTTTTAAAAGGTTCATTATGCATGTAAATAGATGCAGAGGTTAGATATGTCATTCAAGTATTCCATCTCTGGTTACTAGCTTTATTACTCTCAGGTTTTCTTCCTACTTCGAAACATGATTTTAATCAGACTTAGCAGGATCTTCCAGGTGCCCAATCAGTTTGATTGGCTAAGCTAGTTCTTTTAAAATTTATTCCAACCTCACAAATACATAAGGATCACTGAAATATAGATCCATAGAAGATGTGCTCACCAAACATTTAACAACCACTCACAAAGGCTCAGGTTCGTTGCTAGGAAAGGTAGAGCTGACATAACAAGTTTTCATGCAAAACTGAGCATTACCGGTGATCAGACAAAACTTATCAGGAAGTACAGGAAAACAGTTGCTCTCTAAACACCAAAAAAAACCTCAAAGCCTAATCATAAAACATATCATAGCACCTTCTACTCAATTTGAGAGAAAATTCTCTTCTAAGAAAACATACTCCATTTCTTTTTTACTTCCCTACACAATTCAAATCAAAGATCCACTATATTCATACATGGGATGACCTCCTCATTGTCCCGGTGCCACAAGCCTTCTTTTCCCATCTGATAAACGAAACAATCAAAAAATTCTTCCTCCAAATTTAGGGTGTATTTAGTTTTTGAGAATAATCTTGTTTTCTATTTTCATTTTTATAGAAAACAGAAAATACTAGTGAAAACATACTTAGTGAGTGAAAATAAAATAGTTTTCTAAAAAACATAACTTCAATATTGCAAGAAAAAAAAAAGCAGAAAACAATTTTAAAATGTTTTATTATTTTCCACTAACATAAAGAAGGGAATGAAAAACAAAAGCTAGAAAACTTAAAAAATAGAAGTGAATGATATTTTCTTTAATTTTTTTCTGCCTATCCTCTTGAAAAGCGTTATTGATAAATGATAATAAAAATAAAAAAGTAGAAAATATTTTTTTATTTTCATCTATTAAATTCATGTTCTAGAGAATAAGAAGTAGAAAATGAAAATTATTTTCAGATAATAAAAACAGAAAATGAAAACAAAATTATTCTCTAAAATCAGATGCAGCCTTATATTTTCTCTCATGATATGAGTGCCCCTTACTATTGACACAAAGTATCAGTAATTGCATTTTTTTTCTCCAGAAATCTGGCTCGAACAGCACGATGGAGGGTCGGTTCGTGAATCGATACGTCACCCTTCATCGCTTAGGAAATAAGAACTATAACCTTTTCCCGCCTTAATCACTCAACTCAAGTAAGACGTTCTGCCATTTCTCTAGGTAGCATAATCCACAGCAATACCTTAGCACATACCAAAACATAACCTTTTGTTCTCAAAAAAGAGAATATTTTTTAAAGAAAAAAAAATCATGAACCAACCAACCTTGGACCATCCTCTGCAACGCCTCAATAGCCATCGTATCCGCCATGACAAACACCGGATTCCTAGTCATGATCTTTGAAATAATCGTTTGCTCTGTTCTCAATCCCTCCGCTATAACCCTGGTTGATATATCCTATACGCACAAGGACACAAAATCCATTAAAAGATCGAACTTTAGGCCCGAGAAAGGGAAAACAACATCATCAAAACAACTTTATCTGTAACAATTCCAGAGAGAAGCCCGTTGGAATCCGTGAGCAGCACGGCGTCCAGCCTCCGGGCAGCCATCCTCCGGCACGCATCAGAGACGGTCATTCCCTCGGAAATGGTCAGAGCTTTCGACAATCTCAGCTTCTTCACCGTCCTCTCACCCCTGCGCCAGCTCCAGAACAAATCAAAACCCAAACTATATCGCAGAAAAAAGACACGATCAATAAGAAATGAATCGACTTTCTTACAACGCTTGGTTGGGGGATATCGTCTTGGCGGGGTTCCCGTTCCCGTTGACGGCGGCGACGGTGGCGACGTCGCTCCCGTTCTCCGAGACGGGGGCCTTCCTCCCGGCCGCCGGGCCCCGCCGCGCGGCTAAGTGATTCCTTCTCGGCGGAGGGACGGGGTTGGTGGTCATCCTGGAGCTCGAATTCGTTACCGCAAACACAAGATTTCTGGGGCGGAAGGTAGGGAGGAGAAAGGGGGACGAGGGTTTAAAAAAAGAAAAAGAAAAAGAAAAGAAAATTTGATTGCCTTTTTCTCGCCCTCTTTTGCCTTCCGCCGTTGCGTTTAGCTTCTTATTTCGGTTTTTCCCACCCGAATCCCAGCCTTTTTGGATTTCAAATCATCGGGTGGATAATTTCGAGTAACAATAATAATAAAACAAGCAGAGATATTTTATAGAAGGTAGCGTTGAAATAACTCCAAGGCCGGGCCACGGTGGCCCTCGAGAAGTTCGAAACTATGAATGCGACTGGGGGAGGCGAGGCTAATTTGAGACATTTTATGGATGTTTGATCTCTCGAAACAAACCGACGGAGATTTTGGAAGTTTGGCGAACCTTACCTTCCGTGCCGCGAGTTTTGGGATCAACCATGGCTTGAAAGGAATTTGACGTCTATTTTAAAACTGTTTGTATTAAATCGGAATTATATCCATATTATATTTTTAATTTTTAAATGGCAACTCAGAGCCATCCGAGCCGCAATTCCAAATCCTGTGGTCATCCCATATTATATTTTTAATTGTTTGGTGCTTTCTTAAGTCTATATATTATACGAGAAATTTTATTATTGAATTTTTTTTATTTATTATAATTCATTATATAATTATATGCAGAGTACTGGATCAACGTTACGGATAAGAAATTGTACCTGAAATTTTTTATTTGCTATTTAAACAACAAAATTAATGATTGAAATTTTTATTTAGTCATCGTTAAAATTTATCATTTAATATGCAACAAAGTTTTAATTATTAAAATATTTTATTTATTATAATTCGTTACATCATCGTATTATAATTTAAATGAATTATGTGAAATCATGCTCATATATTATGCAAGTTATATATCAGCGGACTTTTAAAATGGAAGCTCACTTTGTGTAGTTTATTTTATTTTATTTTATTTTTGCTACCTGCGTTAGTTTTGTGAATCTTAGAAGCAGTGACATTTTTTTATCATCGTTAAATGGTTTTTTATACACATGGTTAAAGACTTTGATATTAGTCAGTCATATACACACTCCTGCTGCTAACAACTCTTATCACTGGAATTTCCTCCCTCCCAAACGATTTTTCTTTCTTGAGGGCTCCCAGGTTTATCAAAATTAACTTCGATGAAAATGTACGAAGCAAATTAACTGGCTTAGCATTTTATTTGAGGAGTCATGAAGCAATGCGAGCGGTGGAAGGAATTAGCCTTCTAAATTTCTATCCCTCTTGAGAAGCTTTATGCAACATGGACTGGCATTTTCTATACTATCAAGATTCTTCTTGCTCAAAGTCTCTTCATTAAGGGGGACTCACACGATGACTCTAGAGGGATTGCTATAATCATGCTCCTATCAACCATCTGCTCCTTGATTTATCGAAAAGTCAACTCAATGACCGATTAGGTGACGACTTCTATGGCTCATCATTCCTAGTTTTTGATTTATTCGAACTGACTCGCACTAGACTAGTGCAATCATCCATCTGCACCAATAGAGATCTAATTGAGATGAATCAAGCTCTTATATTTTTTTTAAATTAAGATATACTAGCTTATGTAAATTTTACAATTAAGTATATTTTTAATGACCATCTATGATGATTTGATGAATCATATAGCGGCCATTAAAAATAGCTTAAATGTACTTTCTTTTATTAAGTACCAATCCATAGAAACTTTTTAATTAAGTATATTAATGCATAAAGGGTTTTAATCAAGTATTTTTTTATAAATATCAAACCAACTCATAAAAAATCAGCATTACTTATAAATGCATATCAAACTAATCGGACAAAAATTTTCATATATAAAATTCTAGACATAATAATTAAAGAAAAATACTATTATCTATTTATAAATTAAAAAAAATCTTATGCATGAAAAATTATGCAACAAAATAGTATTTTTTAAATTGTTCAAATTAATTGATAAGAAAATTATGCCTTAAGTACGTGTCTTTTTTTCATATCATAAACTCTTTGATGTATTGCTAATATATGTCTTAATAAAAAATTTGCCCTCTCTTAATACAAGGTAGAAGTGCAACTTGACAGAAGCTGTTTGAATTTGTTACATAAAGTTAGCTATTAAAATGACAACAAGAAATGGCTCCTATGATTCTATGACTGAGCTTACTATATTCTTTTATATCTGATTAATAAACTTTTATAAGCTGATGCACTCAATTATCATTGACAACTATTAAAAAAATACTTGATTGATAAACTTATGTGTTGACATACTCAATTGAAATATATATAAAAGAGAGAGAGAGAGAGAGGTAGACTTACCATATTCGAATGTAATTAAACATAGATCCGATCATCTTCTCGTCTTGAATCCATAAAATTTATGTTTTCAAAAGTAGAAAAAGTAGGGCATCCAAACGTGAAAGGGGTAATCATGAACTTGACTAATAACCCAATTAAAGGCCCCAAGTAAATTTGTATACTTTTGATATAATTATCCTCATTATATTTCTAAAATAATCAATTTTTTTAAAAAATGCACGGTCAGGCCGCATTATTGCTTTGAAACTTACATTTTTGTTTTAACATAATAATAAAATCTTGCAGCATGTTTCCAGACAAAAGCTTTGAGAATTTTTAGATGAAAATCTTATGATGGTTTCTATCAGGTGCATTTCGTGTGTAAAAATAGACAAATATAGCATACAGCTCAAATAAAATACAACTCTGTCGGTTACATGCTTGATAAATTACATGAAAGAGAGTAACATATTTTAAGTGCGTCGCCAATGTCTACATGTAGTACCACTTAAATGATCCTTTTGCTTAGAGCAGTCGTTTCTTGGTGGAAATAAATTGAATCCTAGCTACTCCTTGTCATATAGGAGAACTGTAATTGCTGTTAGCTTAGGTAGCAGAAGAAAGATTCACAATAATCGGGGGAACAAAAATTCTCATGTGTCAACATGTTTTGTCACACCTCAGAAATCAAAATTTTGAGCTTCTAGTGTTTCTTCCATTGCAAGGACAGACACCTAATTGTAGCCTTAAAATTGATCAGCAGCAATTGTAACTCAATTTGCAGCCAAAGCAATAGAAAGCCAAGTAGCAGTTGATGTAAGGGCAGCTGTGGATATTCATCATAACTGCAGCCAGTCACAATTGGAGCTGCCATGACTGATGTTACTGCAATTGCAGCTCTATACAAGCCAACAGAGGAAGCCTCTTGCATTTTAATGTTTGCTTTAAACCCATATTTTTCAGAAGTAACACAGAAAAGGAGAGAAATAGATGTGTTGTTAGAGTAACAACCATTACCAGCCATCAACTTCCTTTGCAAAAAATGGAAAACATTTTCAGTTGCCTCGTGTCTGAAAATTTCAGGCTGGTAAAAAGGAGAGAAATATATGTATTATCTTCATCTAGAACAAATTTCAGGCTTTATAAGACATCATATTCATTTGCAGTTGCCTCGTGTCTGCAAATAAGTCTTACATGCTTATTAGATGCCATCAACTTCCTTTGAATGGAAAACATCTTCATATTGGACAAGTTCAGGCTTTGTATTACATAATAACCATTTACAGTATAGCCTCATGTCTGCTAATGAATCTTACATGCTCATCCAATGCAGCTTCTCAACATAAATATACAGATAGACTCTATGTTAATGAATAAAAGGAGATTTCAGAGCTTCCTATATGGAAGTCTCTTTCTTGTTTCAATTCTAGTATGCGAATGTCAACCATAACAATCACAGGTATTTTCAAATATTGGCAAGAAAGGCTCTAAACACTGCACAAACCACCTCATCATCTTATTTCAAATTGATGGGACAAGTTAGCACAGAACTAATGGGGAAAGCATGAAACTAAAGGAGCATACGGGATTGTTTTGAGTAGTAGACATTAGCACCAGATTCATTACAGCTTACAAACTGTTCCATTGCATCTATAGAGACAAAAGGCCTTCTCGTGGGTTCAGAAAAACCATATTGAAAAGCTCGTAACCATCAGAAGATATAAACCCTTTGTCATGCTAGGCTATCAGCTGGATTTCTCAAATGCCAGTTGAAGTTTTACATTTTTCTTAGCCCGCTTACCAGGCTGGGAAAGAGGTACAAGCATGCTCTAGCTTGTATGAGATGGCAGTTCCAGGTTGGTCTTGATCCAAATGTACCCAAGGAATTTACTTTTCATTTGGTCATAAAGAACTGAAATCTTTGTGGTCAATAGTTCATACAGATTTTCTCAGAACTGCCAGAACTGAAACATGTTAAACCTTTATAATGAGCAAACAAAATTTCTGATACAGTAGTAATATTTTTATTACCCAGCCAGATGTGCATCAACAAAAAATAATGATACATTTAATTAATTTTAACTCCGTGCCAAATGTTAGTTCACCATTATTTGGCCTGTTCTTGGTTTGATGGGGTTGATGCCATTTGTTGCGTAGGATGGATTATGTCAGTGTCAACAATCTTCTTTGCTGCCATCTCTCTTTGGATCATAGCTTGATCATGCATGGCCTTTAGCATCTCCTTCATTTGCTTTTCTTCTTTCTCAAGTTGCATATTCATTATAATCTCTGCATTCTTATCAATTGGTTTGAAGTACTCTTCGATTGCAGCTTCCTGCAGAAGACACAAGTTGGCAAGCATTAGTGTTGGATTCATCAAACTGACAAAAGGTACCATCCCTCTAAAACAAGTGAACACTCCATAAAGTCATTGCTTTTTAAGAGGGGTGACACACCGGAACAGAAAAAAATTCCAACCAGAATTCACCAATTCAACACCACTCATTCACCATTATGGTCGAAAGAACTCTGAAGAGGCCAAAATTTTGAGACTTTTATTTCATAAGCAAAAGGTGCTCAGGTTGCTCGTTGTTCTAACCTAACATCATAATCTTGCCTGAAACTTGCATGTTTTGTTGCCAGAAAGGATCATACAATACAGAAGGGGACCAATAAAATATTAAAAAATTGCTTGACCACATCACGTTTTAATAAACAAGCTGTGTCCAAACACTTCAGCTTACGTGACATATTCAACAACTATCCTGCGGATGCTTTACTCTATAACATTATTCCTTGGCTGTCTAATTTTTCGCCACAACATCATGCTGTTGTTTTTCCACATCATCTTGCATCTCTTCTTCTTCTTGTGATTCCCTTTTTTAGTTAGACTATGCTTTCTTTAATCAACGAATGCAAAGACATGCTCCATTTTCAATCAATTCAAAAACTAGGGAGGAAGTAAATGATAGTTTCTTGATGCTTCTTTAGTCTTTAAATAACAGATATATATTGAGATAACATCAGTCATATATGCCTAGTACAGTAATACCCACCGTATTTATGCCTTCCTATATTGTTCCAATTTTGTACATCAAGATTCGGATTCTCTATAGTTGTTCGATCTATAGGCTAATAAGACATAATATTGTTTCTTGTTGTTAATGTCGTGGCATAACTCATAATTTCCTTACTTCTTATCTCATACATCTGGAACAAAATCACCACCAGAAATTCGTAAAAATGTAATGTGGATTGGGTATTAAGTTTTGCACTTGTGTGAGCATGTGAGAAATGCATGCTCATCTCCTGATGCTTCTGCATAGTTTTATGCAGAGATAAGTTGTGTAAATGTTCAAAGGTATTTTGAGAGGGGGCTTACTGTTTCTTCCAGCTGACGATTGAGTGCCTGCATCTGCTCAACCATGCAACGAACCTCCGACAAAATAGCCTGTTCTGGAATCCTTCTCAACTCTTCCTTCCTAGCTTTTGCCTAGACAAATAAAACAAATAGAAAGTCCTAAATCAGGAACAAATGAGCATTCAAAAATCTATGTTGCTCACACGGAAGGATATCTATATGATAGATGTGCATGGCTTCATGTAAAACTAATCGTAAAACAGTCCAAAGCTCTCTGAAGAGTAAACCCCAGACACACTAGTAAACATATCAAAGCTAACAAAAATTGGTGGATCTTGTGCAATGAACAAATAGAGGTCACAACAAAAAACAGTTACCTATTCAAGATCTTCCACATTGTTTTATGTCAAAATTATCCCTCTAAGCTGGGTGTTGCTTTAAACTCCATGAGTGCATTATTAAGGTATATATACATGGAAGAAGGTCGGATACTTAAAAGTCTCTGGAATTATCATGATGATCCTTTATCTGGTCTTTGAATTCCTGATATACATGATTTTCAACCTTTTCTCCTCATTATTTTTACCTAATTAATTATCAAAATCAGACAATCACCCTCTTCATTTAATCATGGTTTCGTAACCATGTTCAGCTAGACCTAACAGCGTAACCACTTCTGTCTCAGAAATGGATATACAGCCTTTTAGCAACATAGCATGAAAGTCTATGAGATCTATGCTGCCTAGAAAGTCACTGAATCTCCATGTATAGGCATGACGTCTAAGGCCATCTTAATTGCCTGGCCTTTTTCATGCAAATCTTCATCCATGAATTTGAATTCAATTTAGCAGGGCTAGAGTACCAGCACTTCATTATAGCCTCTACTAATTCTCATTGTGCCTTCACTGAAACTTTATGCCACCCACCAGACAAATTGTCAGTTTCAACACCTTCCTTAACTTGGGACAACTTTGACCAAACGGCTCACCAGGGATGCTCCTATAACTCTGATCACACATCCCATAGAAATACTAAGGAGAAAATATGCTATTCTATTAATGCACAAAGCTATATACATATGCATGCATGCCCCTCCAGAAAAGGAAAAAAGATGTACCACGTAAAAATTAATTGCAACAAACAAGTTTGCTATCAGATTTGTTCACAAAGGTGTAAATGTATCAGTGTGCATGCCTGATAAGCCCCTCCAGACAACAACATTCAATATAAAGTTGTCTGTTATCGTATTATGTAAACAAACAAGCACATGCCTAAGGACAAACAATATACACACATAAGCATGCATATATAAAGCATTATGTAGTGCTCGTAAATGCATGTGAATCACAACAAATACGTGAAATAATGTATATAGTTTTGATGCAATGAATTGCTGATGGCACTTTCTTCTGTGCTGTATAACAAACTCTGCATAGAACTAGGAGAAAAATAGCACAGTGGGACAGTAGCAGAAGGTGGCCTTGAAATAAATAGTACTGGTCAATATATTTGTTCTACAAATGGTAATGATCAACCTTTTCAATGCGCTTGTGGAGATGTAATCTGTATGCTCTAATTCTTCTTTCTTCGTATCCTGAGAGCACCCTGACCACAAACCACGCTTTCCTTCCAAACTCCAACAATTTATCCATCACAGGTAGCTATATCAAATGCAAATTTCCTGCAAAAGACGGCATGAATACAACTCAAATCGAAACATATCGAGAGAACCATTAATAAATCTAGAAAATAGAAAAGAATTCATACTGAATTAAGCGAAATAATTCAGCGTTATGCCGACGATTAGTGCCAAAAAAGTGTTCTTTCCTCTTCTTCTTAACTCGAATTGGGAATTTGGTCCACTGAAATTAGGATCTAGGGCTTAAAAACAGAGACTTTGGTGATTGTAAAAGTTTCGAGCATATATAAATGAAGGAATTAAGGATTGGAAATAGGAGAGCTTTGGATTATGAGATCTATATAGTGCTGCATGGAGCTGGCTTTGGTTACGTAAAATATAATCTGAGAATGGATCTGGGGGTGGGCTTACCGAGAGAGAAGTGCTGCCGCGGCACTGGGAGAGGGTTGCGGGTGGCGGGCGTGACTCGTAAGATCGACGGGCGGCGACCGTTGCCGGCGCCGCGGAGTTCGATGGGGACGGCCGGCCGCCGGTGGTCGGATGGAGCCGGAGCAGAGTGGAGGAGTGATCGGGAGACCGGGGCTTGGGCTTGTCTTCACTGGAGATGAATGAGTGATTCGTCGACGAATTATTCACATGTAACGAGATTAAATCGAGTTAAAATCCCGAGCTGGGGACGCGCGCAGTTGACGAACCCAAACGCATGGGAAGGGCAACATAGAAATGAACTGAGGTATTTGTTCTTGGTCAAAATAAAGTGGTAAGAAAAAATTTAAAAGCGCTTAAACTTTAATATGTTATAAATCAATATCAGAATGTTTTCCTTCATAATCTTTCAGTAAAACTAAAAAAAAAAAAGGAGGGGAAAAAATCTTCAAGTAAAAGATGGCTTGTAAATTTGCTAAAACATTAGGCCATTAGAATATAATCTTTTAAACTAACTTGCTATTATGTATTAATAATTTACTATGCATCAAATATAAGCTATGTCTTTTATGCCAACTACGATAGCATATTTTATAATAATATAAATATTTAATAATAAATGATTATTAAAAATAAAGGATATAATTTATCAAAAAGAGTAATGTTAGTGTTTGCGTGTATGTTTTACTGCATTTAATTACGTGTATGAAATATATTTTACGCAACTAATGTAAAAGAGTAGCTTTGTAACATATCTTGAATCATACAAAAAGGTGTTAGATGGGAATGTTATAAACAATTTGACAAATATATGTAAATATTGATAGACTCCAAGAAAATAACGAAAATATCATTTAATTTTTATTTGAATTTTATAACTATTTCTTTTCCAAAAAAACTCATATTAGATGGGTTAGAAATCTAATAAGTGTAGAAACATATTTATATATGTGCTTTAATTTAAAAAATGATATCCTATTGGAAGCAGAAAATCTGCTTGTTTAGAAAAACTTAATTAATAGGTTCTGGTTGAAATATTTTGATATAAAAAATCATTAATAATGTTTTTCTTTTAATCCGTAGCTTGGAGAGGTTCCTTGCTTTATGGTGCAAGACCATAAATTTGCTAGAGTTGATCAGTGTAAGTCTTATAATTATCCCCTTTGTCAAATTTGTTAGCATAATAAGGATTTAGTCATTATACCTTCAGAGATAACTCTATATCGGCTTTGAATTTATGTCCTAATGAAAATATTCCAAGTGACTTGGATTTGGTTGATAGTTTTGATCATAAAATAAGTGATATTTTAAAAAAAAAAATATCAAGAGCTAATTACATTTATTGTTTACTCATACTAATTAGATAACCAATGACTCTATCTTTTATAAAATTTTTATATGTCTGTGTGGTCTCAATATAATATTAATATTAAAAGTAATATAATTTATTAATATATAATTTATCAATTTTATGAGATGGGACACATTTTCTAATCACATGTTCATATTTTTGTTTTATTGTTAAAATTATTTATATACGTCATAAAATTTAGTTTTGAACATATTTTTTAGCTATAAATTAATATCATATAGATTATGATCCGGTATTTTTGAATCTTAGCTTACTATGTTAAATACCCTAAGAGTGAGGGTTTTATATTGATGATACTCTTCTAATGAAGGTTATATTAGTTTATATCTCATTAGTAGCAGTTGCATATTGATCAATGCCTAATTGCTACGAGAGTTCTACACTAACACGCTATTGATTTTGAGCATAGGATCATGGATGTAGTTAAGCTAACTAAAATGTATTATAATCATTTCAATCAATCATTATATATACAAATTGGATAAGTATAGTATGTTTCTTAAGAAAATTTACTAGTTTACTATATAAATTATCTAGTTAAAGTGATCGTTAAAAGCGTATGTTATTTTATTATTTTTTTCTTTGAAGCATCGAAAAAAAGTGTTTAGTTGTGCAAGAAGAATTTACATTATGACTTAGGATCCATTTTAATTATGTAATATTTAGCACTAAAAGATATCTATGATATAATACAAAATATTAAAATTTTTGTTTTGAATATGCTTAGTGATTAAATCCGTATTTTATTCATTACTTAGTTATTTATTAATAGCATGATGGATATCTTTCGTATATGTAAGGTTACGTCTATAAATATCCGGGTTGCTATAATGTTAGATTGAAATTTTAAGTTGATAGCATGGCAATGATTGCAAAAATGTGAGATATTAATATAAAATTAAAATAAACTAAGGTATTTTTAATATTAATCTAATTAAAATGATAAAATTAATTAAATTATTTATTTGACTAATTGCAATTTTTCAAAGCATCACTTATAGCCTAAGAATACGGTCTTCTTTCTTGCAAATAGTATGCACAATAAAATATATATTTTATTAATGATTAAAGCAAAACTTACATAAATATTTTTGTAACCTCATCTAAAATTTAAAAGCTAACGCTAATAAGGCACGCAGGTATTTCTAGAGGTCCAGTAGTTATATAATTCAATAAAAAATACAACCCATATTTATTTAGATTTTATAAAAGTTTTATTGCAAGTACCTTATTTATGAAAAATGCTCTCCTAAGATATACCCTTATCCTTTTTCATATAATGCCATTTTTTTTGAATAAAATGCTAGTAAAAAGATATCATCTTATTAGGATAAAACTATATAGAAACTACTTATTGAACATTCAGAGGAGGATAAGAAGATATAACATGTTGATTGATGCCAACATTTAATAAAGTAATAAAAATTATTTTCTTTTTCTCTAAAAAAAAAAGAATACTTAATTAAGGGCCATACTTTCTTTCTTTTAAAGAATTCGGATGTGTGAAAATTTGTTCTAATAATAATTTTTTAGTATGATAAACGAATCATATAAAACATCTATACAAGTTATTTTATTATGACGACTAGTTAGCACCTGTGACCAATAGACTCTCTCATTAATATATTTTTTTAAAAAAAATATATTAATAAAGCATCAACGTATCATCAAACTCTTTCTAATTTATGCTACCACAGATTTTTTTTTTTTTTTACTTTTAAAAGTTTAAAAAATAAAATGACGAATCTTTAAGTTAAAGATCAAAATTACACTATGATGACACCGAGTCACTTTCTTCAAGTACCGGAGAAACGGACGTCCTCCTCGCCGGACTCCTGCAAGAAAAGTCCCCGGAGACCGGATGCTCCAGTGGGGACCCTCCGACGCTCAAGTTACTCACTCGGGAACAGACGAGAGCTGTCTAGCTGAAGAAACCTAAACAGTTAGGGCTTAACTAATAGGAAGAAGCTAGAAAAATCAGAGTTCTTGGATCCTTATTTACAGCGAGCGTATGTTTTTATACCTGTTCGAAGAGATCTCCTTCCATTCCCAAAGATTGCTTATTCCAAGGTGCCCCGTTCAATAATGGACAAAAGATGAGGCTGACAGTGACAGATCGTACTATCACCGTACATGTCGGAGGTGTCCTATATCATTTGTCAGTACGGCCTCACAGGTGTTTGGCGTCTGTGGTTATGTCTGGCGCGCGCCGTCGCTGGATGTGACCGTGCACAGTTGCGGACAGGTGGTGGACCGTACACTGTAACGGGGTATGGTCATGTACAGTGACAGACACATGATGGACCATACGCCGTTATGAGGTATGGCCACACCCTGCTACGGATGTGTGGTAGATTACGTGGGCATGCCAGGTGGCCCGGAGCGGGCCGGATCATGCATCAGCATTGTTCATGCAGCTCGAGACCGAGGGGGTCTCGGGGATTGAGATACTGTTCATAAGGCCCAGGAGTTGTGGCTTAAGGCCGAGGGTGGAACTCAAGGCCAAGCACTGTTCATGTAGCCCGAGACCGAGGGGGTCTCGAGGGTTGAAATATTGTTCATAAGGCCCGGGAGCTGTGGCTTGAGGCCGAGGGTGGAACTCGAGGCCAAGCACTGTTCATGCAGCCCGAGACCGAGGGGGTCTTGGGGGTTGAGATACTGGTCATAAGGCCCGGGAGCTGTGGCTTAAGGCCGAGGGTGGAACCCGAGGCCAAGCATTGTTCATGCAGCCCGAGACCGAGGGTGTCTCGGGGGTTGAGATACTGTTCATAAGGCCCGTGAGCTGTGGCTTAAGGCCGAGGGTGGAACTCGAGGCCAAGCACTGTTCATGCAGCCCGAGACCGAGGGGGTCTCGGGGGTTGAGATACTGTTCATAAGGCCTGGGAGCTATGGCTTGAGGCCGAGGGTGGAACTCAAGGCCAAGCACTGTTCATGCAGCCCGAGACCGAGGGGGTCTCGGGGGTTGAGATACTGTTCATAAGGCTCGGGAGCTGTGGCTTGAGGCCGAGGGTGGAACTCGAGGCCAAGCACTGTTCATGCAGCCCAAGACCGAGGGGGTCTCGGGGGTTGAGATACTGTTCATAAGGCACGGGAGCTGTGGCTTGAGGCCGATACCGAGGGGGGGCTCAGGAGGCCGAGAAGGCCTCCGTCAGCCGCCGTTATAGTTTATTCTGACGGCATTGGATCAGCTATATCAGATGCCCCCTCACCTCTGAGACGGAGTGGGCCCCCCAGTAAGGTGAAAGGGGTGT
Organism: Calamus simplicifolius; assembly: GCA_900491605.1. Taxonomy (NCBI): domain Eukaryota; kingdom Viridiplantae; phylum Streptophyta; class Magnoliopsida; order Arecales; family Arecaceae; genus Calamus; species Calamus simplicifolius. Next base: position 1,156,952 of record UESW01004080.1, read on the forward strand.
CACCTCCCAAGTGGCTGATCCCCGTCCTTTGTGAACCGCCTCTGGACACGTGTCTCTGGGCGCTGCAATTACTTTACGCGAGCATCATGGGGGATGTGAAAGGGCGGCCACTACCGTCCACCCGATCCGCGGCGATCGTCCTCGAGGCAAGGTTGATCATTCGAAGTCCATGAGGAAAGTAGCACCATCATTGCCCATCATAATGATGATGTCAGTGGCGTCCCATCGTTGGCCGAAAGCAGATCGTATCACGCGCTAAGCGATCATCGAGGCAGCCCAGCCTACGGTGAGAGTCCATATGGCTGACGAGACAAGGCGGGATAATTCGAAACTCAATAAAACTTGGTTGGGTGGTTGAATCTGGCCACACTGCCCCTGCCATTGTTGTCTTCTTCCTCTGATTCCCTGATTTTCCGCCTTCTGTCCTTCCCTACAACCTGAGAGCCCGCGCATGCCATTTTCTTCCCCAGGTCAGCTCATCGTCTCTTCTAGACCTCTCTATTCCTTCTTCCAACAATGAGTTCCCAGTCCTGGACATCGGAGGATGATTCAGAGGATCGTCCTTCTCCCAAGAGGCTTCATGCTTCTCCTTCTTCTCCCCCTTCTCCTTCACCTCCTCTTGAGTGGTCCTCTGATTCGAAGGACCGCGTCCCTCTGGCCCAGCGGTGGGTCACCGGGGAGGCTCCCGCAGGGAGGTACCCGGCGGCGGCTGGCATGGCCCCATCGAGGAGACGCTAGGCGAGGCCGCACCACCCCGAGGGTGGGGGCGGAATCCCTGGAAGGGGTCGCCTCCACGGTGACAGGCCAGGATTTGGCGAACATCCGGGCCCATTACCAAATCCCCAGGATGTCGGGCTCTATCTTCGGACCCCCGACGATAGAGTGATCTCATCTCGACCGGACCGAGTGGCCATTTACGAAATTTCCCTGAGGTGGGTCTCTGCTTACCCCTTCCTCCTTTTTTCGTAAACCTCCTTGACTATTACTCCTTGACCCCTTCTCAATTGGTCCGAACTCCCTTCGGGTCGTTAGTGTCTTCGTCGTCCTCTGCCATCATCTTCACATTACCCTTTGAGTCTCTCTGTTTCGCTCTTTCTACATCCTCCGGGCTCAGAAGGGTTGGTGGCTGTTTCAGCCCCGACCCGGCCGAGTCCTTAAGCTTCTTCTTCCTACCTTCATCAAGGGATGGAAATTCCGATTTTTTTTTGCCAATCTTGACCAAGTTAAGTCCCGGTGGGGGGACCCCGACCTTCGAGGTAACATGAATCCCACTGTCCACCCCGGAGACAAGGAAGCGTTGGGCAGCTGTTGGCTACCGACATCCCTCGGTACAACCTGCTTCTAACATAGGAAAACCTTCAGTCGGCGGTCTCATCTCCCACCGCGGTAAGCCTCCCTCATACTTAGTCAAAGTCTTCCCTTTTTTTTGGCTAACCCCGGCCGATGTTGCACAGCTATGAAGGTCCCGATCCGCAGACTCATGAAGGCCGCTGCCAAGAGGAGGGCCCAGGAGGGGCCGAGTGAGGGGCAGCAAGCACCGGCCCTGAAACGCCCGGCAGTGCGGGTGCCCGAGCCACCTATACCGCAAGAGCCTTCAGCCATCCCGGAGGTCAATCTGACGACCGACACCCCGCCTGAAAGGGAGCCAGCTACGGAGGAGCCGGCGATAGCGGAGGTGCTAGCCACGGAGGAGCCGGTGATAGCGGAGGAACCCCCCACCCCCCGCGGACCAGTCCCCGCCGAGGTTACAAGGAGCTGGGGTGAGGGACCATCGGGGGCTGCAAATCCGCCCCCGAAACAGACACCAGCAAGCAGCCCTCCGTGCGCCAATCCGAAACCGCCCAGGCTGCTAGAGGAAATGGAGCCAGGCCGAGGCGCATCGGGACTACATTTTGGATGATGGACGCTGGGTAGAGCGGCTCATCTCATCAATCTTCGTACCCGAGGTTCAAGAAGAACTTAGCCATTTGAAGGCGGCCACGTTCTTTCGAGAGTCCTACGCGGCCCTGGTCAAAGTAAGTAGACTCGCAGCTCCCTTCTTTTAGATTTCTCTTTTACTCTTCCTTTCTCTTATTGACATGAGGTCTGCATGCAGATTACGAACTCCTTGGCTGCTACAAGGGAGGTCATCATGGGGGAAGGACACTCATGCGGGAGGCCCAGAGAGAGGCTGAGGAGGCTCGCGCTCGAGCGGAGGCAGACGAGAGGGCCTTGGAATCGGCCAGGATTGCCCGGGCCGATGAGATAAAGGCGGCCGAGAGCTGGGCAGAAGTTGAGACCAACCGTTTGCGGGTGGCTCTCAGCCAGCTGATGGAGGCCGAAAGCGCTGTTGCGGCGAGAGACCTACATATTTTAGAGTTGGCCGCGACCATCCAGGCGGCCGAGAATCAGGCAGCGAGGCCGAGGAGAGGGCAAGGAAGGCCGAGGAGAGGGCGAGGGAGGCCGAGGAAAAGGCAAGGAAAGCTGAGGAGGAGAGGGATCATGCCCTGGAGGCTGAGAGGGCAGCGGTGGCATCTCTAGCTGCAGAGAGGAAAGCTAGAGCTGCCGAGGTGGAGGCACCTATTGAGGCCAGGGCTGCCAGGGTTATTGAAGAGTTTAGGGCATCCGAGCGCTTCATAGACGAGCTGGCCGAAGCTTCGGCGGAAGCGTATCTTCAAGGGTTCCAGCGTGGAAAGGAAAAGGTCGCCCGAGACCTGGACTTTCCACAGGCCCTTGAGGTCGAGCCGGAGCGTCTCTCTGAGGTTGGTTCATCTAACGACGAACCTGCACCGGCTGAACCATGAGCTTCATGTTGTACTTTTTCATTTTGCAAGTCTGACTTGGTCAACATTTTGTAAGCACTTTCGAGTTAATGAAGTACACTCTTTCCTTCAACGAAATTTGTCTTTATCCAATTGTAACTTTTACCCCAAGTCCTTTGGCTGCCGACGTGGGACCCTTAGGGGCTTCATCGGTACTGAGGAGTAACCTTTAATTCATTCTTGAATAACCTCAACTTAGCTACATAGGACCGAATCCTAGAGTCGAGGAATACGGACTCCTAGTGACCAATGAAGCACCGGACTCGGAAGGCTAAGATAGACTCGAGCTTCCAGGGGCTGCTTGCACGCCGCTTTGCTAACGGTACACTGGGCTTTGTGCCTGGCTGGCCCAGGGCTTTTTGTGCCGACCGGGGTCGGGCTTTAGTTGTTGAGAGCCAATGGTACATCGCTCTGCCAGTGGTACACTGGGCTTTGTACCTGGCTGGCCCAGGGCTTTTTGTGCCGACTGGGGTCGGGCTTTAGTTGTTGAGAGCTGATGGTACATCGCTCTGCCAGTGGTACACTGAGCTTTGTGCCTGGCTGGCCCAGGGCTTTCTGTGCCGACCAGGGTCGGGCTTTAGTTATTGAGAGCCGATGGTACATCGCTCTGCCAGTGGTACACTGGGCTTTGTGCCTGGCTAGCCAGGGCTTTTTGTGCCGACCGGGGTCGGCTTTAGTTGTTGAGAGCTGATGGTACATCGCTCTGCAGTGGTACACTGGGCTTTGTGCCTGGCTGGCCTAGGGCTTTTTGTGCCGACCGGGGTCGGGCTTTAGTTGTTGAGAGCCGATGGTACATCGCTCTGCCAGTGGTACACTGGGCTTTGTGCCTAGCTGGCCCAGGGCTTTTGTGCCGACCGGGGTCGGGCTTTAATTGTTGAGAGCCGATGGTACATCACTCTGCCAGTGGTACACTAGGCTTTGTGCCTAGCTGGCCCAGGGCTTTTTGTGCCGACCAGGGTCGGGCTTTAGTTGTTGAGAGCCGATGGTACATCGCTCTGCCAGTGGTACACTGGGCTTTGTGCCTGGCTGGCCCAGGGCTTTCTGTGTCGATCGAGGTCCGGCTTTAGTTGTTGAGAGCTGATGGTACATCGCTCTACCAGTGGTACACTGGGCTTTGTGTCTGGCTGGCCCAGGGCTTTTTGTGCCGACCGGGGTTGGGCTTTAGTTGTTGAGAGCCGATGGTACATCGCTCTGCCAGTGGTACACTGGGCTTTGTGCCTGACTGGCCTAGGGCTTTTTGTGCCGACCGAAGTCAGGCTTTAGTTGTTGAGAGTCGATGGTACATCGCTCTGCCAGTGGTACATTGGGCTTTGTGCCTGGCTGGCCCAGGGCTTTCTGTGCCGACCGGGGTCGGGCTTTTGTTGAAAAACTGGGATGCTAGAACTCAAGTTCATTGATGTGAAATGAGGGGTGAAAACCCAAAAGAATACAAGCATGGTATTTAGTGTAAGATGGGAATGCACTACTGATAGTACCGACGGAGGTTGTCGGTGTTCCACGTCCGGGGGAATGGTCTCCCATCTAGCTCTGCAATCTTGTATGCTCCATGACAGAGTGCTTTAGTGATATGGTAGGGCCCCTCCCAGTTCGAAGCTAGCTTGCCTCCTTCCGTCGGCTTTGAGACCTCGGCTCGTCGAAGGATCAGGTCTCCCGGCAAAAAGGTCTTGGGGCGCACACGGGCGTTGTAATATTTGGCAGCTCGTTGTTGGTAGACCGCCATCCGGAGCCACGCCCGGTCTCGCACCTCCTCCACCAGATCAAGGTTAGCTCACAGCCGGTCCGGGTTATCTTCCTACTGTATGACTCCACCCGCGAGCTCGGGGAGCCTATCTCCACCGGGATGACAGCTTTGGACCCGAAGACCAGACTGAATGGGGTCTCTCGGTGGGGGCTCGTGGCGTTGTGTGGTAGGCCCATAGCACATTATGGAGCTCCTCCACCCATCGTCCTTTACAATCATCCAGTCGGGTTCTCAGTCCTTGGAGAATGATGCGATTGGCTACCTCGGCCGCTCCGTTGCTCTGGGGATGTCCGACGGAAGTGAATCTCTGGTGGATGCCCAGTTCGGTGCAGAATCCTCGGAAGGGTGCGTTGTCAAACTGCCGGCCATTATCGGTGACCAGAGTGTGTGGTAGCCCGAACCGACATATGATTGACTTCCAAAAGAAGGATCTCACCTTGCTCTCAGTGATCTTAGCAAGGGCTTCGGCCTCAATCCACTTGGTGAAGTGATCGACGGCCACTAGGAAGAACTTGCGCTGCCCGAAGGCTAGGGGGAGCAGTCCCAAGATATCCATACCCCACTGGGCGAAGGGCCAAGGCATCGCCAGGGGGGTTAGCTGAGATGTCGACTGCCGCTGAATATTGGCATGGCGCTGGCAGCTATCACACTTCTTAACAAGCTCGGCCGCATCCTTCCTCATGGTCAGCCAGTAGTACCCCTGTCGCAGGGCCTTATAAGCTAGGGCTTTGCTCCCCAGATGACTCCCACATATGCCCTCATGAATTTCTCGCAAAATGTAGTCAGCTTCGGCTGGTCTAACGTACTTGAGGACCGAGTATAAAAATGATCTTCGATAAAGCTTTTCGTCCATCATCAGGAACTTTGGGGCCCACCGTCTGAGCAGTCTGGCCTTAATAGGGTCTTCCGGGAGAGTGCCGTCGGTCAAATATCCGTCGTAGTTGTCCATCCAGGAGGACCCTTGCTCAACCGGTAGTGCTTCATCCACAGCTTCAATGCTTGGGGTCTTCAGGTGCTCCATATACGTTCTTCCCAGGGTCTCGTCGGCCAAGGTGGCCAAACGGGACAACGCATCGGCCCTAGCGTTCTCCGCTCGGGGAATATAGCCGATGCGGAAGTAAGAGAACCGAGAGGCTTGGGACAGCATCTTGCTCAGGTAACGGGACATGGTCGGGTCTCTGGCTTCGTATTCCCCAGCGACATGCCCAGAAATAAGATGGGAGTCTGTGAAGGCCCTCAGATCCTGCACCGAGCTCCTCAACCAGCCTCATTCTTGCTAACAGGGCTTCATACTCTGATTGGTTATTAGTGGCCGGGAGCTGAAACCGAAGGGCATACTCCACCACCTCCCCCTCGGGGCTCGCAAGGATGAGCCTGGCTCCGCTTCCCTAAGAATTTGCCGCTCCATCCACATGCAAGATCCAGTCTTCCTTTTATGTTTCCTCGGTCAAGGTGGGCTCCATGCGCACCTCCGGATGCGATTCCTCTGAACACTCCTCGGTCCAGGTATACTTGACCAAGAAATCAGCCAACACTTGAGACTTCATGGCAGATATTGGTCGAATAGATAGGTCAAACTCGTTCAGCTTGATGGCCCACTTGGCTAATCGACCAGAGGTGTCGGGACGGGACAAGATGGTTCGAAGAGGTTGGTCCGTGAGCACCACGATGGGATGAGCTTGGAAGTAGGATCGAAAGCGTTGGGCAGAGACCACCAGGGCAAAAATGATCTTCTCGGTCCTAGAATATCTGATCTCGGCATCATGAAGTACCTTGCTGGTTTAGTAGACCGGCCTCTGCACTTCGTCGGCATCCATGCGCACGAGCACAGAACTGACGGCCTTGGGGTAGGCTGCAAGGTACAGGAAGAGCTCTTCTCTGCCCCTTGGCTTGGACAACAGCGGGGGAGTGGGTAGAAATTGCTTCAACTCTTTGAAGGCATCCTGACATTCCTTTGTTCACTCGAAGCTGTTGACCTTGCGCAGCGCCTTAAAGAAGGGCAAGCACCTTTCTGTCTATCTTGACATGAAGCGACTCAAGGCCGCCACCCTTCCGGTTAGGCGTTGCACCTTTTTCTTATTAGCTGGGGGCCTCATATCCAAGATAGCCCGGATCTTGTCGGGATTGGCTTTGATCCCCCGCTGGGTTACCATAAAGCCCAGAAACTTACCTGCCGCCACCCCGAAGGCACACTTGTAGGGGTTCAGCCTCATCTGGTACCGGCACAGGTTGTTGAAGGTCTCTGCGAGATCGGCGACGTGGTCTGTAGCATTGGTGCTCTTGGTCAGCATGTCATCCACATATACCTCCATGTTATGCCCGATCTGGTCCTCAAAGACCTTATTCATCAACCTCTGATAGGTGGCTCCGGCATTCTTCAGCCCAAATGACATCACCTTGTAGCAGTAAATCCCTTTTTCAGTAATAAAGGAAGTAGCTTCTTCATCAGCTGGGTTCATCCTGATTTGGTTGTACCCCAAAAATGCGTCCATGAAGCTAAGAGTTTAGTCCCCGGACGTAGCATCCACTAGCTGGTCAATCCGGGGCTGTGGGAAACTGTCTTTGGGACACGCCTTGTTGAGATTAGTGAAGTCCACGCACATCCTCTAACTCCCGCTGGCCTTGCGAACCATCACAACATTCGCTAGCTAGTCGGGGTAGTGCACCTCATGGATGTGACCGGCGGCCAACATCTTTCGCACCTCCTCGTCCACGGCCTTCTGTCTGTCAAGGGCGAAGCTCCTCTTCTTCTGCCGAATGGATTGGCACTTCGGCTTGATATTGAGCCGGTGGGTAATCACTTCCTCCAGAATGCCGGGCATATCGGATGCCGACCAGGCGAAGACATCAGCGTTGGCCCACAAGAAAGCAAGGAGCTGGCCATGGGCTTCCTCCGGGAGTAGGGCTCCGATCTGGATCGTCTTTGTTGGGTCCTCTCCAAGAGGGAAAGTAAGCAGACGCTCGGTCGGCTCTCCTCTTCTCTCCAGGTCCTGGGGGTCCAGCACTTCCGGTGCAGGTGCAGGTATCACCCCTGTGGACTAGGGGCCATGTGGTAGCAAAGTGGGGGCGGGCTCTGCTCTCCCCGCATCTTCCCCACTCCTTCACTGATGGAAAACCTCATGAGGAGCCTCTTAGTGGATATGATAGCGTCCAAAAGATTGAGCCCGGGCCTCCCAAGGATTGCATTATAGGCGAGGGGCACTCGGACCACCAGGAAGTTCATGAAGACTGTGCTTTGGCGTGGAGCCATGCCAGCCATGACAGGAAGAGTGATCTCCCCCTCGACCTTCATAGAATCTCCGGTGAATCCCATCAGGGGTGTGGCGACGGGCCGAAGTAGGTCGAGTGATAGGTTCATGCGAACAAAAGCATCATAATTCAAAACATCCATCGAGCTCCCACTATCAACCAAAATTCTTTTTACAGGATGCTTAGCAATCGTCATGGACACGACGACGCTGTCATCTTTTAGGTCCCTTTTAGAAAAAGGGATTACAGAATCTAACTCTCCCTCCCCGCGGCCTCTTGGGCGGGCCACCTGCCCCCCAGGAAATCATCGCCACTATCTTCTCAGTTGGTGCATTATCGATCACCGGTAGCGGAGGCACCGACGGACCAGGGGCATCCGGGTTATTCCTTCGAACGAACTTCCCCAGATGGCCATGCTGGATAAGATCCTCTATCGCCTTCTTCAGCTGGCGACAGTCATCGGTGTCGTGGGCATGATCCCGGTGATAACGGCAGTAGAAGTTCTTGTTGCGGGGGATTTTTGGGTTCATCGGAGGTGGGTGCTGAAGATAAGACTCACCCTCGATCTCGAGCAAGATGTGCGATATAGGGGCGAGCAAGGAGTGTAGGGCTCGTCTCTTTATGCAGGAGCTCGAGGATGGTTGTCTGGTCGGCGAGGAAGTTCGAGCTTCCTGGGTTGAACTTCAACAGGCTCAGGGCGGGTCGGCTTCTTAAGGACACTCCCGTTAGCCTCGCGCCGAGAGGAGTCAGCCTCGTCGACGCGAATATACTTATGGGCCCGGGTCAAAAGTTCGGCATAAGAACCGGCGGCTTCTTATCGAGGGAGTATGCGAAGTGGGATGGACGGAGCCCTCGCTTCAAGGCCAAAGTGGCTACTGAGTCTTCAAGATTGTAGACTTCCAAGGCTGCCTCCTTGAACCGAGCGACATAATCCCGCAAGGACTCGCCGCTCTTCTGCTGGACAGCAAAGAGGCTGTCAGCTACCCTTGGAATCTTCTGGCAGGCATTAAAATGAGCTAAGAAGGCCCTCTCCAGCTGACAGAAAGAATCAATACTCCGCGGCAGCAGGCGAGAGTACCAAGCTCGGGCAGCTTTCTTCAGGGTGGCAGGGAAGGCGATACACATGAGTGAATCGGTGGCCTCTGGACCTGCACGAGAACCTTTAACTTTCTAGGTGGTCTAGGGGATCGTGGTCCCATCACATGGATCCAGCTGAGGGAGGCAGAACCGGGTAGAGATGGGCTCTTCCATGATACAGCGGGACAGCGAAGGCCGGCTGTCATAGTCCGCCTCTGGCAGGTGGGTGATCCAGCGGCTAAGTTCCTCCAATCGATGGTTATACTCGTCGAGTCGACGCTCGGCTCGATGGGCTATCCTGCCATCGAAGGACCCCTCCCCGAGGATTCTGAGGATGGGGAAGAGTGACGGCGATGTCAGCGAGGGCGCTCCGCCTCCTTCCCGTGTCGCCGCTTGGGAGAAACGCTGGCATGACGAGAAGGCGATCATGGTCTTTTGGAAGCTCCCCGGTGGTGAGGTTTGGCAAAGCATGGCGGTGGTGAGCCTCCGGGACCGGCGATCTCCTTCGGGAGAAATGTTGGCTGGGTTGCACCACCCTCGGAACTGATGGGAATGGCTCCGGCTGCCACGGGGCCGCATGCTGGTGCTGCAGACCTTAAACCACCGCCGCCAAGGACTGAACTTGCGTGGCTAGGGCGGCAAGCCGGTCTTCTTGAAGCTACCATGGAGGGGGCGCAGAGACATCGACCGGGGGAGCAGAAGGTCCAGCCGCCTGGAGACGCGGCGGTACAGGGACATCGGCTGGGGGAGCTGAGGGGCCAACCGCCAGCGGATCTACTACTTGACGCTGCCCTCCGGTGCAACTGACAGAGCCCCCTTTCGCACGGGTCGTCACCATGGCTCAAGAGCTTGGGAGAGAGAGATTGCAGATCAATAGTTCGATATCTTTCTCTTCCCCCTACCTGGCGCGCCAATCTGATGACGCTGAGTCACTTTCTTCAAGCGCCGGGGAAACGAATGTCCTCCTCGCCGGACTCCTGCAAGAAAAGTCCCCGGAGACCGGATGCTCCGGTTAGGACCCTCCGATGCTCAAATTAGTCACTCGGTAACAGACGAGAGCTGTCTAGCCGAAGAAAGCTAAACAGTTAGGGCTTAACTAGTAGGAAGAAGCTAAAAAAATCAGAGTTCTTGGATCCTTACATACAGCGAGAGCGTATGTTTTATACATGTTCGAAGAAATCTCCTTCTATTCCCAAAGATTGCTTATTCCAAGGTGCCCCGTTCAATAACGGACAAAATATGAGGCTGACAGTGATAGATCGTACTGTCACCGTGCATGTCGGAGGTGTCCTACATCACCTGTTAGTACTGCCTTACAAGTGTCTGGCGTATGTGGTTATGCCTGGCGCGCGCCGTCACCGGATGTGACCATGCATAGTTGCAGGCAGGTGGTGGACCGTACGCTGTAACGGGGTATGGTCATGTACAGTGATAGACACATTATAGACCATACGCCGTTATGAGGTATGGCCACACCCTACTACGGATGTGCGGCAGATTACGTGGGCATGCCAGGTGGCCCGGGGCGGGCCGGATCATGCATCAGGCACTGTTCATGCAGCCCAAGACCGAGGGGGCCTCGGGGGTTGAGATACTGTTCATAAGGTCCGGGAACTGTGGCTTGAGGCCGAGGGTGGAACTCGAGGCCAAGCACTGTTTATGCAGCCCGAGACCGAGGGGTCTCGGGGGTTGAGATACTGTTCATAAGGCCCGGGAGCTGTGGCTTGAGGCCAAGGGTGGAACTTGAGGCCAAGCACTATTCATGCAGCCCGAGACCGAAGGGGTCTCGGGGGTTGAGATACTGTTCATAAGGCCCGGGAGCTGTGGCTCGAGGCCGAGGGTGGAACTCGAGGCCAAGCACTGTTCATGCAGCTTGAGATCGAGGGGGTCTCGGGGGTTGAGATACTGTTCATAAGGTCCGGGAGCTGTGGCTTGAGGCTGAGGGTGGAACTCAAGGCCAAGCACTGTTCATGCAGCCCGAGACCAAGGGGGTCTCGGGGGTTGAGATACTGTTCATAAGGCCCGGGAGCTATGGCTTGAGGCCGAGGGTGGAACTCGAGGCCAAGTACTGTTCATGCAGCCCAAGACCAAAGGGGTCTCGGGGGTTGAGATACTGTTCATAAGGCTCGGGAGCTGTGGCTTGAGGCCGAGGGTGAAACTCGAGGCCAAGCACTGTTCTTGCAGCCCGAGACCGAGGGGGTCTCGGGGGTTGAGATACTATTCATAAGGCTCGGGAGCCGTGGCTTGAGGCCGAGGGTGGAACTCGAGGCCAAGCACTGTTCATGCAGCCCGAGACGATACTGTTCATAAGGCCGGAGCTGTGGCTTGAGGCCGATACCAAGGGGGGCTCAGGAGGTCGAGAGGGCTTCTATCAGTTTATTCTGACGGCGTTGGATCAGCCATATTACAGTATATTCCTAAATTCAGAATTTTATTTTTATTTTTATTTTTATTTTTTTAAAGGGCAGATCTATTGTAAAGTACTTCTCTCTCCTTTCCGTAATCAATGAATTCCCTTAAAAAATGATGCGCTATGTCCAATTTTCGACCTTACTCTCCTGAAGTTCGAATCGTTCACTGATTCGGTGCGGGAATGCGACAATGGCGACGAAGAAGAAGGGTTCCATCAGCGAAGATGATGTCTCACTCCTTCTCCAAAGGTTGCTCTCTTTCCTCAACGATAATTGAAGTCGTTTTCAGACGGTCTTTGTGTGTTCTATCGTTTCTTTATTGAGATATTTCGATCCATTAGATGAACAATTCTTTATTCTTAATAGGGTGTTATTCCTGGGTTTTAGAACGTAGAAGATCATGCGATTTGCTATTGGATAAAAACGGGAAACCCTACCTTGTATAATAATCATAGAAATATGGACACCAGGTTGGAACCGGGTACTGGTTTTTGAATCCCTTTTTTGTGCTTTAGGTTTTTAGAGAAATCCCCTGATTTCTGTGTTATCATGCGAACTGCTTGTGTGAGAAGATTAAATGTTGCGGTTTTTACGAGATCTTGTTCGGATGTTTAGAATTTTCTACCGATTGTACGACTTTGGACACTGATTCACCAGCTGTGTCATGTTTGGGATTTTAGTGTTTGATGTTAGGGTTTTGGAGAGGGAAAAACGGTATCTTTGCGACTATTTTGTCATGTTCCAGAACATAGCTTTGCGGTATACTTTGGTTTGCCCATTCAGGGAGGCAGATGCAAAGTATATAAACTTCCTACTAATCCAGGTTTTGCCAGCTACTATCTTTTACACATTATGTGAGCTTTGGATTCACATTGCCATAGGCTATATACAAGTTCATTTTGGAAACTCAAATCTGTCGCTTTGCATCTCGACACACCCTTTTTGTTATAGAGCTGTACAAAATGGCAACTGCTAATGATATTTGGGAGAAACAGAACTTCTGAAATAACCAAGGATCTTTGAATGCTCATAACTATATCAGGTAATCTGATAGTCCCTTCTCTTTAGCAGTCATGGCTAGTTATATATCAATGGAACACTTTAGAAAACCACGTAAATCAATGTTAATTGACATTTCCATTGTTCTTATCATTAAGTAGGATCATTTTTCAGCTGCCTCCATACCTTATGGACAAGATAAGTTTTTCATTCCATGAAGAATGGTTCTAATAACTCTGCTGCTATTCTCCCACCACTGGCAGTTATTTCCTGTTACAGTGAACCATAACAGCTGTTGTAATGGTTGTTATTTTATTTAAAATATATTTAACCACAAGCTCGAATCAGATAACTATAGCTGTTTTTCTCCATTACAACTGTCAGATGGGATCCACTATCAGGGGATGTCAGCTTTATTAAACATTAATCTTAATAGTTAAAAAAAGACTCTAGTAACATGATGATGCCTTGCAAATGGTTTTATGCAGCTGACATGTAGCTTTTTTCATTGGAGATTTACATATTAATATAACTCAGGGGAAATTGCACCTTATTATGTTGGAGAGAACTATGAGGCACTGATGGATCCCATGTTATGGTGGTGGTTGATTCTGGGGAAATAAATAATTGTGCTATGGCAATGGCGTTGCATGCGCTCTCGCTCCAGAGTGAGGGAGAAAGGTGGGGGAAGGGGGGAATAATTGCTGCTGGTTTTTGTGGCTGGGAATAGTTTAGTAAGTGACTTATAGAAAATAGCATGTTATTTTTTAATAATTCACGTGCCGTTGTAGTTATGTTATTTTGTGGTTACTATTGTTAAGAAGCTAATGGTAAATTGGGGAAAAAAAATCGGCAGGTAAGAAATTTGAGACTGATTTTTTTGTGGTATAGAAGCATTTTCTTCTCCATACCGCACACTAACAAGATTCGGTCCATGCGTTAAAAAATATATATATATCTCTCTCTCACACACACACATGCATGCGCGCGCACACACACTCGCTCACTCACTCAGTCATACACTCACACACACACGTTTCAATTCATAAGAATTTCTTTTCTTTTTATTGTCTTAAATCTGTCCTGATTATTACTGTCATTGTAAATGATATCACTTTGTTATTATTATTTTAGTCGCCAAAGAGACTTTTGGAGACATTCAATGAGCTCTTTGGCTTCTAAGGGCAAATATGGCAATGATGCACGCTTTCAAAAATGACAAGCTAAGAGATAGCATGATCTATGATTCAAAATTATGCATTCCTTGTCTTGATACACAGATTCACATATTCAATTAGGGGCACATAAATATTTTCATTAAATTTTATTATTTAAAAAATATTTCATAATTATTGAATAAATGGATAAAATGCAAGGTCTGCCAAACCGAACTGGCATTCTCGTACTGGCTGATGATTGGTTCAATATGGTATGGTACCAGTATATACCGTACTGAAATGTGATAAACCGAAGAAGGCTGATAGTGGAGAGTAGGCCAGAGAGAGAGGAGAGATAGGAAGAAGGAGAGAGAGGAGAGGGAGAGCAGGAAGAAGATGCATATCTTTGTTGTGACGAGCAAATGAGGAATTTAGTGATAGCTTGGGGAATCACATTCACCTTTAGAACACAAGTTATAAGCAAAAGAGCCAAACCAAACCATAATTTTATGATTCCTTTTGCGTGCATTACTGTAATTGTTATGTGAGTTAAATATACGGAGAAAACTATTGAATAATTTGGCTTCTACCAGCTCAAAATTGTGTTGTAATGTCATATTTCACCATAAATAAAACTTTCGCTATATTCCAGTCTCCAGTGAGAGATAATTCATTTTGTATGAAGCTGACTATACAAACCTTTTGGGTTGCCTATTTGGCTGCTGACATCCTTTGCTCTTGCTTACATCAACTTTTGTTTTTTCAGGTACTCTGCAACATCAATTCTTGCTCTTCTCCAGGAGATTTCTCAGTTTGCTGGTGCAAAAATAGACTGGAATGCACTTGTTAAGAAAACTTCGACTGGGATCACTAATGCTCGGGAATATCAGATGCTATGGCGACATCTGGCTTACAGTGACACATTGTTGGACAAAGTGGAAGATGGGACTGAACCTTTGGTTTGTTTGATTATCTCCTACGTAAAACAAAAAATATTTTTTGTAATTGTAATCTACCAGATACTTCCATTATATTTGGAATATTTGCAACTCTCATTAAGTTCTTGCTGTAGATTTTTTCAGTTCCAACCTTACACTTCTAGCGATAGTCATATAATCCAGGTTCAAGCATATTGGAGAAGCGGATATTATTAGTTGTTAAGGTGTTGGTATTGTATATATTGAGTATTACTGCTCTACATCTCACTGGTTATGGTATTACCTATATTGCTAAAGAAACCTGATTTCATCTAACCAGATGAAACTGTTCAGATCATCTCTATTTCCCTTTGGAGAATATCATCAATTGGAATTAATAGTGATGCAACAAAAGGTTCCCATGAATCCATCTCTTTATGTGGCTTTGAACCCCATTCTACCAGGCACATCATCAAGGATATATTTTACTTACTCTTCCTTAGAACCATATCAAGTAAAATTCTTGTTTCCTTTTGCTTTTGATACACTTCCGAACGGGCTGAATCAAGGATCTGGCCCCAATCTTAGCTGCACCAGGCTTGTCCAACAGTGTTCTTGTCATTTGCCCTGTTCAATTGTTCTGGGAAACCACCTCATGCTATAGCCAGCCTATGGGATAAAGTAACATGTTGTCAATCTTCATGATCTCCTACACCCTACTCTTTAAAAATGTGCCCATGGCAAAAATTGTCACAAGTTCTTATAATGAGCAACCTTAGCAATACATCTATTTCATAACGCATCTCTTGAGTGGATTCCTATAGTTACTTGGAGGATGAACGGAACTTAATGAATGCATTATCTTCTATTAAAATCCATAAGCGCTTGTTGGTCATGGTATTGAACAAAAAAGTTTAAAGAACATCGTAACAATAACAACAACAACAAATCTTTAATTTCAAACTAGTTGGGTTTAGCTATATGAATCATTTTCTTCATTCTGCTTAGTTTTGAGTCATATTTTTTTTTTGTAAAATGCTAAGATTTTAAATTTTTCTTTATTACTTTCTTCATATTATTTTCGGTCTACTTCTACCTTTTTTTTTTTCTTCTACATGTATTAAATTACTCATTCGCATAGGTGCATTTCTAGATTTGCATATATGCAAACTATCGAAGTTCTTCCCTCAATTTGTCCTCAATTGGTGCTACCTCTATCTTTTTATAAATGATTTTATTTCTTATTTTATTTTTTCTTACATTATCACACATCTATCTCAACATTCTCATTTTAGCCACAATCATTTTGTGCACATATAATTTTCTAATAACCCAATATTTTATACCATAAAGTATAGTTGATCTTATAGTTGTTTTATAAATTTTTTCTTTCAATTTAATAGATACTCTGATTATAGAATATTCAAGTTGCACTTTTATATCTCATTCATCCTACTTGCATCATTCTTAATCTCTCCTTCCTTAGTAATGATCGATACGAAATATAAAAAAATCAGGGCATATCTTCAATCTCTGCTTTAAAGAACACAACTATTTCACCATAAATCCTTTTCTCACCACCTGTCTCTTATCCATGATGATATATCTGATTCTGATACTATATTAGCGAGCATTTTTATTATTGTGAAATAAGTTGATTTTAGTCTCAAAGACAAAAACCATCACCATTGACAATTGTCTAAAAGAAAGCACTTGCTCCTAAAGTTACTGTCATGTATTCACTTGCAATTTTTGTCCTTCCTTCTGTTGAGCTTTATTTGCTTTATTTCTCCCCTCCATCACACTTCTTTTTGTGGAACAGATCATGTAAATTATGCTAGAGGATGTTTCCAAACACCTGTTCTTCTTCTAATTCTATCCAAGAAAAAAACAAGAATTCATCAACAATGTCTGCCAATTCAAACATTCAAATAGCTAGGATTTCCATCATTGGCAAAGTTTCGTGAACTCTTATGCTTATATGACATGGACTCAAATTAACTGCTGCCTACAATGGAATGTATTGCAATGGAAAGCAAGTCTCAATATGTGAAGGTATAAGAAAGCGATCTACTTAATAGACGGTAAGCCTCTTTCAGCTACAAAGTAGAGAAAAGCTTGCCTGTGCAATAGGTGTATCAGCTGCTAATGTTGAACAGAATCCATCTTATTCTCAGCCTGCAAATTCTTGCTATAAACTCTCATGAAGACTGTTGCACACCTATTAGCCACCATCATGACTGCAAACCTTTATAGAACAGTCTTGCCTCTATGGTAAACAAATTCCAATGGAATCATAATTAATTGCCAAATATTTATATTTAACATAAAACATGAATTTCCCTACCAATGAAGGATGTAGAACAATATAATGTAGCATATACCTGTGTCACAAACAAAATTTATTATTCCTCTGAAATCTTGATCAACCATCAAGATATCAATGTTAATTACAAAAACCTAAGCCCCCTTGCCGCATTGTTGGAATAGCAGTTTTCTGTTGCCCCCTTACTGACTAACCTTTGATTTCATTATTTAAAAGCTGGTTGTTTAAACTTTTGCACTGTGATATTCTATGGTTTAAGTTGATTCATTTGATCCTTACGACATAGCCTGCATTCATTTTAGCTGACAACCAACCAAAACTCCACTTTCCTCTCCACTTACCCACTAAAATCTTTTTGTGTTGATTATACTTATTACCATGAAAGAAAAATACTTTCGGTGATTGTTTACTCATTAGTTAGCCTCATATGCAGCAAGTCATTTTCCTTTTTCGGGTTGAAGCCTTGCTTTATCATAATAACCAATAGTAATTTGATGGAGTTAAAATTGCAGGATGATGACAGTGATTTGGAATTTGAATTAGAAGCTTTTCCTGCTGCAAGTGCTGAAGCTTTATCAGATGCCACAGCATGTGCTAAGGTATAATTGTCAATATTTTGAATGAGAATTTCATGTAGGTCTATCTGAATATAGTGCTTTCTTTTGTATATTATTTGCTGAGGTGACACTTATCCGGGCATAAAGTTTTCGTGAATAAGGCCAAATGGTTTAGATGTTTCCTATTGAATCCTATGGTTGGTTTGTTATGTTTGTTGATATTGTTCCTTCATGTGACTGTTCTTGATCACCATTAGAAGGTGACTTCTGCCACTAGTCAAAGGGCATTGACATTTAAATCGATTGCATTGATAGTCTGTCTTTCATGATTTGTTCTTTCACCTGAATGTTTGAACAGGAGGGCATTTAGGGTTTGTGACTTTTAGAAAACTTTTTCAAGGATTGATCCGGAATGATTGAAGATTGCTTCACTTATTTTAAATGGCTTATATCTAACTGCATTCTATCATTTGCTGAAATAATGATGGCTACCACTTTATAAAGTTTGGAGTTAAATTTTTTGTTTGCAGTAAAACCTGTTATAGCAGCAAAAACAAATATAGGCTTATTTTTCATGTTTATTTTTATTCACTTATAAGCAATTTCCAGCAATCTATTGACAGTGGCAAATACAATGGCATCATCAATATCATGATCTAGCCATGTTACTAATGACCTTTTGTACATTTGCATTTGACGATATGGTGGACCACAACTCAGCTAGCCCTGCAAGAGCCTGTGACAAGACCTTTGAGGCTGTAATGGATAGTGCCGAGATAGTTGAGATGAATGTATTCCTTTCCTCTTTAAAAATTAATAGTGTATTTCCATGTTTATAGCACGACCTGAACATGTAAATGATTTCCATTTTCTCTCATCTTATAATTAATCAATATATCCGGTTTGAATTTAATATGCCTGTTTAACATGTTATTCTTCAGAGTAACTGATTTTTAGTGACATGTGCATACTGGGCCTCATAGTTTGCCTTTGTGGAGATTGGATTCTTTCCAGTTGTCTGCCTGTCTAACTAAGAAAGAAATTATACTTGAATCAGAATCCAGAAGTGAAATGCTAATGCTGTTTAAAGATTCTCAACATGCATGAATATGATTCTGAAATGCACAAATCATTCTCAACTCAACTCATCTAAGCCTTTTCCCAACTACATGGGATCGGCTATAAGAATCTACTTTCTCCACTTTGCTCTATTCAGGACTAAGTATATACTCAAATTATAAATAGTTATATCTTTCTTAATTATTTCTGTTCATTAGTTTAGGCCTACCTCTACCTCTATCATTACGATGGACTGTTAAAAGATCACTCTTTCTAATTGAAGTATTTAAAGATCTTCGTTGTATATGTTCAAATCACCGTAATTGGTTTTCTCTCATTTTATCTTCAATTGAGGCTATTTCTATCATTTCTCGTATATGTTTATTTCTAATTCTATCTTTTAAAGTTTTACCGTATCTCTATCTTAACATTGCATTCCTGTTACATTTAATTTATTCATATATTGTTTCAGTATTGTTCAACACTCTGTTCCATATAACATAGCTGGCCTAATAGCAGTTTTATAAAATTTTTCTTTCAATTTTAATGGAATGTATCGATCATACAATATTCCTAAAGCACTCCTTCACTTAATCCATCCTGCTTTAACTCGATGATTCACATCTTCATCTATTTCACCTTCTTATTGGATAATTGATCTCAAATACCTAAATTTTTTATTTCTTGATATCTTTTGGCTTGCAATCTTCATTTGTATTTCTACTTTCACTAAAATGCACAAATCATTATGAAGAGAAAATGACATGAGGACCAACATAGGGGATTAATGGATATTTAACCAGCAAGCTTGATAGAATTGTCGATGGAACAAGCTGTCAACATATATGAGTCACTTTGAGAAAACCAAATAGGAACGTTAAAAATGAATCAACTTCGCTTGAAATGGTTGGAATAAACTGTCACTGGGTAAATATGCCTCACACCACATTGATCAAGTTGCAACTTCTGTTTGGCCCACATTATGTGGTCAGTTTGTTGATTTTTGTAGCCTTGTCTCTCTGTTCTTGGAGATAAGCACAACTTGGTCACATTTATTTTTCTACCTTCTATCAAATGACATTTCTTCTTCAGTTTCTAGCAGTTTGGTCATAGTTTCTGATTAATGCACCTCGTCATATTATCCTTTCACTGTGTAAGCATCTGTAGCTTTGGATAGCAGCCACTTGAATACACTTTTGATGATTTCTCTAAAAGGTTTTGGTCAAGAAGTATCAAACTGGTGGCAGTACTTAGAAATTTTCTTAACTACCTCAGGCTTACAATGACAAGTATCATGAGCTCCATGCTCACATAGACACGCTTGTGTTAGTAGTGTGAGTTAATTGGACACAATTGAAGCATTACCTTTACACTTTCATTGTATTTGCTTTGGAGAAAGTTTTAACACGTTATTGTTCTTCAAACTTTTCTTACATCCTGATGGTAGATGCATGCTTTGAAAGAGAAGGGGAGGAATTGTCTTTCTCTACAGTCTCATACTCAACTCATCTAAGCCTTTTTCCAACTATATGGGGTCGGCTACATGAATCTGCTTTCTCGATTTAGTAGATTCATGTTTTAGGGGATACGGAGTTTTACGCTGGCTGTCAGCTACTTAACACAACCCTCCTCCTTTACTTGTGCTTGGAACCGGCCTTGGCAGAGTTTCTTTCTCCACAGTCTCATAATTTTCTTTAATCTTCTGACTTGCTACATTTGACTGTTGGCAACATAATGATTTTATTAAATATGTGGCTAGATTTTGATTTCATCGGGCACTTCACGGAATCGGGCCCAACAAATCGTACAAACCAAGATGCTCCTTCGGCCAGAAATTTGCCTGATGACCAGATACCACATGACCCATCAGATAAACAACAGCTGGCTCATACCAACAGTGGAGCTCATTCTATTCTGAAACAACCAGTAGCAACAAAAAGGTCCGCTGAAGTGTCTGATGGAAATGGATCAGCTGGTTCCACCAAAAAGAAAAGGAAATTATGGACTAAAGAGGAGGACATGGAATTAATAGCTGCTGTGCAGAAGTGTGGTGAAGGGAATTGGGCGAACATTCTTAAAGGAGATTTCAAGCACAACAGAACTGCTTCACAGCTATCTCAGGTACCACCATTCAGAATGTTTACAATGCATTTAACTTGTATCTTTCAAAATGCTCTTATACATTAGTATGATCATTTATAGCTTTCTTGGTCTTCCTGCTACTTTGTTGATTTGGACATTGTTTCCTTTGTCATTGACCTGATGGTCACGTGTTTACACCTTGGTGCAGATCTGTATGCGTATTTCACTTTGTTGAGATAAAAGAAATGCCTGTTGGATTATCACTTGTTCCTCCATCTAAATGTCTTTCTTATTATCCTTCTCGAGAATCTATGCAGCACCTGCAATCTGGGTGAATCTAGTTATCTGCTGGTGTTTACTAGATTAGCTTTCGTTGTCAAGATTTTTACTTTCTTTCCTTCTCATGATCTTCATCTTCCATAGTTCAGCGTCTTTCTGATCTCCTTTTGCTGCTAGATAATGATGGCAAAACTGATTGCTGATGAACTCTAAAATTAACCAATCTCAACAACTGCATTTTGGAATCTGCTTCTATAGGAACACATCATAAATATCATTGGCATTGCCAGTGTGGGAAAGGTATTTGGCTGAGTTCCTGGGCCTTGGTTATGAAACGGTAGATGCATTAGCTAGAGGAAAGTTGCAAAATAATGTGTTGATCCAGATCTAAAAATGGAATTTATGCAGAACTGCTGCTAATTCAGAATATAATGAAATGTAACTAATAATTTTTGCCTTTAATTTTCCAATATTCATCGTAGCTTCAGTGGATGATGATCTATATGTTTAAATATCTTCAGAGATGGGCCACCATTCGGAGGCGCCAGGCCAACCTACTTACAGGTTCTGGCAACAAAACAGTGAACTCAACACGGTCTGAGGAGAGGTTGGCAGCACAAAAGGCTTTTTCCATGGCGGTTGATATGCCTATGACTGGAAGCTTATCAGCTGTACTATCAGGTTTTTTGATTGATTCCTGTTTTTCATATTTGTCCAGTTTGACATTGTTTGACCCAAAATAACTTGATACTATATTTAATATTAAACTTTTAGAATCATTTCCACTACAGGCACGGCATGTGTAGGTACATTCTTTCTTGCAGTGTAAGCGGGATATTTTCTCACCACTTTAATAAAGAGTCATTTTATCCCTCTTACAGAAAAACCAGATCCTATTATATGCCATTTGATGTGTAACTAGTAAATTAATGGCTAAAGATCACATTCTGTATCTGGTTTTCTTTATATTTATTCCTGAGTGAAATTGGTTCTCTCAACCATCCTTCTGCATCGATTTTTTGTTTTATCTGCTATCCATATTGTAATGGAAAACTAAATCAATTCTATGTTAACTAAACATCATTTGAATATAAAACAGGTGCTGCACAATCAAATACGCCGGCCAGTTCTGCCACACCTTCAGCTTCGGTATCCGAGGCATTGCCTACTTCTGCTCCTCTGCAAGCTTCAACCCTGGTAACATCCCAAAAAGTAGCCTCAGGCACTTCAAATAAGCCTCGAACAATCCCCAAAAAACCAGTGGCCCCTGCCAAGCCATCTGTAGGTTCTGGTTCTTTGATACAAGCAGCTGCTTTTGCTGCTGGAGGACGCATTGCCACTCCTTCCACAGCTGCCTCTTTGTTCAAAGCTGCACAATCTAAAAGTGCTGTTCATATCAGACCTGGGGGAGGTGCTAGTCCAAAATCTTCAATTATGACTGCTAAATCATCACCTACTACTACCATGGTGGGACCACAGCCGTCAAGCGTCCGCTATGTTCAGCCTGTAGTTACTGTGCCCACAGCAGCTGCAGTAAGTTCGGTCGTTTCATCAACTGTACCCAGGCATGGAATGCAGCAGCTGCAAGGCTCCTCTCAAAGACCTACAAGCAATCCTCCCACAGTACCAAACTTATTAGCTCCACCTGCTTTGTCAGAATTCAAGCCACCTGCTGATTCGCAAGATAATGCTGAGAGCAATGGTGATGTTCCTTTCCCTGTTATCCCAGCCATTGACGTTGATGAGCTGTTAACTGAAGAAGTTAAAGGTGCAGATGAGATGGAGCTTGATGGTGCTGTGACCCAGAACCATCACACAGAATTGCTGAGCCTGGATTTGGGTGAGAATGACAACAATATTGTCAGCAATGCTACTTGTAAAGCAGTTTCACCTGACACTGGACCAGCTGAGAACAAGGCCATGGAAATTGATGTTGGTGGAGCTCAGATTCCAAGTGACGAGGGCACTAAATTGGCCCATGAGGAGTCCAGCGGGAGCCAAAGTGTGAATGTTGCGAGTGCTCCGAATCAAGTTGTGGCTCAAGAGCAGTTGGCTGGGACGGAGGCTGTGGTTAATGAGGTCAAGAAGGGTTGCATACCGGTGGAACAACATTCTGTATTGGAAGACATTACATCAGTCAATAATTCATCTGTTGATAGCCAGGCTGGATCGATTGGTTCCAAACAAGATTGAGCCAGTAATGTCACAGGCAATGGAGATAAGACTGTTACAAGCTGCTCCATTATCATTTTCTTGTACCTGGAAAACATCGAAGAACTTAAGCATTTTCTAGGCATAAATGAACAAGCTAGTCTATGCTAGAAATGGCCTTGCAAAATGTTGGAAATGAATGCATGGCCACCCCTTTTTTTTTTTTTTAAATTTATTTTCGTTTTTTCGCTGACAAGTTGTGAACTTTTGAGCTAAGGGAGAAGCTGAGATGTTTTGTGTGCCCGCTTCTTGGACAGTGGAACAGAGGTTTGGTGGATAAAATGTCCACTTTGTGACTTCCCTTTTTCCATCTTGGTTATTTTTGGATCCTCACTATATATGGAACTAGAGCTATTTTTTAAACTAGTGTCAATTATATATGGAAAAATGAGTGTTAATTATATTTGGAACTAGAGATGTTTTTTACCTATTTTTTAAACCAGTGTTAATTATATTTGGAACTAGGGCTGTTTTTTAAACCGGTGTCAATTGATGCTGGTTTTATCGATTTAGTAAAAATCAAATATTTTATGCAAATGATGTTAAAGTTAAAAATGGCATTTTTAACATTTTATATGGTGCTACATCGGATATAAAAATTCACTTGAAATAGTGCTTTTAAGAAGCATTACTTAACCATTTCTTTACTTAACATGCTCCTTTACTGGAAGAAGGATGTTAAGTGGTGCTTCTTTTGCCACTTCAAGTGCCGTTTTAAATGATGGTTTTAACTTTAACAACGTTTGTATAAAATGTTTGACTTTTGTATTACATTTGTAAAACTGGTGTCAATGGCATCTGTTTAAAAAATAGCTCCATGGAGCTAACTGTTGTTTCCGAGTTACATTTTAAATGCATTGAAATGCATGGTGCAGTAAATAGAGAAAGGACAATTTGTAAGGCAACATAAAAATAGAAGCTGGACCTAAAAGTGGGCCAAAATCTTTAAAGAGTTTCCAGCTACTCTACATCTGCTGCGTGCTGTGCAAGTCTGGTCTTCATTGCTGATTAAAGCGAAGGCCCGTTAATTGATGGAGCAAGCAATGTAACAATTCTTTAGCTTCTGGAAGCTTTCTATTCTTCAATCGATATGGACGTGCCCATGGTCATGGGCAGTCTGCAAGTTGATGATGGGATCACCACTAATAATTCTGTGTATAGGAATTGATGGAAGAATCACTCGCGTCAAACAATTTGAAAAAGGCTAAAAGCAATGCAACTACGTGGCCTTAGCCTTGTCCATAGTCTATGACTAATTTATTCAGACTATATATTAATTCCCAGATGCCTTCATGAGATAGAGCTCTCGCTCTCTATCCATCAACCAATCCATTTATCTAGAGAAACTTTCCCTGCCTCTCGTCTGATTGGCCACTGCAGGGGCAATCCCACACATGCATTGGTGCATGAGGATTACGATGTTTGAACATTTTTGGAGTAACATGCGACGGTTAGATTTCAGAATTCATGGTAACCAGAATGTTCGAAAAAGCCTCCTTCCACCCACCCAACTTCTACTAAAAGTCTATATTCTGTTCCTACTGCGGTTGTGGTAGGTGGACTTCTCAACAGTATCATAATAACGAGTTTTTTACCCCCCCTTTTTTTTTCTGTGAGCATGACACCGCGCGCGAGTAGCCCGGGATCCTCGGACCCAGCATTGGCTAGCGTGATCATGTGATCGCCGGGACCACACGCTCAAATGCTCCGTCCAGTGGGTGTCTCAGTCTCGCTCGGATAAACTCGCGGATATCAAAAAGTTATTTTGAAATAAAAATATGAATTTCGTAGGAAAAATATTTTTTTATTATTTTAGATTTGTTTGGATAAAAATTCAGTATTTTATGTTATTTCAGTGCAATTAATGCAGTGTTATTTCAAAAATGTTGGATGACATAGGAATAAGCATGTATTCTAGTAGGAATAGAGGAATTTTCTGAAATTTCAAAAATATCCCTTTCAATAAAAATGGTTTATCATTTTATTTTTTAAAATAACTTGAATAAATTATTATTTATTAATAATAAGATATAAATTAATTATTCCGTAATAATATAAGAAATATTAATAAATTATTTTATATTAAAGAAAAAAATAACATACTTAATATTATTTTATTAAAAATTATTTAAAATAGCATAAATAAATTTATTTAATTTATTTAATTTAATTCTATCGATGCTTTTAAAATAGCTGTGGAAATAGAAGCTATTTTATGAAATATTATGGTATAAGAAATTGAAATAAAGAGGATTGAAAAATAACTGTTCTAACCGAGCTTACTTTTTTTTTCATTGTGTTTAAAAAATAAGATAGAATAAGGGCCTATTTCATCCCTTATTTCCTCGTCCAAACGCAGCAGGAGACTGCCGGTCACGGGGCTCTCTCTTTTCTCCAAGGAAAAAAGCTATTCTTTTACCAACGTCCGAGACAAACGCCCCAATAGAAAAAACGTCAAGTCATGCATTAAATTAAACATTATATACGTTAGAATTAATGAGATATATTCTATTGATGTTTAAGATATCTCTGAATATTTTTTAAGGCATATATTTAAAAGATGGCAGTGGTAATTAAAATCATTTTCTTCCTTCATAAGCCTTGCCAGCTCAAGCACTAGATCTCCTAACACTCACTGACAAAATGATTGAAGAATCACCAATGTCAAAAAAAAAAAAAAAAAAAAAAAAAACACTTTGAGAAACATCTCTCAACATTCAAAAATAAAATCTTTACTAATTGTCGAAGAAATAGTCTTGAATATTAAGAAAATTTTTAGACTATATGTCTACCTCCTCATTCTTGGAGTAACAATATGTGGCAGCTAATTAATTAAAAGATCATCGAAATAATCTTCTGTTCAACTTCGTCCATCATCCATTCTTCCGTTTGAAAAGCTATTATGGTCGGTCAAGAAGAATAACGCCAAGCGTAGTCAATTGACGCTGCAGGGACCTTGACTCCAGCCTCCTCTCCTCGAGGAAAAATCCATCATCTTCACAAAGAGATTAAGACCCGTAGATATATATATATATCTTGGAAAAGAAATTGAAAAAAAAAAAAAAAAAGGATATGCGGCTTGGAGTCTAGTTTGACATGGAAACCACTTCTCTATGCTAATGTGTCTAATTGTAATTAGACCACACTTATGTTAGATATAATTTGGTGTCTTGATGCACTCATTATTGTCAAGTAACATGACGTTGGAACAGGATTCAATTGTATTGTATATATATATATATATCAGAACTCCACGTAACATCACCAAGATGATCAGCAAATATAATATGTTAATTAAGTATGACCATTCCAGATGAAGTTCTTGATTAATATCTAAGATATAACATGGAATCTTGCCATCCAATCTACCTACTAACATGGCACATGCATCAAGGATAAAACTATCCTCTCGATGCTGTACGTCATCTCGATCTACAATAATGCAGGCTCCTGCACTACTTGTTCACTTGTAAAAGAGCTTCTCCAACACGTAGCACATGGCAAGCTCTCCTGCAACACAAATATTGTCCTCTCTTAAAGTCAACCAACAAGTCAAATCATACGTTAGGATCTACTAAACATGGTTAGGGCTTTGCTTGGTCAAAGACTAAAAGCCACCTCCCTAGCTAGAACGTAACTATCAGTACTATAATTAAATTAAAGGAGTCTTGGATCATTGGGGGGTGTCAGTGCCCATCCCATGCCACCGGATGCGCTACGTCGCTCCCACGAGGCTGCCATCCCTACTTAAATGTAGCTCTTATTTTTCTATTCAATGGCCGACATGAGGCGCTCAAATGATGCACCTAACGGTCTAATTAAATTGATGGTTATTTTAATGTTACAATGGCAGTAATAAGAGTTCTAAGGTCTCTTGCAATGTCATTAAGTTTACAAGAATGTAAAAACAATCATTATGTAACGAAAATGTGATTGGATATTCTACCAGCTAAATAATTAAAAATATTTGTTATTCTAAATTTGAAATGTGTTATATGTTTTCTAGATATTTCATTAGTGTAGGGAGTCATTAAGTTTACAAGAATGTAAAAACAATCATTATGTAACGAAAATGTGATTGTTATATGATATTCTACCAGCTAAATAATTAAAAATATATTTGTTATTCTAAATTTGAAATGTGTTATATGTTTTCTCGACATTTCGTATTATTAGTGTAGGGAGAAACAACCTTCGAGGTATGCATATTTTAATAATTTGATAACAATTATCAATGCGAAAACTTAAAGATTAAATATTAATCTATCTAACATGCATCAAGATCATATCTTTGCCTTATACTATAGGATCGTTTGATCTAAATTATGCATATAAATTAAAATAATCAAGATCATATCTTGATCTTCAAGATGAGAAGTCATACTACTTGTCTTGAAGCCTGCCTTAAGATTTAGGGATCAAATCACTTACCTTAAGAACAGTAGGTAAATCCTTTGTGCTCTGCAGCCGTTCAATTGTCCGGCCTCTAGTATCATCCATGCGAAGTCCCCGAATGATCGGAT
Source organism: Calamus simplicifolius (assembly GCA_900491605.1). NCBI lineage: Eukaryota > Viridiplantae > Streptophyta > Magnoliopsida > Arecales > Arecaceae > Calamus > Calamus simplicifolius. The sequence goes on from UESW01004080.1 coordinate 1,184,341, forward strand.
TTCCGGGAGTGCTAGCTCGCAAAAAAATAACTTTGCTAATCTTGAATCCTCCCACTTGAATCTTCTTCTAGGATCCACCAAACTTTCGCTGACACCAGAATCACACTAGGATTTCTGTTCTAACTCTTTAGAATTTCAATCCATAACATATTGTTGTTTTTTTGATAATATGGTGAAGAATGCCCTATGATTTATAGGCTCAATTTAGCCTTTAACCTATTGAATTCTAACACTTAGAATTCTGTCGTTTGGTGAAAACCAAAGAGACGTTCTGCCGTTCGGTGAAAACCAAAAGATGCAATGTTGGGTTAATTCCGACGTTCGATGAAAACATGTGAATTCTAACACTTAGAATTCCAACGTTTTGTTAATTCCGACACGTTCGGTGAAAATCAAAGAGATGTGAATTTTAACACTTAGAATTCCATCGTTGGTTAATTCAAAGAGGTATATTAATTCCACACGAATTCTAACACTTAGAATTCCAACGGAAACCGTTTGGAGAAGATTAAGTTAATATATTAAATTCTACATGAGAATTTAATCTCTCATGAGATGATTTCAGCCATCTCGAGATCCTTATGCGAGAAAACTCTTTTCACACATGGGGTTTGGGTTTGGGTTTTGGTTTAAGCTGATTTGAATTTATTGGATTGAACCTACATAGATCATAGTCCTAGCCCAAATCAAATTTGGCTAGTCCTGAATCTATTTAAATCTAAATCAAGTCTAATTTCAAATCAATATTTGAAATTGATTAGTCCTTCTAATAGACTTAAACCTAATTGAATCTGATTCACTTGTACTTAACCCAATTGAGATAATTCAATCAATCAAATTGATTAATTAAATCATATACAATTCTTAATCGTTGATCAGCAAATAGATCATCCTAGGAAACTTCTATGCGTGTGACTCTCTAGGTTCTAACCTAAGCTGGTAGCACAGGAACAACTTTCTATACTAATCGATGTGCCCATCTAGCAATGGAACCCGGCATCCGAATAGGTTAAAGAGTTGCCGAGCAAACTCCAAGAACCCTAAGAAATAGTTACCATATAATTCATCCTCTTGACCACAAATGCTAAGGATGGCTTAAGAGCCTGTCAACTCTAAACAACAAATCCATAAAGTGATTTCAACTTTAATGATCATGTGACCTTCACATGAAGTGCCTTGGCCAAGGTCTTGCTAAATTGAAACACAAGCATTTCTCCTTTTAACGGGATATGTCAAATTCCATCTTGATCAGCAACTGACTACCACAAGTACTTAACTGCACCCAGTAACCTTTCATAGCTGGATTAAAATCCAGATGGCCCGGCACCTAAGTATAATGAGTTGCTTGCAAGTCATCGGTTGTGATCTTCAGGTCATAAGGATACTTATACCCATATCTTCTCGGATTAACTTTTGACAGCAGAGTATCCAAAATAAGTCACGTTCGGTAAAATATACTCCTACACTTTCACCTGTATGTCATACCAGTGTCTCTACATTCCTTGGTTAAGAGGACAACCATCAAATATGATATACAACGTCCTATAATTGATAGTACTATGGCCTTGTCATAGTATATTATTTGGTCGCGAACTCTTTTAAGGGCCTTCAAAGATAAATCCTCCTTTATCGTGAAGGAAGATCCTAAGGGCTTCATTACTATTAGGAGTTTTAAGAAGATGTTCTTGTAATGGATAAACTGCCAAATAACTTTTATTAATATCAATTTATATGTAATTTACATTAACATAATCATCAAATGATTGGCTTTAGGATACAATTCCCAACAAACTCCCACTTAGCCTAAAGCCACTCATTACAATATCTAATACCCATCTTCAACTTATAGTCATCAAACTCCTTGATGCTGAGTGCTTCAGTAAATGGGTCATCTAGGTTTTCCTTTCCGTCAATCTTTTGAAGATTTATGTCACTTCGTTCTACAATCTCTCGAATAAGATGAAACCGACGTAGTATGTGCTTGGTGCGCTGATATGCTCGTTGTTCTTTTGCTTGAGCTATGGCACTAGTGCTATCACTGTACAATAGGACCGGTCCATCTATGGAAGGTGCCACTCCAAGCTCGGAAATAAACTTTTGCAGCCACACAACTTCTTTCGCAGCATCTGATGCAGCGATGTACTCTACCTCGCACACTAAATATGCCACTGTATGTTGCTTGAAACTTTTTCAGCAAACAACTCCATCATTCAGGATAAACACGAAACCCGACACACTTTTGCTATCATCATGATCTGATTGGAAACTAGAATCAGTATATCCAACAAGTTTCAAATCAGACTCTCCATAAACTAACCACTGGTCCTTAGTATTTCTCAAATACTTAAGGATTGTCTTAACAACTTGCAAGTTTTTCACTTGGATCAGATTGGTATCTACTCACTACTCCTAGTGAGTATGCCACGTCTGGTCTTGTACATGTCATGGTGTACATAATCGATCCCACTGCCAAAGCATATGGAATTTGACTCATACGTTTTCTTTCGTTAGGAGTTGTTGGACAATCATTCTTAGAAAGATAAATTCCTTGGTCTATCAAAAAATAGCCTTTCTTGGAATTCTCCATGCTAAACCTCTTTAGCATTGTGTCAATGTACGTAGATTGGGATAGACCAAGCATCCTCTTAGATCTATCTCTATAGATCTTTATCCCTAGGATGTAGGATGCTTCTCCAAGATCTTTCATAGAGAATTATGATGATAACCATGTCTTTATTCCTTGTAATGCAGGAATATCATTCCCGATTAAGAGAATATCATACACATATAATACAAGAAATATAATAACGGAACCATTAGCCCATTTATAAATGCAAGGCTCTTCTTTGTTCTTAACGAAGTCATAAGATTTAATCACATTATCAAATCGTATGTTCCAACTCCTAGATGCTTGCTTAAGTCCATAAATGGACTTATGTAGCCTATACACTTTAGACTCATCTTCAGATATAAAACCTTCAGGCTGTATCATATACACCTGTTCTTCTAAATTACCATTTAGAAAAGCGTTTTAACATCCATCTGCCAAATCTCATAATCTAAGTGTGCTGCCATAGCTAGCATAATCTGAATGGATTTTAGCATTGCCACAGGAGAAAACATCTCGTCATAGTCAATACCATAACGTTGACGATACCCCTTGGCAACTAGACATGCTTTGTAGGTCTCTACCTTTCCGTCTGCGCCTCTTTTCCTCTTGAAAACCCACTTACACCCTATAGGTTTTATTCCTTCGGGTGGGTCAACTAATGTCTATACATTATTTTCCTTCATATAATCAAGTTCGAATTTCATGGCATCAAGTCATTTATCAGAATCAGTCTTTTGTATAGCATCCATATAGGTGATCGGATTCTCATTATTCTCATCGAGCTCAATAAGATCCTCATTCTGGACCAAGAAACCTATGTATCTGTCCGGTTGATATGGTACTCTACCAGATCGCCTTAATGGTACATCTAAAATGGGTTTTGAGTTTGATCTAATCAACTCAGATTCTAAGGGTTCATCGGTTTGTGTTGTTCCTTCTACTTGATGAACTTCCTCAAGTTCAACATTAGAGCCATTTGTTCCTTCCCTAAGGAACTCCTTTTCAAGAAAAATTGCTATATTACTAATGAACAACTTTTGTTCTTCAGTATTGTAGAAGTAATATCCTTTGGTTTCTTTTGGATAATCGATAAAAAAATATTTATCATTTGGGTTCAAGTTTGTCTGATTTTTCATGTTTCATATAAGCCGGACACCCCCAGACTCTCAGATAGGTGATAATTGGTTTATATCCATACCACATCTCATGTGAAGTTTTAGAAACAGACTTACTTGGAACCTTATTGAGAATATGATAAGTTGATTCTAATGCATATCCCCAAAATGATATTAGCAAGCTTGCAAAACCCATCATGGACCGAACCATATCTAACATAGTTCGATTCCTTCTTTCCGACACACCGTTATGCTGCGATGTTCCTGGAGGAGTCCATTGGGAGAGAATCTCATTCTCCCTTAGATATGTCACAAAGTCATTTGAAAGGTATTCTCCTCCTCGATCTGATTGAAGGGTCTTAATACATTTTCCTGTTTATTTTTCTATTTCTTTATGATATAGTTTGAACATTTCAAACGACTCAGATTTATGTCTCATAAGATAGATAACCGAACCTAGAAAGGTCATCTATAAAGGTAATGAAGTAGTAATATCCACTTTTAGCACAAATGCTCATTGGTTCATATATATCAGTATGTACTAGACCCAATAGCTCTTTGGCTCTTTTACCTTTTCCAGTAAAAGATGACTTTGTCATTTTACCAAGAAGATAAGATTCACAGGTAGTTAATGATTCACAATTATCAACTCAAATGATGCCCTCCTGGGTTAACCTATTTAATCTATTCTTGTTGATATGACCCAGTCGATGGTGCCAAAGATAAATATCTGTGACATCATTTATTCTAGGGCGCTTACTTGATTTGTACACTACATTCACAAGCTGTGATAATATATAAATGTCATTAGATAAATGCCCAGTCATTACAATGACTCCATTCATAATGATATTCAAAGTAACATCCTTTATTGAAATTTCATAATGACTTTTGGCTAGAAGGTCTACAGAAATTACGTTCAACAAGAATGTTGGGCAAAAATGACAATCATTTAGTATGATGATATTTCTATTGAAAACTATTTCAAGAACTCCTAATGCTAGAACTGAAACTAATCTTCCATCGTCGATATTAAAGAATCTTTTGTCGTCTTCAAATCTTCTAGTAACCTGTAGTCCCTTCAATGAATTGCAAATGTTAAAAGGACTCCCGGTATCCAATACCCAGGTCTAATTATCATACACAGAAAAATTAGAAGATGTTATTATATATATACCTTGTTGAGCAATATCTTGCCTCTTTTTCTTCTTTGGCCTGTTTGGATCAAGTGTGGCAATGTAAAGAGGACAGTTCCTCTTCCAGTGCCCTTGCATCTTGCAATGAAAGCATTCAGTATGACTTTTATCAACTTTCTTCTTCTGCATCTGACCCCTTATAGATGTCCTAGCATGTTGCACATTTTTCTTATTCTTTTTCTTCTTCCCTTTCCCAAAGGGTTGGCGCCCTATCTTAGATCCTTCAACCACATTAACCAAACCCTTAGAGAGCTGGTTGTCCTTTTCAAAGTTCTGTAACAACCCCAACAAACCGTGGTAGTTGATTGCAGGCTTTGTCATTCAAAAATGAGTAAGGAAAGGTCGAAAGGATGGAGGCAAGGAATTCAGGATCGCATCTTTTCGTAACTGCTCATGTAGGGGAAAGCCGAGCTTGCTTAGGAGTTCTATCTTCTCGATCATATACAATACATGATCAGTGATAGGAGATCCATCCCTCATTCGAGCATTAAAAATAACACAACTAGTCTTGTGCCTTTCAACGTCGTCGGGTGTGCTGAAAGATTCATTCAACGCTTGAATGATTTCTTTTGGCTGAGCATTCTCGAACCGGCGACCGAATTCATCGTTCTTTGTTGCTAGCATGATACAACACATGCTAGTTCTATCACTGAGACACTTCTGATAAGTGTCTCTCTCAGAACTTTGGGTGTTTGCATTAGGTATCTCAGGTGTAGGATTATTTAGAATATATAGAATCCTCTCATGCTCAAGGACGATCTTAAGTTTTCTAAACCAGCAATTGAAATTTAAACCATTCAACTTGTCACTATCTAATAGGGACCTTAATGATAAATTAGTGGCCATTTTCTGCATAAGGAAAAACTAAAGTTTAGTAGTATATAAATTGATTCAGTCTAAAAACTTGGACTTTAGTCTAAAGATTCTTCCACTATTTTATTCAAATTGGCAGCCTCTACACCCCAATTTAAAGAATTATTCTTAATTCTTTAGTGGGCACTAAGATCTACATAGACTACATACAGGCCCAAGTAAAGCTTGGCCAACCCATATGTTGGGAATTGTATCCTAAAGCCAATCATTTGATGATTGTGCTAATGTAAATAGCATATAAATTGATATATTAATAAAAGTTATTTAGTAATTTATTCATTACAAGAACATCTTCTTAAAACTCCTAATAGTAATGAAGCCCTTAGGATCTTCCTTCATGATAAAGAAGGATTTATCTTTGAAGGTCCTCAAAAGAGTTCGCGACCAAATGATATACTATGACAGGGCCATAGTACTATCAATTATAGGATGTTGTATATCATATTTATTGGTTGTCCTCTTAACCAAGGAGTGTAGAGACACTGGTATGACATATAGGTGAAAGTGTAGGAGTATATTTCACCGAACGTGACTCTTCTTGGATACTCTGCTGTAAAGAGTTAATCGAGAAGATATGGGTATAAGTATCCTTTAGACCTGAAGATCACAACCAGTGACTTGCAAGCAACTCATTGTACTTAGGTGCTGTACCACCTGAATTTCTAATCCAGCTACGAAAGGTTACTGGGTGCAGTTAAGTACTTGTGGTAGTCAGTTGTGGATCAAGATGAAATTTGACCTATCCCGTTAAAAGGAAAAATGCTTGTGTTTTAATTTAGCAAGACCTTGGCCAAGGCACTTCATGTGAAGGTCATATGATCACTAAAGTTGAAATCACTTTATGGATTTGCTATTTAGAATTGACAGGCTCTTAAGCCATCCTTAGCATTTGTGGTCAAAAGGATGAATTATACGGTAACTGTTTCTTAGGGTTTTTGGAGTTTGCTCGGCAATTCTTCGACCTATCCGGACGTTGGGTTTTATTGCTAGATGAGCACATCGATTAGTATAAAAAGTTGTTCATATGCTATTGGCTTAGGTTCGAACCTAGAGAGTTACACGCATAGAAGTTTCCTAGGATGATCTATTTGTTAATCAACGATTGAGAATCGTATATGATTTAATTAATCAATTTAATTGATTGAATTATCTCAATTGGGTTAAGTACAATTGAATAAGATTCAATTTGGTTTAAGTATATTAGAAGGACTAATCAATTTTAAATATTGATTTGAAATTAGACTTGATTTGAATTTAAATAGATTCAGGACTAGCCAAATTTAACTTGGGCTAGGACCATGATTTATGTAGGTTCAGTCCAATAAATTCAAATCAGCTTAAACCAAAACCCAAACCCAAGCTTCATGTGTGAAAATAGTTTTCTCGCATGAGGATCTCAAATGATGAGATAACTGAAATTTCATCTAAGAGATTAAATTTTCATATAGAATTTAATGTATAAACTTAATCTTCTCCAAATAGTTTTCGTTGGAATTCTAAGTGTTAGAATTCATGTGGAATTAATGTATCTCTTTGAGTTAACCAGACGATGGAATTCTAAGTGTTAGAATTCACATCTCTTTCATTTTCACTGAACGTCGAAATTAACAAAATGTTGGAATTCTAAGTGTTAGAATTCACAGGTTTTCACCGAACGTTGGAATTAACCAAACGTTGCTTCTCTTTGGTTTTCACCGAACGATAGAATTTTAAGTGTTAGAATTCAATAGGCTAAAGGCTAAATTGAGCTTATAAATTAGAGGACATTCTTCATCAGATCATTGAACAACAACGATATGTTGTGGATTGAAATTCTAAAGAGTTAGAACAAAAATCCTGGTGTGTGATTCTGGTGTTAGAAAAGGTTTGGTGGATCTTGGAGGAAGATTCAAGTGGGAGGATTCAAGATCAGCAAAGTTATTTTTCCGCGAGCTAGCACTTTCTGGAATCCAATCATTTGGAGGCTTTGCGTGGACGATACTAGAGGCCTGATGATTGAATGGCTGCAGAGCACAAGGATTTACCTACTATTCTTAAAGTAAGTGATTTGATCCCTATATCTTAAGGCAGGCTTCAAGACAAGTAGTATGACTTCTCATCTTGAAGATCAATATATGATCTTAATTATTTAATTTATATGTATAATTTAGATCAAACGATCCTATAGTATAAGGCAAAGATATGATCTTGATGCATGTTAGATAGATTAATATTTAATCTTTAAGATTCCACATTGATAATTGTTATCAAATTATTAAAATATGCATGCCTCGGAGATTGTTTCTCCCTACAAATGGTATCAGAGCATGGTTTCGTCTTGAGCTAATTTATTGCATGTAAATTAATGCTCTTATTAATTTTATAATCAAAGCTAAAACGGATCACCAGGCTATTCGGTCACAAATGGATTAAAATCTAAATTACCCATTCAATGAGGTATTCTGTGACATATTGTCGTGCCTTTATGGTTCTTTTATTATTGATGCTTAGTCAAAAGATAATTTAAATTGATCTTTGGCATCAATACACAAATTACATACACTCTCAAGAGATGTTTTATATTTGATACATATTGATGTTGTATAAAAGCATGATATTTGCATGTTTAGTATAAAAACATAGATATGAGATATGATGGCTTGTTGTCTATGTTTTGAAACATATAAATATTTATGAGAGTCTTATTTGAATGTTAAATATTTATTCATAATCTTTTTAGATATGATCTAAATATAGAAATTATGAGTAGTTAAATAATGCAACTAATGCATGATTCGAAATATATGACATGAAATATATTTAACCTTATGGGTTAGCTAAATCAGATCCATAAAGGGTTAGACCCTAAAGTTTAAATCAAATGGACTATAAGAGTATTTGATCAAATCTAAATTAATTAGATTAGGTTAAGGATGCTCTAAATCAAACAATAGTTGTAGTTGATCATGTCCTTGTCTTTGATTAAACCAAATAAAGGTAGATTAGGCTCTGTGGTTGAGCATGAATCTCTTAGATGGTCAAATCAAAATTGGTTAACCATATGATGTTAAGGTGAGTTGGCAAGTTACTCTAGGATCAACGATCGAATGGTTTTTAATTGGGAGCTACTCGTACTGATGCGTCTTTAACGAGTTAATGACATATCCCTTCCATCGGTCTCACTTACCTGGTTATCATGGTGAACCATTTATGATTAAGATCATTTACCTGATTCGAGTTGACCTATGCCTGTAAGGAAATCAGTCTAACTGATTTAGGTGCCACTTAACCTGACTTAACCTTGTCTCATTCTACTGACTTCATAAATTTAGTAGGAGAACTTGATTAGTCAATTTATCTTCAGATTATTAAATCCTCTAAAATTATTAGGTCCTTAAAATAAAATAGTTATATGATAACTAGATCATAGCCTCCCATTAAGGTGGGTGATAATGAGTCTGATGTCTTAATAATCATTGGAGGCACTCCATATCTGGTGTTTGTCAACCATCGGAATTATCATTCATTATATGATAAGTCAGCATAACTATTAAATAGACAGTCAGGTGGGCTGAGCTTTACTCGGCTTGATTGTCTATTGATGGGTTACACTGATTATATCATTTAATGGTTGGACCTAATCAGAAATTTTAGTGGAGGCACTCCATGCCTGCTGAAGAGGAACATGAGGCAAAACTGAACACTAAGAATTGTTTTGGAAAATAATTGGTTTTGAACCTACTCTTAGATGCATATGAGTTGGCCAAGCTTCACTTGGGCCTGTATATAGTCTATTTAGATCTTAGTGCCCACTAAAGAATTAAGAATAATTCTTCGAATTGGGGTGTAGAGGCTGCCAATTTGAATAAAATAGTGGAAGAATCTTTAGACTAAAGTCAAGTCTTTAGACTGAATCAATTTATATACTACTAAACTTTAGTTTTTCCTTATGCAGAAAAAGGCCACTAATTTATCATTAAGGTCCCTATTGGATAGTGACAAGTTGAATGGTTTAAATTTCAATAGCTGGTTTAGAAAACTTAAGATCGTCCTTGAGCATGAGAGGATTCTATATATTCTGAATAATCCTGCACTAGAGATACCTAATGCAAATACCCAAAGTTCTGAGAGAGACACTTATCAGAAGTGGCTCAGTGATAGAACTAGCGTGCGTTGCATCATGCTAGCAGCAAAGAACGATGAATTCGGTCGCTGGTTTGAGAATGTTCAGCCAGAAGAAATCATTCAAGCGTTGAATGAATCTTTCGGCACACCCAACGACGTTGAAAGGCACAAGACTAGTTGTGCTATTTTTAATGCTCGAATGAGGGATGGATCTTCTGTCACTGATCATGTATTGTACATGATCGAGGAGATAGAACTCCTAAGCAAGCTTGGCTTTCCCCTACATGAGCAGTTGGAAAAAAATGCGATCCTGAATTCCTTGCCTCCATCCTTCCGACCTTTCCTTACTCATTTTTGAATGACAAAGCCTGCAGTCAACTACCACGATTTGTTGGGGTTGTTACAGAACTTTGATAAGGACAACCAGCTCTCTAAGGGTTTGGTTAATGTGGTTGAAGGATCTAAGGTAGGGCGTCAACCCTTTGGGAAAGGAAAGAAGAAAAAGAATAAGAAAAAGTGCAACATGCTAGGACATCTATAAGGGATCAGATGCAGAAGAAAAAAGTTGATAAAAGTCAAGCTGAATGCTTTCATTGTAAGATGCAAGGGCACTGGAAAAGGAACTGTCCTCTTTACATTGCCACACTTGATCCAAACAGGCCAAAGAAGAAAAAGAGGCAAGATGTTGCTTAATAAGGTATTTATATGATAACACCTTATAATTTTTCTGTATATAATAATCGGACCTGGGTATTGGATATCGAAAGTCCTTTTAACATTTGCAATTCATTGCAGGGACTATAGGTCACTAGAAGATTTGAGGACAATGAAAGATTCCTTAATATCAGCGATGAAAGATTTGTTCCAGTTTTGGCATTAGGAGTTCTTGAAATAGTTTTCAATAGAAATGTCATTGTACTAAATGATTATCATTTTTGCCCAACGTTCTTGTTGAACGTAATTTCTGTAGGGTTCTGGCCAAAAGTCATTATGAAATTTCAATAAAGGATGTTACTTTGAATATTATTATGAATGGAGTCACTGTAATGATTGGGCATTTATCTAATGTCATTTATATATTATCATAGCCTATAAATGTAGTGTACAAATCAAGTAAGCATCCTAGAATAACTGATGTCACAGATATTTATCTTTGGCATCATCGGCTGGGTGATATCAACAAGAACAGATTAAACAAGTTAACCCAGAAGGGCATCCTTCGAGTTGATGATTGTGAATCATTAACTACATGTGAATCATGTCTTCTTGGTAAAATGACCAAGTCATCTTTTACTAGAAAAGGTGAAACAGCCAAAGAGCTATTGGGTCTAGTACATACTGATGTATGTAGACCAATGAGCACTTGTGCCAAAGGTGGATATTACTACTTCATTACTTTTACAGACGATCTTTCTAGGTTCGGTTATGTCTATCTTATGAGACATAAATCTGAGTCGTTTGAAATGTTCAAACTATATCATAAAGAAGTAGAAAAAAACAGAAAAATGTATTAAGACCCTTCGAACAGATCGAGGAGGCGAATACCTTTCAAATGACTTTATGACATATTTAAGGGAGAATGAGATTCTCTCCCAATGGACTCCTTCAGGAACACCGCAGCATAACGGTGTCTCGGAAAGAAGGAATCGAACCCTATTGGACATGATTCGGTCCATGATGGGTTTTGCAATCTTGCCAATATCATTTTGGGGATATGCATTAGAATCAGCTTGTTATATTCTCAATAAGGTTCCAAGTAAGTCTGTTTCTAAAACTCCACATGAGATGTGGTATGGACATAAACCGGTTATCACCTATCTGAGAGTCTGGAGGTGTCCGACTTATGTGAAACGTGGAAAATCAGACAAACTTAAACCCAAATCTGATAAATATTTTTTTATCGGCTATCTGAAAGAAACCAAGGGATATTACTTCTACAATACTGAAGAACAAAAGTTGTTTATTAGTAATAGAGTAGTTTTTCTTGAAAAGGAGTTCCTTAGGGAAGGAACAAATGACTCTAATATTGAACTTGAGGAAGTTCATCAAGTAAAAGGAACAACACAAACCATTGAACCCTTAGAATCTGAGTTGATTAGATCAACCTCAAAACCCATTTTAGATGCACCATTAAGGCAATTTGGTAGAGTACCACATCAATCGAACAGATACTTAGGTTTCTTGGTCCAGAACGAGGATCCTATTGAGCTCGATGAGAACAACGAGGATCCGATCACCTATATGGATGCTATGCAAAGGACTGACTCTGATAAATGGCTTGATACCATGAAATCCAAACTTGATTCCATGAAGGAAAATAATGTATGGACATTAGTTGACCAATCCGAAGGGATAAAACCCATACGGTGTAAGTGGGTTTTCAAAGGAAAAGAGGCGCAGACGAAAAGGGAGACCTACAAAGCACGTCTGGTTGCCAAGGGGTATCGTCAACGTTATGGTATTGACTATGACGAAAAGTTTTCTCCTGTGGCAATGCTAAAATCCATTCGGATTATGCTAGCTATAGCATCACACTTAGATTATGAGATTTGGCAGATGGATGTTAAAACCGCTTTTCTCAATGGTAATTTAGAAGAACAGGTGTATATGATACAACCTGAAGGTTTTATATCTGATTACGACTCTAAAGTGTGCAGGCTACGGAAGTCCATTTATGGACTTAAGCAAGCATCTAGTAGTTGGAACATACGATTTGATAATGTGATCAAATCTTATGGCTTTGTTAAGAATAAAGAAGAACCTTGCATTTATAAATGGGTTAACGGTTTCGTTATTGTATTTCTTGTATTATATGTGGATGATATTCTCTTAATTGGGAATAATGTTCCTGCATTACAAGGAATAAAGACATGATTATTATTACAATTCTTCATGAAAGATCTGGGAGAAGCATCATACATCCTAGGGATGAAGATCTATAGAGATAGATCTAAGAGGATGCTTGGTTCATCCCAATCTACGTACATTGACATCGTGCTAAAGAGGTTTAGCATGGAGAATTTCAAGAAAGGCTATACTTCGATAGGCCATGGAATTCATCTTTCTAAGAAGGATTGTCCGAGAACTCCTAATGAAAGAGAACATATGAGTCAAATTCCATATGCTTCGGTAGTGGGATCGATTATGTACACCATGATATGTCCAAGACCAGATGTGGCATACTCACTAGGAGTAGTGAGTAGATACCAATCTGATCTAGGAGAAAAATACTGGCAAGTTGTTAAGACAATCCTTAAGTATTTGAGAAATACTAAGGACCAGTGGTTAGTCTATGGAGAGTCTGATTTGAAACTTGTTGGATATACTGATTCCAATTTCCAATCAGATCATGATGATAGCAAAAGTATATCGGATTTCATGTTTATCCAAAATGGTGGAGCTGTTTGCTGGAAAAGTTCTAAGCAACATACAGTGGCAGATTCAGTGTATGAGGCAGAGTACATCGCTGCATCAGATGCTGCGAAAGAAGTTGTGTGGCTATGAAAGTTCATCTCTAAGCTTGGAGTGGCACCTTCCATAGATGGACCAGTCCTGTTGTACAGTGACAGCATTGGTGCCATAGCTCAAGCAAAGGAACCACGAGCACATCAGCGGACCAAGCACATACTGCGTCAGTTTTATCTTATTCGTGAGATTGTAGAACGAGGTGACATAAATCTTTAGAAGATTGACGGAAAGAAAAATCTAGGTGACCCATTTACTAAAGCACTCAGCATCAAGGAGTTTGATTACTATAAGTTGAAGATGGGTATTAGATATTGTAATGAGTGGCTTTAGGCTAAGTGGGAGTTTGTTGGGAATTGTATCGTAAAGCCAATCATTTGATGATTGTGTTAATGTAAATAGCATATAAATTGATATATTAATAAAAGTTATTTGGTAATTTATTCATTACAAGAACTTCTTCTTAAAACTCCTAATAGTTATGAAGCCCTCAGGATCTTCCTTTATGATAAAGGAGGATTTATCTTTGAAGGTCCTCAAAAGAGTTCGCGACCAAATGATATATTATGATATGGCTATAGTACTATCAATTATAGGACGCTCTATATCATATTTGTTGGTTGTCCTCTTAACCAAGGAGTGTAGAGACACTGGTATGACATACGGGTGAAAGTGTAGGAGTACATTTCATCGAACGTGACTCATTTCCAGATACTTTGCTGTTAAGAGTTAATCCAAGAAGATAAGGGTATAAGTATCCTTTAGACATGAAGATCATAACTGGTGACTTGCAAGCAACTCATTGTACTTAGGTGCTGGACCATCTGAATTTCTAATCCAGCTACAAAAGGTTACTAGGTGCAGTCAAGTACTTGTGGTAGTCAGTTGTGGATCAAGATGAAATTTGACCTATCCCATTAAAAGGAGAAATGCTTGTGTTTTAATTTAGCAAGACCTTGGCCAAGGCACTTCATGTGAAGGTCACATGATTACTAAAGTTGAAATCATTTTATGGATTTGCTGTTTAGAGTTGACAGGCTCTTAAACCATCCTTAGCATTTGTGGTCAAAAGGATGAATTATACGGTAACTATTTCTTAGGATTCTTGGAGTTTGCTCGGCAACTCTTCGACCTATTGGACGTTGGGTTTCATTGCTAGATGGGCATATGATTAGTATAGAAAGTTGTTCCTATGCTACCGGCTTAGGTTCGAACCTAGAAAGTCACATGCATAGAAGTTTCCTAGGATGATCTATTTGTTGATCAACGATTGAGAATCGTATATGATTTAATTAATCAATTTGATTGATTAAATTATCTCAATTGGGTTAAGTACAATTGAATAAAATTCAATTTGGTTTAAGTCTATTAGAAGGACTAATCAATTTCAAATATTGATTTGAAATTAGACTTGATTTGGATTTAAATAGATTCTGGACTAGCCAAATTTGACTTGGGCTAGGACCATGATCTATGTAGGTTCAGTTCAATAAATTCAAATCAGCTTAAACCAAAACCCAAACTCAAGCTTCATGTGTGAAAATAGTTTTCTCGCATGAGGATCTCAAATGATGAGTTAACTGAAATCTCATAAGAGATTAAATTTTTATGTAGAATTTAATGTATAAACTTAATCTTCTCCAAATCGTTTTCGTTGGAATTCTAAGTGTTAGAATTCATGTTGAATTAATGTATCTCTTTGAGTTAACCAGACGATGTAATTCTAAGTGTTAGAATTCACATCTCTTTCGTTTTCATCGAAAGTCGGAATTAACAAAACGTTGGAATTCTAAGTGTTAGAATTCACAGGTTTTCACCGAACGTCAGAATTAAATAAATGTTGCATCTCTTTGGTTTTCACCGAATGACATAATTCTAAGTGTTAGAATTCAATAGGCTAAAGGCTAAATTGAGCCTATAAATTAGAGGACATTCTTCACCAGATCATCGAACAACAATGATATGTTGTGGATTGAAATTCTAAAGAGTTAGAACAAAAATCATGGTGTATGATTCTGGTCTTAGAAAAGGTTTGGTGGGTCTTGGAGGAAGATTCAAGTGGGAGGATTCAAGATCAGCAAAGCTATTTTTTCGTGAGCTAGCACTCTCGGGAATTCGATCATTCGGGAGCTTCGCGTGGACGATATTAGAAGCCGGACGATTGAACGGTTGTAGAGCACAAAAGGATTTACCTACTGTTCTTAAGGTAAGTGATTTGATCCCTAGATCTTAAGGCAGGCTTCAAGACAAAGTAGTATACTTCTCATCTTGAAGATCAAGATATGATCTTGATTATTTAATTTATATGTATAATTTAGATCAAACGATCCTATAGTATAAGGCAAAGATATGATCTTGATGCATGTTTGATAGATTAATATTGAATCTTTAAGATTCCGCATTGATAATTATTATCAAATTATTAAAATATGCATGCCTCAGAGATTGTTTCTCCCTACACCATATGCATCTAAGAGTAGGTTCAAAACCAATTGTTTTTCAAAATAATTCTTAGTGTTCAGTTTTGCCCCATATTCCTCTTCAGCAGGCATGGAGTGCCTCCACTGAAAGTTCTGGTTAGGTCCAACCATTAAATAATATAATCAGTGCTATCTATCTATAGATAACCAAGCCCGAGTGAAGCTCGGCCCATCTGACTGTTTATTTAATAGTTACGCTGACTTATCATATAATGAATGATAATTCCGATGGTTGACAAGCACCAGGCATGGAGTGCCTCCAATGATTATCAAGACATCGGACTCATTATCACTCACCTTAATGGGAGGCTATGATCTAGTTATCATATAACTATTTCATTTTAAGGACCTAATAATTTTAGAGGATTTAATAATCTGAAGATAAATTGACTAATCATGTTCTTTCAGTACTGAATCTATGAAGTCAGTAGAATGAGATAAGATTAAGTCAGGTTAAGTGGTACCTAAATCAGTCAGATTGATTTTCCTTACAGGCATGGGTAACCCAAATTAGGTAAATGATCTTAATCATAAATGGTCACCATGATGACCAGGTAAGTGAGACTGATGGAAAGGATATGTCATTAACTCGTTAAAGACGCATAAGTACGACTAGCTCACAATTAAAAACCATTCGATCGTTAATCCTAGAGCAACTTGCCAACTTACCTTGACATCATATGGTTAACCAATTTTGATTTGACCATCTAAGAGATTCATGCACAACCACGGAGCCTAATCTACTTCCATTTGGTTTAATCAAAGACATGGACATGATCAACTATAACTATTGTTTGATTTAGAGCATCCTTAACCTAATCTAATTAATTTAGATTTGATTAAATGCTCTTATAGTCCATTTGATTTAAACCTTAGGGTCTAATTCTTTATGGACCTGATTTAGCTAACCCAAAAGATTAAATATATTTCATGTGTCCATAACTTCCATGTCATATATTTGAATCATGCATCACTTGCATTATACAACTACTCATAATTCCTATATTTATATCATATCTAAAAAGATTATGAATAAATATTTGATATTCAAATAAGACTCTCATAAATATTTGTATGTTTCATAACATAGACAACAAGTTATCATATCTCATATCTATTTTTATACTAAACATGCAAATATCATGCTTTTATACAACATCAATATGTATCAAATATAAAACATCTCTTGAGAGTGTGTGTAATCTGTTTTGATGCCAAAGATCAATTTAAATTATCTTTTGACTAACATCAAGAACCATAATGGCGCAGCAATATGTCACATAATACCTCGTTGAATGGGTAATTTGGATTTTTAATCCATGACCGAATAGCCTGTTGATCCGCTTTAGCTTTGATTGCAAAATTAATAGGATGCATAGATAATTTACATGCAATGCAACTTAAAGATCAAGATCAAGAAATGCTTATCTGCGAGAAATAACCTTCGAGGCATGCATATTTTAATAGTTTAATAATAATTTTTATCGCAAAAAACTTAAAGATTAAATATTAATCTATCTAAAAATTCTGTCGATTTGGTGAAAACCAAAGAGACGTTCTGACGTTCTACCGTTTGGTTAATTCCGACATTCCAACATTTTGATTTTGTTAATTATGACACGTTCAATGAAAATTAAGGAGATGTAAATTCTAACACTTATCGTTTCTTAATTCAAAGAGGTACATTAATTCCACACGAATTCTAACCCTTAGAATTCCAACGGAAACCATTTGTAGAAGATTAAGTTAATATATTAAATTCTAAATGAGAATTTAATCTCTCATGAGATGATTTCAGCCATCTCATCATGTGAGATCCTTATGCGAGAAAACTCTTTTCACATATGAGGTTTGGGTTTGGGTTTTGGTTTAAGCTGATTTGAATTTATTGGATTGAACCTACACAGATCATGGTCCTAGCCCAAATCAAATTTGGCTAGTCCTGAATCTATTTAAATCCAAATCAAGTCTAATTTCAAATCAATATTTGAAATTGATTAGTCCTTCTAGTAGACTCAAATCTAGTTGAATCTGATTCACTTGTACTTAACCCAATTGAGATAATTCAATCAATCAAATTGATTAATTAAATCATATACGATTCTCAATCGTTGATCAGCAAATAGATCATCCTAGGAAACTTTTATGCATGTGACTCTCTAGGTTCGAACCTAAGCCAGTAGCATAGGAACAACTTCTATACTAATCGATGTGTCCATCTAGGAATGGAACCCGGCATCCGAATATGTCGAAGAGTTGCCGAGCAAACTCCAATAACCCTAAGAAATAGTTATCGTATAATTCATCATCTTGACCACAAATGCTAAGGATGGCTTAAGAGCCTGTCAACTCTAAACAGCAAATCCATAAAGTGATTTCAACTTTAGTGATCATGTGACCTTCACATGAAGTGCCTTGGCCAAGGTCTTACTAAATTGAAACACAAGCATTTCTCCTTTTAACGGGATAGGTCAAATTCCATCTTGATCAACAACTGACTACCACAAGTACTTAACTGCACCTAGTAACCTTTCATAGTTGGATTAAAAATCCAGATGGTCTGGCACCTAAGTACAATGAGTTGCTTACAAGTTAGCAGTTGTGATCTTCAGGTCATAAGGATACTTATACCCATATCTTCTCGGATTAACTCTTGACAGCAGAGTATCCGGAAATGAGTCACATTCGGTGAAATGTACTCCTACACTTTTACCTGTATGTCATACCAGTGTCTCTACACTCCTTGGTTAAGAGGACAACCAACAAATATGATATACAACGTCCTATAATTAATAGTACTATGGCCATGTCATAGTATATTATTTGGTCGCGAACTCTTTTAAGGATCTTCAAAGATAAATCCTCCTTTATCGTGAAGGAAGATCTTAAGAGCTTCATTACTATTAGGAGTTTTAAGAAGATGTTCTTGTAATGAATAAACTGCTAAATAACTTTTATTAATATATCAATTAATATGTAATTTACATTAACACTATCATCAAATGATTGGCTTTAGGATACAATTCCTAAATTAGTGTTAACAATAATAGCTCTATTGAAATTTTGTATTCTGATTTATCGGGACTAACTCGCACGAGACTAATGTGATTATCTATTTATAAAAAAATAAATAAATAATATAATAATAATAATATTAAGATGTTTAGAGTGAGAGGAGTCATATTTTCATAGTAATTTTTTATTTTAGAAATAAAAAAATCAATACTCCTCTCTGGCTAACCTTTTATTCCTCGAATTGAGGGTAAATATTCTTTTTTTTTTAAAAAAAACATACTTTAAATATCAAAATTTTGGATGTTAATTAATTTACTCTAAAATT
Source organism: Calamus simplicifolius (assembly GCA_900491605.1). Classification (NCBI taxonomy): domain Eukaryota; kingdom Viridiplantae; phylum Streptophyta; class Magnoliopsida; order Arecales; family Arecaceae; genus Calamus; species Calamus simplicifolius. The sequence continues at coordinate 1,203,525 of UESW01004080.1, forward strand.
TGCATGAGAATATTCACTTCTAATAGCTCTTAAATGATAATTTCTCTAAAGTTATGTGAGATAATTGTTGACCAACAACTGATACTAATGGCTATTCTAAACCGACATAGAACCATCCATCTTGTATTATACCAATTTTTAACCTCCACAAATGGCTAAAAAATGTAATATCTTTGATAGATAAGATAAACTTTTAAGATTTTTTTTGTATTTTTTCTTAATTATTTTTTAACATTATAATATATATTTGTATATTATTGCAACTAAATGACCCCATTTCATGTTGCAAAATTCAATATAAGTTTGAATACAAATAATAATTTTATTTTAATCATAGTGAGAAAAAAGACAATGAAAGAGGTCTATAATTAATTAATTATAAAAGAAATTACCTCGAGACTCCCTCATATTTATACTAAATGAAAGGTCAAATTTATCTTTATAAAATTATGATGAATTTTAGAGCTAATTTTAAATGATTATTTTGATATTATCCATGATGTTTATTACCATGCAGCATGTTTTATGATGAAGGTGAATGAAAAGGATCCTTATATATTAGAGTAGAAGTTTCGAGGTCTTTAAATTTTTTTTTTTTGTTAAGTCAATATATAAATTAGTCAAATTGGACATAATCTTTTTTAATTTTTTTAATCATATTAATATTATCATGACCATGGATACACCTGTTAATGTCCTTATCATTGAATCATATGACCCATCTATTTTGAAAAAAAAAAAAAAAGAAAGGATAAGCCTAAGTAGAATGGTCCTTTTCTTAACTGGTCTATACTCCACCAAGAAGAAATGAATCTTGACTACTTAAGGGGAAAGTCACAATGCCAAGCACTAGAATCAATATTCAAACTTAGCCAGCACCCCTAAGGCAGCAGTGTACAAGCAAACCCTTTGATCAAATCGAAGCACATCATAACTTTCTCTTTGGTCCCCTTCTTGCTTTCTACCAATATTTAAGTAGTGATGACTACTAGCCTAAATTTAACATCATCAATCAAATCGCATAACAATCAGTCAAACGCAATCTACACCGTCCAATCACTGCACCCCCCTTATCGCACCATTAGAAATCCCAACCAAGGTCGGAACGGATCACAGCCATCCAACGCAGCGGAAAAACTCGTGCCGTTTCCCCTCGGCCCTCCCTCGCGAAGCGGCGATCGAGAAAGAGAGAGAAAAAAAAGACAAAAAAAAAGAGACGAGAAAATAATATTATTCCGACCCGATCGACTTCTGTGAGATGGCCGACATGGGATCGAGGCTCGCTCGGCTTCGCCCTTGTCTCACGTGCTGCGCGGAATAGAATAATCCACGCGCTCCGCGCTTAAATTCCTCCGACCGATCCCTTTCTTCGCCCCCTCCGGTTCGGTTCTTCGGAAAGGTCTCGCCTTTGCCCTTCGTTCCGTCGATTTCTTGGTGTTTTGGAGCGATGGAGAAGTACGAGCTGGTGAGGGACATAGGATCGGGGAATTTCGGGGTGGCGAGGTTGATGCGGAACAAGGAGACCAAGGAGCTCGTCGCCATGAAGTGCATACCCCGAGGGAAGAAGGTGAGCGATTTCCGATCGGATTGCTTCGTTTTGTTCGCTTGACTCGAGATTCGATGGGTGTCATCGGGTTTTCTTCTTCGCTTTTTTTGGTGCAGATCGATGAGAATGTGGCGAGGGAGATCATCAATCACCGCTCGCTGCGGCATCCTAATATCATTCGGTTCAAAGAGGTCGGTGAATCGAAGCAGCGAGCTCTCTAAAAGCGTCTTATCAGGGTTTCGTTCGATTCTTTTTCTCAAGGAATCCCTAAAGACATTGATTTTTTTTTTTCCCCTTTTCTTGACAGGTGGTGCTGACGCCGACGCATCTGGCGATCGTGATGGAGTACGCCGCCGGCGGGGAGCTTTTCGAGCGGATCTGCAACGCCGGGAGATTCAGCGAAGACGAGGTCCTCGAAATTCTTATTCTCTTTCCTATTCCTGATTCCCCCCCAAATATCTTCGATTCTAAAATTTTGCATTTCCCTCTCTTGTAGGCGAGGTATTTCTTCCAGCAGCTCATCTCCGGCGTTAGCTACTGTCATTACATGGTAAAATCCCTCCCCCCACCCCAAAAGAAAAGTGAGTGTAAAATCTTAAAAAAACAATCACCCAAAAAATAAGGATAAAAAAGGAATCTTTTTTTAAATAATTAAATCCAAAAAAACCATCGATTTCAGCAAATTTGCCACCGAGATTTGAAGCTGGAGAACACTCTCCTCGATGGCAGCCCGGCGCCCCGCCTCAAAATCTGCGACTTTGGCTACTCCAAGGTCAGTTTTTTTTTTTTTTTGGTTGATAATTTCTCTCCAAAATCACAAAAATTGGTCCTAATCCATTACCTTTCTTTTCTTAAAAACTGAATTTTTGTTTGAAATCCAGTCCTCCTTGCTCCATTCTCGCCCCAAATCGACCGTCGGAACGCCGGCTTACATCGCCCCCGAAGTCCTCTCCCGTCGGGAATACGACGGCAAGGTGAGTCCGGCCAGGCGGCCATTTCCTCCATCCCCCCTCCTTGTCCGTTAATGGGTTTCGGATCTCTTGCTATGCCGTTCTCACGTGCGCAGCCATCCGGCTCCCGTACCTGGCACGTGGTTGCCACGTGGAGCCTACGAGGCTTGCGTATTGGGTTGGGAGAGACGGAGTGCGACGGGTTGGTGGGTGTGGAATTCGGATGGCATGCGGTGGGGCCCGAGATTTGGGTCCCACCCGCGTACAAAGGTGGAAAATTTAGAGCATGCGTCCAAGCTCCGAAGTCGGTAACGCTTGGGAGGTCGTTTTCTTGCGTCGCCTTTCCATCCGTTCTCCGGTAGGGTGATTCGCGGATAGCATTGGTATGATGTGGGATTGATTTGGTGTGCAAATTTTTAATGAATTGTTTGGTGGTAAGGTATCTCAATTTCTATTTTTTCCTACTTTGTCATGCTTGATAGCCGTGATTTCCCGAAAGAGATTTAATCTTTCAGAGTATTCATGATCACTGGTTGACAGCTAGTCTTCTTGTGGGGCACACTATCTAATGTTTCCACAGGATTTACCTTTACCCTCACAACTGTGGGTTTTTGGTTGCTTTTTTTTTTTTTTTGGCTTTTCTTCTCTTTTTTGGGTGGTAATTAAAAGCACATCACTTCTGATTTCAGCTAAAGTTTGGGTGTGGTACTTATTGATAGAAGATGGATTTTTGCACATATAAATCTGAAATATAACCTACAAACAAACAAACAAACAAACTACATGTATATGGTCATGTATTTGAACACCAAACTTCTATAGTTACCTGAATTTTTTTTGAGAATATTCTGTCAATTTTATTCAACAAGTAGAATGAAGGAACTGGGAGGAGAGAAGATGTTCATAGGAGCCTCTTAGTGAAAAGAAAATTGATGGATAAGGTGGAAATACACATGATGTACCCTAGCTTTGCTTGGGAAGGTCTGGAGGGCAGACAGGTTATTTGCTCCTCTGATTCAACATCTATGTTCAAAATGAATCAGATTTATAGAATGGCAACTAATGGATGGAAATTTATCCCCAGGTTAACAGTGTTTTAGAAATTGAGATTTTTTGTAGTCCAACAGAATAGATTTCAGAAATTTATAAGTCCTGATAATAAAATTTGATGACGACGATGAGGAGGGGGAGGAGGAGGAAGGAGTGGGGTGGGTAGAATGGAATTTGGTCATCATGTTGCTAGAAGCCAGCGTTCCGTCCAGTTTCTTTAACTACTGAGTCGTATTATGATTGATTCTTTAATTCTAATATTTTCTTCTTTTTTTGTAAGTACAAATTGTATATTTTTGTTGGTTTGTTTATGTTTTGTCTAAATGTTATGTATTGTGGTGGTGTAGCTCGCTGATGTATGGTCATGTGGAGTAACTCTGTATGTCATGTTGGTGGGAGCCTACCCTTTTGAGGATCCAAATGACCCCAAGAATTTTAGGAAGACCATTCAGGTAAATAATCTAATACTCTCTTTTCTCCTTCCATCCTTTCATCTTGCTGGGAACTGTTTCCATTCATCTTAACTGATTCTGGTATTGAGAAGCTAGAAATTTTCTTGATACATTTTGATATTAACATTATCGTTCGCTACTTGTTTGGATTTCAGAGAATCATGTCAGTCCAGTACAAAATACCTGAATATGTGCACATATCCCAGGATTGCAGGCAACTCCTGTCCCGAATATTCGTTACCAATCCAGCCAGGGTAATCATGAAACTAATTAGAAGTTCTACAATTTAAGTTCTAGTTTTGAATGAATTCCATTGAAAAAAAACCAAATTATTGTTTGAGAAAAGAAAGGAATACTATTAGGCTTGCTAAGGTTTTTTCCCTCCGACCTTTACACAGAGGATAACAATTAGAGAAATAAGGAATCACCCATGGTTCTTGAAGAACTTGCCAAGGGAGCTGACAGAAGCAGGGCAGGCGGTGTACTACAAGAGGGATAACAGTGGCCCTACCTACTCCCTCCAGAGCGTTGAGGAGATTATGAAGATTGTTAGTGAGGCAAGGACCCCTCCACCATCGTCCACAAATATAGCAGGCTTTGGATGGGCTGAGGAAGATGAGCAGGAGGAAGGCAAGCTAGAGAAGCAAGAGAATGAAGAGGAGGAAGAAGATGAGTATGATAAGAGGGTCAAGGAAGTCCGTGCCAGCGGAGAATTCCAAATCAGTTGATGAAATAATAAGCAAAAAAAAAAAAAGTGGAAAATAAGTAATTTAGTACTTTCCTTGTCTTTCAATGTCAACTATGCATCTTTTTAAGTTTTCTACGAGTTGATTTTTTTTTTTTTTTTTGAATATTGTCTTTAGTACTTCAACATTGTAAAATTGTCAATGCTGGTATATATATGTATATGTATATATATATGTATATATATCTAGATATCTATATGTGTGTGTGTGTAATATTGTCATGCAGCATAACATATTGAAGTTTTCACCGTTAACAGAGTTTCAAACTGCATTCAGGAACAAACTGCATGCAGGTGTTCAAAGCTCTCTAGCTAATAAACACAGGTGACTGAATTCTCAAATCACTACAGGAGGGTTGGCTGCACCTGTGCAACCTTTATCTCCTTTTCATTCATTCATCAACTCTTCTTCATTTTTCTCATTTGTTTTTGTTTAATTGCTCCTGATTGATGTTAATATCCTCCTGCGGTCCATTTTCTTTGCTTTAGCAATCAAGATACTGTCGCATTGATTAAATGAGAAAAAAAAGAGGTTCTATCACAAAAAAGTATCCTCACCAATAAAACCAAGCAGGGCTTCCTTGTTGATTAAAGTCTGGCCAGAAGTAGTCGCAATTTACCAAATATCAATAACCTAAAACTCCAAAGGACTAGTCTAAATCACCCAGAAGCTTCTCTGCAGCTAATATAAACCAACAATCCCTGGATCCCTTGACATGGATGGCGTTATCTCCAGAGTTGGACCAGCAAGGCCCCATGTGACTTTGGGCAGAGATCGTTCACACTTCTATCTATCCTTCTCTCGCCTCACTTAAAACGTCATAGAGGAAGTATTTTAATCAGCAGTCTAACTTACATAAGAAAAAGGCAATCCATCATCAGAAGAATTGCTTTAATTCTCTCTAATACCATCCAGATGCTTAGGAATTAGGAAAACAAAAAGTCAAATGTATAGATATTTGGATTCCTCACTCTTGAGAGAGAGAGAGCCTCTTTCTCTCTCCTTTGTTTTCATCTTCCTCCCAACTGGGCCGGCACCTGTCCTTTGTTTCCAAAGGCTTTATAACCAATCACAATGATTAACTAGAACCAACAAAATATTGTAATCAATAAAAACAAAGAGAAGAGGCCAAAATATCTAACCTAAATGGGTCCTGTTGTTGCGAAAATTCATTATCCGACTCGGGTGCGCCTCCGGCTCTGGGTCCGAACTCCGATCTCGACGTCCGAGGTGGAACCTGCAAGACAGTCCGCGCTCGCAAAGGATTTCCTTAGGGTTGTCTTCTGTGAGGGATCCTTCGACACCCAAGTTAGTGGAGATTCACAACAGGCAGATGTGAGGAGAAGACTTTTCACAGAAAAATCTTCCTCCCGGCCCTCGATTGAAGCTCTAATGGAGGATTTTTATAAGAAAGTTGCGTAAGAGCATGCATACCTGAGAGGTCTGAGGGCTGGCTGTGATATTTATAGGTGATCACCTGATTCTTTGGGCGCATCATGGGGGTCCAAAAGTTGTGATTCAAATCAAGTTTGTTATGAGGTCAGTAGGATCCGCATCTTGTCAGTTAGAAGATCGGCGGCTGGAGAGCTGATTGATGCCTTGGGATTCTACATCTCGTAGGCTCTAGGCTACTCCTGGGTATGATTCTCTGTTTGGAATCTTATTCTGTTACAGCGAATAGGGACTCTACCGTGCCAGATTCTGCAGAGGCATTTTGAGTGCCTCGGTCTGGCCGAAGCAGAGGACAATTTGGTTTTCCGAAGCATAAAAGCGGCTCGAGTTACCGAGATATAATCATGGCTCGTGATGCCGAGGTATGGATACCTCGGGCTACCGAGATATAAGAATGGCTCGTATCGCCAAGGTATGGATACCTCGGCTTACCGAGAAATAAGAATGGCTCGGGTCGTCGAGGTATGGATACCTCGGCTTACCGAGAAATAAGAATGGCTTAGGTTACTGGGATGATCCGACCTTGCTAAAGGCGATTGATCTTCGCCACTTGGTGGTTATGACAGCTGGCTAGCGAGATGTTGAGATTGGACCTGACCTAATTGTTGATGTATACAGGCCTTAATGTAATGATAATTTTACCCCTCGTCACATGCCCCCCACTCCCTAGTCCGAAGTGTAAATTCGGATATAGGGAGTAGAGTCTGATCCCAAGAAAGGGGCGCCTTTCGAGTGCCTCGTTGCTATTTATTGATCCTCCTCGGCAAGGGGGCGCAACTCTTCGTTTCCTGCGAGTGCCCACTGAGGTGATGGCGCATGGCGAGTTTCTGCGATAGAGGCATTGGAGTTAATGGCCCGGTGATCGAAATACCCCGCCAGAAGTAGTTTAAATACGGATGGGGGGATGTCATCGTTAATCACTTTTCCTGTTGATCTTCCAAATTTAGGATAGTAGGATGGCTTCTGAAAATGAAGGGGGATCTACTGGAGCGCCAGGTAATGGTGATAATGGCCACGGGGGGCAGGCCCCTCCGCGAGGGGACCCCCATTGGAGCCGCGTTCTGATATCTATCGATAGGGAGGACCTGTTGTCGATGCTCGCGGACCGCGATCGACTCCGAAAGATGGTCGAAGAGTACTTGGCCATCTCCACGAGGGAGCATGGGCTCCTTCGCCAGATCAACAGTCGGCTGGAAGGGCAAGTGGCGACTCTCTAGCAACAAATCACTATTCTCACTGCCGAGCTAAGTTTGTGGCGTGGGGAGAGCTCGGCAGTGCCCGTGGGGACGATAAGCCCCAATGAGGGCTCATGTGTCCTTTTTTTTCTTTTTATTTTTCCTTTTATGATGAATGAAAAAGAGTTTTCATAACTTTCGTGTTTGCTGCCATCTTTGAAATGTTTGTTCTTATCATGTGAGTCTTATGAACGAACCACCCCATTGGGGGGATCTCTGGTGACCTTGGCAAGACTAAGGTATGGTGTCCCCGTTTTAACCGAGGTATGGGGAACTTCATAAGTTCTAGTCGGAGTGTAGTATATCGCTCGGTTTTTCCAAAACATAACGAGCATCCTGTTAGCGTCGGGGCGAGAGTTGCTATCTCGGTTTGGACCGGGGGATAAGGGAACATTGGTTTTTCCCAAAATAAGGAGACTATCTCGGCTTTGAGTTGAAGCAAAAAGCGATGTCTCGGTTTAGGCCGAAATATAGCAGATGGCTCGGCTTCGGGCCGAAGCATAGAATAATTCAGCTAGATCCCCGATAAGTGTCTTGGTCGAAACCGAGGTCAGCAGATAGTTCTGTCAATCCGAAACAAGAAACGGTTCGGCATGGTATGGCGTGGTATGGCCGAAAATTGCACGAGTACCTTGGCGGACGGTCCGTTCTATGAGAAATCATTTCGTTTTCTACCCGGGCTGACGAGGCGGATTTGTGATTCGCCAAAGGATGCTTTATTTTTTGCGTAAGGCATTTATCCTATTGGCCTTTTCCAACGCGGGTCTTTTTAATGTACAAGGTAAGCATTCGATCGCCATTGGAGGGCGTCGTTTTCACAAGGTGATTTCCCAGGCCTGTCCGTATCCCAAGGACGGCGGATGATTTCCTACATTTAAGGCTCTTGATTCGAGGTCAGAGAGAAATCTTTTGTTTTGCGTCATGGCCTGGGAAATGCGTTTGGCGTGCTTTGAAAGCGCTCTTTTACCCTGAACCGTCACGTGGTAGCGGGGCCAGGGCATTTTGAATCCCAGGGTTTTCTACTTTAATTGCTGCCCCCGGTCCGTTTGCCTATAAAATGGGGAGAGCGGGCCGTGTTAGGCTATCTCCCAAGACTTTCCTTGACTGGCAAGGGTTTTCATGGCGTCTGTTTCATTGAAGTTGAAAGTGGAGAGTTTGAGCCTTCTTTTTGAAGGCTGGCTCACCCCAGATAGCTGGGGTGATGGAGAAGCTGCTGAAGAGAGACCAGTCCTCAAGGAGGAATTCTCGAAGGTCATATGGAGAGCGCACGGAGGACGCAGAGGTCATATAGGGAGCACACGTATGTGTTTCTGTGTGTCCTTTGTCACTTGCCATAGGGACCACTGGAAATGCAAGGCATACGTATCCCCCATGGCTAACATGGACTTCGCCTCCTCCCTCGATTTGGATTCCTCAGCTTATCCGCTTGAGGAATCTTTTACTACGTAAAGAGGGAGGAGGGTTGTGTCGGTCTGCTTGTCCCCTTCTTATGTTGTTGTGCAGTGGCTGGCAGTCTAGCACTCCGCTTGGGGGGATGCTTCTTCAGCATCGGTATCCATAGGTCTTTACCCCATTTTGGATCCCTTAATTCATCCAGGGGACCCGTGGATGGCCAGTTTTCTCTTTGGCATTAACCAGTGGTTCAGCCGAGCTGTCTGGTTTCTCTGATTTCTTGGGTTAGATTCCAGAACATCATTATTAACCGAAGCTAATCGAAGTTGCTCGGCCGAGCTTTTTATTTTTTTATTTCTGTACCATGATGCACTTGTAATACCTCTCAAGAGGTTGTAATTTTCATTAATAAAGAAAGTATTTTCTTTCCTTTTTAAATACTCATGTCTTTTCTAGCATGGTTGTATTGAGAGTTTCCCTATGCTTTTCGTAGTGTATTTTACTTGTTTCCAGTAGTGATTTTAGCTATTTGCTTTGGCTAATCATTTCAGCGATATTTGGTCTTCTGTGGAGGAAGCAGTCACCTCTGTTTAGGTCAGAGGGAGGCCTGGGCGGCCTTGGCCACATTCAAGGAATAAATCGCATGATATCGCTAATGGGCAGTAAGAAGTCACTTACTCTGCCAAAGTATAACAGGATGTTTTCGTCATCTTAGAACATATGAGAAGTCACTTGATTGATGGAGGCTTTAGATAATATTTTACTTGGCGCGGCCAAGGTACGGAGATATCACTTGGTTTGTCTGAGGCTCTAGATCATTCGGAGATATATCGCTCGATTCTGGTAAGGCTTCATATTATTCGAAGATATCACTCGGTTCTGCCGGAGCTTCATATTATTCGGAGATATCACTCGGTTTAGCCGAGGATTCAAATCATTCGGAGATATATCACTTGGTTCTGCCGAGGCTTCATATTATTCAGAGATATATCACTCGGTTTGGCCAAGGATTCAGATCATTGGAGATATATCACTCGGTTTGGCCGAGGCTTCAGAGATTAATAAGAAATTCCATTGGGCTTTGGCCGAGGTTCTGATATGTCACTCGGTCTTGGCGAGGTTTCTGTCAATAAGAGATGCACTTCGGCTCTGGCCGAGGCTTTTAATAATAAGAGATGCACTTCGGCTCTGGCCGAGGCTTTTGATAATAAGAGATGCACTTCGGCTCTGGCCGAGGCTTTCGCGCCATTTGGTCCGGCCGGGGCTTGTAAGCTGCCTTAATCAGCCAGAGGCTTTTGATGCACTTCGGCTCTGGCCGAGGCTTTCGCGCTGTTTGGTCCGACCGGGCTTGTAAGCTGCCCGAATTCGGCCAGAGGCTTTTGATGCACTTCGGCTCTGGCCGAGGCTTTCATGCCGTTTGGTCCAGCCGGGGCTTGTAAGCTGCCCGAATCTAGCCAAAGGCTTGCAGATCACTTGGCTCCCAGCCGTACCGGGAGTGCTCGGCCATACCGAGTCTTTGTGGAATAGGACTTGGCCCAGCCGAGGTACGGAGATTTCTGCTCAAGGAGGCAGCTTGGTCGTGCCAAGAATTAGTAAGCAGCATCTGTTTTTTATTATGACTTTTCAGAAAAATGATTGTAGCGATTATGCTGCGGACCATAGAAACAAGATGCCAATACTATAAACGGGGCAAGTTTATAGAAAGCGTACCTTACTGATGGTATATACGGAGATTGTCTGAATTTCATATCCGGGAATGGATTTTTGTTTATATCCTACAGTCTCGAGGTGCATCAACATCATCCTACCCCGAGACCCCCCATCAGTCTCGGGGTATATTCACAACATCCTACCCCGAGACCCCCCGTCGGTCTTGGGGTGCATTCACAACATCCAACCATCGAGACCCGAGACCCCTCTCGAGCTCGGACATTGAACAGTGCCGGTGAACAGTGCCATGCAAGTATTCACCACAGCCTTCTCTGAAGCTCATCCAAGGGCATAAACAGTGCCATGCGAGCACTCTATGATCAAATGCTCTACGAGAGATAGACAACCAAAAAGGTGACGTAGGGGACACGCCTGGCAAGCACCGTAACGATCGGCCATGCCCTGCAGCCACCAACTCTGACAGGACGCGGACTACAGCGCGACACGGCACATAGAGGTAAGCTTCACCGTACTGCCATCAATTAATGCTCTGACAAGAGATCACGCCCCAAGCCCACGGATTCCAGGCATCAAAAAGGGTAAGAGGAACCTCGACCAGGTAACACACTCATAACGCTCCCAAATGCTCACAGAGAAGGCTCTTCTCCGGGCCTCTCTCTCTCTTTCTCTTTTGAGCTTCCTCAAACTCACGGCTGATGCCCATACCACTAACTTGAACGTCAGAGGGTCCCCGCCGGAATCTCCGGCCCCCGGGACTTGCTTGCAGGCGCGAGGAGCTCGCTGGAGGAGGCGACCGCACGCTCGAGGCAGGTGATTTGGCGTCATCACAATCATTTTAAATGAATGTTATTATTGTCCATCTTTCATTTTAAATGTCATTTTTGTAGGCCAATTGGCTATGTCTGGTTATGAACAATCAATAAAGAATGATATTTGCAAAATCATTATGAATGATTCTATTGTGATAAATGGATATATGAGTAATAACATATATGTACTATCGTGACCTATTAGTGTAATGTATACATCAAGCAAACGCCCTAGGATAAACGATATAAGTAATGCTTACCTTTGGCACTGTCGGCCAGGTCATATTAACAAGAATAGGATAAATAGGTTGAGACAAGAAGGTCTACTTGAGGTTAATGATTTTGAATCATTACCAACTTATGAATCTTGTCTTCTGGGTAAAATGACCAAATCATCTTTTAGTGAAAAAGGTGAACGGGCCAATGAAATTCTAAGTCTGATACATACCGATGTATGCAGACCTATGAATGTCAGTGCCAGGGGTGGGTATAATTATTTCATTATTTACAGACGATCTTTCGAGGTATGTTATATATTCTTGATGAGACATAAGTTTGAATCGTTTGAAATGTTCAAACGATATCGTAATGAAGTAGAAAAACAAACTGAAAAGTTTATCAAAACCCTTCGATCAGATCATGGTGATGAATATCTTTCCAATGAGTTTCTAACATATCTTGAGGAGAATGATTCTCTCTCAATGGACACCTCCGAGACATCTCAGTTAAATAGAGTGTCTGAAAGGAGGAATCGAACCCTGTTAGACATGGTTCGGTCCATAATGGGCTTTGCTTCTCTGCCGATCTCATTTTGGGGTTATGCATTAGAGTCAGCTTGTTATCTTTTAAATAGGATTCCAAGTAAGTCTGTTAACAAAACACCATATGAGATATGGACTGGCATAAGCCGATACTCTCACACCTTCGGGTCTGGGGCTGCCCGGCTTATGTTAAACATTTGGAAATAGATAAGCTTGACCTGGGTCTGATTGGTGCCTATTTGTAGGGTATCCAAAAGAGTCTAAGGGGGTATTACTTTTACTTGCCTGAAGAACAAAAGTTGTTCGTCAGTCTTAGAGCTATCTTTTTAGAAAAGGAGTCTTGGTGAAGGAACTGAAGCTACTAAGATTGAACTTAATGAAGTTCAATAAGGAGAAAAACCGACACACTTAAGAGACAATATAGAAGCGGATTTGATTAGATCAAACCCAGAGCGTATACAAGAACCATAAAGGAATTAGGGTACTATGTCAACTGGACAGATACTATGATTTTTTGGTCCAGAACGATCCTATTGAACTTGACGAGAACAATGAGGATCCGATCACCTATATGGATGCAATATAGAGGTTTGACTCTGAGAAATGGCTAAAAGCCATGAAATCCGAAATGAAGTCTATGGAAATCAACAATATATAGGACATTGGTTGATCCACCGAGGGGATAAAACCCGTTGGGTGCAAATGGATTTTCAAAGAAAAAGAGGTGCAGATGGACAGGTAGAGACCTATAAAGCCCGTCTGGTTGCCAATGTATATCGTCAACGTTATGGTATAGACTATGATGAGATATTTTCTTCTGTGGCAATGCTCAAATCATTCGGATTATGCTTGCTTTAGCAGCATACTTTGATTATGAAATCTGGCAAATGGATATCCGAACAGCTTTCCTGAATGGTGAGCTGAAAGAGGAGGTGTAATGATACAACCTGAAGGGTTCACATCTACAGATGAGTCAAAAGTGTGCAAGCTTTAAAGATCCATTTATGGATTGAAGCAGGCATCTCGAGTTGGAACATGCAGTTTGATAAATGTATCAAGACGTATGGTTTCGTTAGAAATAGAGAAGAACCTTGCATTTACAAATGGGCTAATGGTTCTGTAGTTGTATTCCTTGTGTTGTATATGGATGATATTCTCTTAATCGAAAATGACATTCCAGCACTACAAGGAATAAAGGTCTGGTTAGTATCTCAATTCTCTATGAAGGACTTGGGTGAAGCCTCTTATATACTTGGTATGAAAATCTATAGAGATAGATCTAAGAGGCTTCTGGGATTATCCCAATCTATGTACATAGACACTGTGCTGAAACGGTTCAGCAGGAGAATTCCAAGAAAGGCTATCTCCCAATAGGGCATGAAATTTTTCTCTCCAAAAAGGATTGTGCTCTCCTAAGGAAAGAGAATGTATGAGTAGGATTCCATATGCTTCAACAGTGGGTTTATCATATACGCTATGACATGTATTAGACCAGACGTAGCATACTCACTAGGGGTAGTGAGCAGATACCAGTCTGACCAGGTAATGCTCATTGGAAAGTAGTGAAGACTATTCTTAAGTATTTACAAAATACTAAGGACCAATGGCTAATTTATGGAGAACTTGACTTAAAACTTGTGGGGTATACTGACTTCAGTTTTCAGTCAAACAGGGATGATAGCAAAATGTGTCGGGATTTATTTTTATCCTAAATGGATAAGCGATCTGCTAGAAAAGTTTCAAGCAGCACACTATGGTGGACTCAGTATGCAAGGAAGAATATATTGCAACATCGGATGCAGCAAAGAAAGCTGTATGGTTGCGAAAGTTTCTAGAAGAACTGGGAGTGACATCTTCTCTGGATGGTCCTATTTTGGTGTACTGTGACAACACCGGAGTCATTGCTCAAGCCAAAGAGTCGAAGTCCCATCAATGCACCAAACATATTCTGCGCGTTATCACCTTGTGCGAGAAATCATGGAACGAGGTGACATCGACCTTCAGAAGATTGATGGAAAGGAGAACCTAGCCGACCCATTCACTAAAGCTCTCAGAATCAAAGAATTTGATGACCATAATGAAAGATGGGTATTAGATACTATTCTGAGTGGCTTTAGTCCAAGTGGGAGTTGTTGAAAATTATGTTCTAAAGCCAATCAACTAACATGTAGATGATTGTGCAAATTATAAATATATATGAATTATTAATTAATAAAATATTTATTTGGTAGTTCATCACATTGCATCTTCTGAAATAAATTCTTTTGTGATGAAGTCCTTAGAACCATAATCTATTCAATAAAGAGAGGGTTTATTGAGTGGTTCTTAAAATAGTCGCGACCAAATGATATATAGTTATAGAACAACTATGTATCAAGTAAAGGTCATTGTATGTCATATGGGTTGATTGTCCTTTTTACCAAGGAGTGTGGTGACACTGGTATGACATGCAGGTAAGGTGAATGACATCTCACTGAACATGACCAATCTACGGAATACTCTTCTGCCAAGAAGTGTTCGCGAAGGGATATATATAAGTGTCCCTTTGACCTGAGATCACCATGGTAGCTTGCAAGCAATTTACTATACTTTGGTGCCGGATTATCTAGATTTTTAATCCAGTGATAGAAGGTTTCTAGGTGAGTGGATCAAGATGGGATTGACCCCTCCAAATAGTTTGAAATAAATGTCTTACTGTGTTTTAATTTAGCAAAACCTTGGCCAGGTAGTCCTTGTGAGGAGTCACAGGACTTGTGAAGCTTGAGACACTTTATGGATGAGCTGATTAAGGGTTGGCAGTTAAAACCTAAGTCATCTTGAGCATTGAGGGTCAAAGGGATGAATTATATTGTAACCTTATGCCAGAGGTTCTTGATTATTGCTCTGCAATTTTTGTCCTATCGGATGTCGGATGTTATTGCTAGATGGCGACTTCGATTAGTATTGGAAGTGTTCCAGTGCTACCGGCTTAGTGTTCGAACCTGTGGGGTCACACACCATAGGGATTCTACCTGACTGGATGATTGAGAAACTAAATGTTAGTAAATTAATTGAAGGATTAAATTGGCAATACGATTGCTGGCTAGCTCAATTTGATTGAGATATGAATATCTGGGTCAAATCAAATGGGATTTGATTTGGGCTTAAATATAGGTAAGCTTAATGTTAACATCCTTACATGTTTAAATTCAAATTATGAATTTGAATTTCAAACTATTTTAATTTTAAGTTTGAAGTTGAATTTTAAATTCAAAATTTTAAGTTTGAATTTAAAATAAATGTTAATGACCTCTCCTAATTACCTCTCATTCTTTAACTTCTAACCTTTTGGTTTTTAACTAAAAAAGGAGATGAAGAGTTTCTTCTTTAACTTCTAACCTTTTCAATTTTTAACTAAAAAAGGAGATGAAGAGTTTCTTCTTTAACTTCTAATGAAAAAAAAGATGAAGAATTCTTCCTTATCTTTCAAGAAAGAAAAGACAGGAAGATGAGAAGTTTTTAGGATGAAAGGGATTCTGGCTATAAAGCTTAGGGTAAAATATTTCCTAAATAGATACATCCTTTTGACAATTCCAAGAGCACCTTGGTGTTATAAAGAAAAATCTCATCGTCGAAGCCTAAGAGAGGAGCTAGCACTCTGAAGAAGCTGGTCAGGACCAGAACCCCGGTATGGATCACCTGAAGAGACCATGCGTGAGTTATTAAGCATCAAAAGGTAAAAGATTCAATAGTTACTGGTGACTTAGATACGATCTAAGACACTAGGCCACAAACATAGATATGATCTATGTTATTTGTATTTACATAGATTTGATCTGTGTACCTTTTTACATAGATTTGATCTATGTACTTTTCTTTTATACCTTTATATATATATTTTTATATATTGATCCTGTTGTAGGCTGATATTGGATAAGATCCAATATCTTATTGCTTTCGTTGTGTATTTATTTTAGAAAATTTTAAAATGCATGTCTGTAGCCTACAAAAAGATTTACTAACAATTCGTTACTAGGTTGATGAATATATTAATTTTTATGTTGATCATAAGATTCCCATGTAGTTGGGAAAAGGCTTAGATGAGTTAAGTTGAATAGAGATGTTAAGATGATCAAGATCAAGTAGATCAAGTTTGAGATACATTGTAGTGGTGTGTGCCAAATATTGACAAAGACCACCATCTTTGTGTCACGCCTCAGACCCGATGTGGTGGCCTAGGGTGGCAACCCGCCGCATGCTTGGCATGCAAGGCGTTTTGTAGCAGTTCAATTTTTAAAAGAAAGGATAATACCCCTATGTCATTCAAAATCAATAACCTTAATACAAGTCATACTCTTAAGTTTTGGGCTTCATGCCCATCATACATAAATCAATGGGACTACAACAAAATGTTGGATCTAAATTACTCTAATAGAAGCTCCAACTATCCCATATCCCATTCTTCAGTCTTATGGCTCTGAAAAATATTATGAAATTTAAATGTGCTCACACTCAGTAAGTAATTCTACTATAATATAATATAATTATTTCAGATTTTTATTTGTAAAAATATGTCAAGCTTCCAAATATTAAATATATTTTATTATGTTATCAAGACATGCATATCGTATGCTTAAAGAAATTTTGGAAGCTATTGCCATATAGCATTTCAAAATATATTTTCAGATCAAAACCAAATAGCATGTAAATTTATTTTATATCAATGTTCCACGGTCATACACTACGTTCACGTAAATAGAATACCCCTCGAGTGTATTTTCCATATATCCGTCCTATGGAGATGGGTTCCAATGAATCGGAGTCATGTAGCATATTATGTTGTATCCTGTCACAGCATATCCTAGGAATGTGTGTCCTTCACATATTCGTCCTGTGAAGGGTGGTCCCGTTTAACCGGAGTCATGTAGCATATCATATTGTATCATGTCACAGTACACTCAGGGATGTGTGTCTTGCACATATTCATCCTGTGGGGGGTGGGTTCCATTTAATCGGAGTCATGCAACATGTCATGTCATAGTGGATCGTGGTGACACATAATAGTATATTCATAAAATATTATTTTTATGTAACATTTGCAAAATAGCATGTATTGTTGCCAAAAGCATAACAACATACTTTCATTATCAAATCTATTTTCTTATTTTCAAATAATAGACTATATATCAGTATAGCACTTAAATCATAATTTTTATACTTTAATAATTCATAAAAATCATGATAATTGGCTTATTTACTCATGAAAATCGTGATAAATGACTTACTCATAAAAATCGTGATAAATGACTTACTTACCTTTTGGCACTAATCCAAATTGTAAATCAGCTATTTAAATGCTTGGGTACCTACAGCATAGTTTTTCAAATTCTTACGTCCCAAAATCAACATATCAAAATAACTTCTAAACTCTACCAGTCTAATCCTAGGGCCAACTTGGAGCTTAAATATCTTCAAATATATAAGCCCAAATGAGAAAATAAAAATATCCCAAGAAACTAGGTTCAACACTGATCCAAACCCCATCTTCCTTTTATTGGGCCTAGCCCGATTTGGGGCCCAAAAAATCGACCCAAGAGGGATAACTGGGATGGGCCAAACCTGGGCCCAGCCCCTCCCTTTTTCTTCCCTCTCTCTCTCTCTTTCCTTTCCTCCTCCCATGGTTCACCCGAACGAGGGGGAGTGGAGAGTGGCCGGTGGCCTAGGGCCACCGCTAGCTCCTCCCGGGGGTTCGGCCAGCCACCGGCGACTGGCCCCGTGCCAACCGATCCCGGCGGCCACCTCCCCCTTCTCTCTTTTCCTCTCTTTCTTTCTTTCTTTCCCCTATTTTTCCTGCGTCACCACCTTCTTGGGCGGTAGCGTGGTTGGCTGAGGGAGGCTAGCCAAACCCCACCGGACGACTCCTCAACGCCAATGGGGGCCGCTGCCCATGGCCTGGGCACTACCGGGCCTAGATGGATGCCCGTTGCAGAGGAGGGCTGCTCTGCGGCCCTCTTTCTCCCCCGCCTCGATCGCTCAAGCGGTCGGCCTCCATGGCTGGTGTCGTCGAGGCGTCCGACACGGACATGGGAGGAGCAGCAGAATGCTGCCCCTCTCCATCTCCCTCTATATATCTCTCTCATTCTCTCTCGTCTTTTCTTACCTTCCTGGCTTGAATGGGAAAGGAGGCACAACGACGAGGTGAGGAAGGAGCTCCTCCCCTCCCCTTTTTATCATGATGAGGGAAGGGGACAGAGGGCGGCGCCTACCTCGATTTTATTGGTGGTGCCTTCCCTGAAATCATGCGCGGAGAGAAGACTTTCTCTCTCCATGCGATCCACGTTTGCCCCCACACGATCCACAAGGTTTACATCCTTCCATCCTTATAAAATTTTGGCCTCGAAATTGATGCACATTTAATAACATTTGAATCCAAAGTTTTGATCATAAGATTAATCATCTTTTCATTCAAAATATGATAGCCATCAATCTTTTCATTTACTTATACAAAGTCACAAACAAATGAGGGTGCTTTTTTATTTCATCCTCAAGTTCCCAAGTAGCCTCCCTTTCAGAATGGTTACTCTACTAAAACTTGATATAGGAAATGCTACGTTGTCTTAGAACGTGATTCTTTGGTTATGGGCCCTCTATGCTTCCGCTGCGCAACGCTGATCAAAATCTCAATTGGCCCAATGTATCGTGGACTCAATTTACTTTAAGCCCAAATTATATCTTTTGGTGAAACTTCCAATTGATCTCAAACTTGAAATTTTAAATCTCTCCTAACATCAACATACACATTTCTATTAAATCCCAGCTGCATAAGGTTGCATCTTAATTATATGTACTTTTCATAGTTGCTAAATCAGCTCGGATCCAATAATTCTCTCTAACTTTATCCCAACACAAAGGAGATCCACACCTCATATTATGAAAAGCTTAAGTGGGTCCATTGAATATTGGCTCGATAACAAAAGTAATAATTCCATTAAGGATAAGATGCTATCCCAAGCACCTCCTAAATCAATGATTCTTTCAGCCTATCCACCAAGCCTTACAAAGATTCCTCCATTGAAAAATGAGTCTAATGGGTTTGGACTCAATTTAATCAATTTTGAACATGCAATTCCAATAATGCAATAGCTCTCTTAATAAAATTCACTATATATATTTATTCATCTACACTCAAATTCAATTTTTAATGACTACTCAATTGTAATAGATCAAAAATATGTAGTCAATCATTTCATTAACATCTGTATCAATCATCCCCATAACCAGTAAATTAGTTTGAACATGCAATTTTAATAATGCATGTCCTCCACTATATATACTTATCCATTCAGACTCAAATTTAATTTTAATGAGTACTCAATTGTAATTGAGCTAAAATATGTAGTCAACTACTTCATTACCAAAATATCATCAGCTCAATCATCTCTATAACTATCAGATCAACTCATAATTTTAAACTTACAATATCAGCAATGTAAGTTCTGCTAACAAAATCCACTATATACATCCGCATTTAAATTCATATTTAATAATTAAAAATTCAAACATCTACTTAATCAAAATATGAAAATTCCGATGTTGTTTTAGTCACATTTGTCATCAATTGCAACTTCCAAATGATGCATTACATTCCTTATATTCATATACCTTGTATTGCATATTGATATGACTGATCCCGCGTCGTCAGAATAAAAGGTAACGGCGGCTACTGACCCCGAGACCTCCATCGGTCTTGGGGTGCACCGGCATTTCCCCACCCCCGGGACCCCCTCCGGGTCTCGGGGTGGGGTCATCATTTCTTGACCCCGAGACCTCCACCGGTCTCGGGGTGCACCGGCATTTCCCCACCCCCGCGACCCCGAGGGTGGGGTCATCATTTCTCGACCCCGAGACCCCCACCGGTCTCGGGGTGCACCGGCATTTCCCCACCCCCGGGACCCCCTCGGGGTCGCGGGGTGGGGTCATCATTTCTTGACCCCGAGACCTCCACCGGTCTCGGGGTGCACCGGCATTTCCCCACCCCGGGACCCCCTCCGGGTCCCGAGGTGGGGTCATCATTTCTCGACCCCGAGACCCCCACCGGTCTCGGGGTGCACCGGCATTTCCCCACCCCCGGGACCCCCTCGGGGTCGCGGGGTGGGGTCATCATTTCTTGACCCCGAGACCTCCACCGGTCTCGGGGTGCACCGGCATTTCCCCACCCCCGGGACCCCCTCCGGGTCCCGAGGTGGGGTCATCATTTCTCGACCCCGAGACCCCCACCGGTCTCGGGGTGCACCGGCATTTCCCCACCCCCGGGACCCCCTCCGAGTCCCGAGGTGGGGTCATCATTTTTTGACCCCGAGACCCCCATCGGTCTAGGTGCACCGGCATTTCCCCACCCCCGGGACCCCCTCCGGTCTCGGGGTGGGGTCATCATTTCTCGACCCCGAGACCTCCACCGGTCTCGGGGTGCACTGACATTTCCCCACCCCCAGGACCCCCTCCGGTTCTGGGGTAGGGTCTTCATTTCTTGACCCCGAGACCCTTACCGGTCTCGGGTGCGCCGCGTTCTCCCACCCATGGGACCCCTTCCGGTCTCAGGGTGGGGGGTCATCAGCGATTGGCATGCAACTCAACCGCCAAGGAAAATGATAACTCCAGGTCGCACGGTGCACCCACGTGATTCTCAGTACTCCCGTGATTGCGCCCCGTTACGGAAGGCCATACCTCATAACGGCGTATGGCGCATTGCATGTCCCTATGCATGGCCATGCCTCGCTACGGCGTACGATTCGCTACCACTTGCAACTGTGCCCGGTCATATCAGCCGACGGCGTGCACTGGATGCCTTCGCAGCTGTTGGACACGTATGATATCACGTCAGCAAGCGGTACGGGATGTCTCCGGCACGCGCAGCGATGGTACGGTGGTGATCTCCTGAAACTGTAAGATAGGGTATTCGGACAGGTATAAAAGCACGTGCTCGCGCTGTAAGTAGGATCTGAACTCTGGTTTTCTGAGCTTTCTTCCTCCCAGCAAAACCCTAACCGCCTCAGCTCTTCTTCGCTGAAGCGGTTCTCTGTCTAAGCCCAAGTGACTGACTTGATCGTCGGAGGGTCCCCACCGGTATCGCCGGTCTCCGGGGACTTTTCTTGCAGGACCCGAGGAGAAGGACGTCCGTCTTCCCCGACGTTTGAGGAAGGTGACTTGGCATCATCAGATTGGCGCGCCAGGTAGGGGGAGTGTGAGAAAGACATCGAGCAGCTTTCTTCTTTCTCCTTTCTTCAGGATCTTAAAGTCATGGTGACAACTCGAACGAAGGGAGTTTCAGCCGGTCGCGCTGGGGGGCAGCGCTGCGGGGCTGGTCCACCCGCGGAGGCTGCCCCCCGACTCTCGCATCTAGCATTCCGGAGCCTCTGCATCTTCGGGGGGGCAGGGCTTTCTGCTCCACAGAATGACGCTCCCGCGCCTGCCCCGCAACAACTCCAGGAAGATCGACTCACTGCCCTTGCCACGCAGGTCCAGTCGTTGGCGGCGATGGTTCAAGGCCTGTAGCACCAGCAGGCGGCCTTGCAGCAGCCGGAGCTGAACCCGTCCATCCTGGGGGTGATGCAACCCAGCCAGCATTCCTCCCATTGGAGATCACCGGTTCCTGTGGATCATCGCCGCCGATCCCCGGCCAAGCCTCATCACCGTGAAGCTTCTAAAAGGCTCCGGTCTCCCTCTCGCCATGCTAGCGTTTCTCCTAAACGGCGGCACGGAAAGGAGGCGGAGCACCCGCGCCAGCATCGCCACCCTCGCTCTTCTTCTGAATCTTCGGAGGAGGGCTCTTTCGATGGCCGGATGCCTCGTCGAGCCGAGCGTCGACTCAAGGAGTGTAACCAGAAGTTGGAGGAGCTTAGCCGTCGGATCACCCACCTGCCAGAGACAGATTACGACAGTCAGCCTCCCTTGTCCCGCCGCATCATGGAGGAGCCCATCTCTACCAGGTTCCGCCTTCCTCAACTAGATCCATACGACGGAACCACGGACCCCTGGACCATTTGGAGAGCTATAAGGTACTCATGCAAGTCCAGGGGGCCACTGACTCACTCATATGCGTTGCTTTCCCGGCCACTCTGAAGAAGGCTGCTCGAGCTTGGTATTCTCGTCTGCCGCCACGAAGCATCGACTCCTTCCGCCAGTTGGAGAGGGCTTTTCTGGCCCATTTTGATGCCTGCCGGAAGATCCTGAGGGTGGCGGACAGTCTCTTTGCGTTCAGCAGAAGAATAGCGAGCCTCTGCGGGATTATGTGGCCCGGTTCAAAGAGGCAGCTTTGAGGTCTACGACCTGGAAGACTCGGTGGCTACCCTGGCTCTGAAGCGGGGGCTTCGCCCTTCTCGCTTCGCGTATTCTCTTGACAAGAAGCCGTCGGGCTCCTACTCTGAACTTCTGATCCGGGCCCAGAAGTACATCCGGGCGGACGAAGCCGACTTTTCCCGGCGTGAAGCTGGCAGGAGCATCCCCAGGAAGCTGACCCAGCCAGAACCTGCAGAAGCCCGCCCCAGGAGGCCCGAGCCTCCTCGCCAGCCAGACAACCGTCCTCGACCTCCTGCACCGAGAGACGAGCCTTACACCCCACTGCTTGCCCCAATATCTCAGATCCTGCTCGAGATTGAAGGGGAGCCTTATCTGCAACGCCCTCCTCCCATCAACCCGAAGATTCCCAGAACAAGAACCTCTACTGCCGCTACCACCGGGACCATGGCCATGACACCGACGACTGCCGGCAGCTGAAGAAAGCTATTGAAGACCTTATTCAGCGGGGCCAACTGGGAAAGTTCGTCCAGAGGGGTAACCTGGGAGCTCCTGGCCCATCAGCGCCCATGCCACTGGTGATCGGTAATGCCCCGATGGAGAAGACGGTGGCGATGATTTCCTGGGGGCAGGAGGCCCGTCGAAGAGACCAAGGGGGGAGGGGGGAGCGGAAACTGTAATTCCTTTTTTCGAAAGGGACTTGGATGGGGTTGTAAATAAGGATGATGATAACGTCGTCGTATCCATGACGATTGCTAAGCACCCTGTAAAAAGAATCTTAATCGACAGTGGGAGCTCCGTAGATGTTTTAAACTACGATGCCTTTGTTCGTATGAACCTGTCGCATGATCTGCTTCGACCTGTCGCCACGCCTTTAATGGGGTTCACAGGAGATTCTGTGAAGGTTGAAGGGGAAATCACTCTTCCCGTAACGGCTGGTACGGCTCCGTGCCAAAGCACTGTTCTCATAAAGTTTTTGGTGGTTCGTGTGCCCCTCGCATACAATGCGATCCTCGGGAGGCCCGGGCTCAACCTCTTGGATGCCATCATATCCACCAAGTGGCTCCTCGTGAGGTTCTCAATCAGCAGAGGGGTCGACGAGATGCGAGGAGAGCAGGGCCTACCGACACTTTGCTATCACTTGGCCCCTAGTCCCCAGGAGACAGCACCTGCACCAGCACCTGAGGCCCTTGACCCGCGAGACTTGGAGAAGAGGGGGGAACCAGCCGAGCGGCTGCTCACTTTCCCCCTCGGGGAGGATCTCGTGCGGACGGTTCGAGTTGGAGCCTTACTTCCGGAGGAAGCTCGTGACCGACTCCTTACCTTTCTGCGGGCCAACGCCGACGTCTTCGCATGGTCAGCGTCCGACATGCTCGGGATCCCGGAGGAGGTGATTACACACCAGTTTAACATTCGGCCGGAGTGCCGGCCCGTCAGGCAGAAGAAAAGGAGTTTTGCCCCGGACCGATAGAAGGTCGTTGATGAGGAGGTGCGGAAGCTGCTGGCAGCTGGTCACATCCGCAAGGTGCGCTACCCAGACTGGCTGGCGAACGTCGTGATGGTTCGCAAGGCCAGCGGAAGCTGGAGAATGTGCGTGGATTTCACCGACCTCAACAAGGCGTGCCCCAAGGACAGCTTCCCGTTGCCCCGAATCGACCAGCTGGTAGATGCCACCTCCGGGCACGAGACGCTCAGTTTCATGGATGCGTTCTCAGGGTATAATCAAATCAAGATGAGCCCGGCAGATGAAGAAGCAACTTCCTTTGTCACAGAGAAGGGGATTTACTGTTACAGGGTGATGCCCTTTGGATTGAAAAATGCCGGGGCCACTTATCAAAGATTAATGAACAAGGTCTTTGAGGATCAGCTGGGGCGCAACATGAAGGTGTATGTGGATGACATGCTGACCAAGAGTACCAGCGCGGAAAACCATGTGGCTGACCTTGAGGAGACTTTCAACAATCTGCGTCGGTATCGGATGAAGCTCAACCCCCACAAATGCGCCTTTGGAGTAGCAGCAGACAAGTTCCTGGGTTTTCATGGTGACCCAACGAGGGATCGAAGCCAACCCCGATAAGATTAGGGCTATCCTGGAGATGAGGCCCCCAGCCAGCAAGAAGGAGGTGCAGCGCCTGACGGGGAGGGTGGCGGCCTTGAGCCGCTTCATGTCAGGGTCGGCAGAAAGGTGCCTGCCCTTCTTTAAGGCGCTGCGCAAGGTCAACGGCTTCGAATGGACAAAGGAGTGCCAGGGCTCCTTTGAAGAGTTGAAGCAGTTTCTCTCCAATCCTCCGCTGTTGTCCAAGCCTGAAAATGAGAAGAGCTCTTTCTATATTGGCCGCTTCCCCCGAGGCTGTCAGCTCTGTGCTTGTGCGTATGGATGCTGACGGGGCCCAGAAGCCAATCTATTACACCAGCAAAGTACTCCATGACGCTGAGATCAGGTATTCGAGAACCGAGAAGATTATCTTCGCCTTGGTGGTCTCTACTCAACGCCTTCAGCCTTACTTCCAAGCCCATCCCATCGTGGTGCTTACGGACCAGCCCCTTCGAGCTATCTTATCTCGCCCTGACACCTTCGGTCGGTTGGCCAAGTGGGCCATCAAGCTAAGTGAGTTTGATCTGTCCATCCGGCCAAGGTCAGCCATGAAGTCTCAGGTGTTGGCGGATTTCCTGGTCGAGTGCTCCTGGACCGAGAGGGATATGGAGGGGGCGCGAAGGAGTGTGTGGACTCTCCCTCATCAGGAGGCGGAAGACTGGATCCTGCATGTGGATGGAGCGGCAAACTCTCAAGGGAGCGAAGCCGGACTCATTCTCGCAAGCCCAGAGGGAGACGTGGTGGAGTACGCTCTCAGATTACAGTTCCCAGCAACTAATAATCAGGCGGAGTACGAAGCCTTGCTGGCGGGGATGAGGTTAGCTGAGGGGCTAGGCGCGGGGCGCTTGAGGGCCTTCATGGAGTCTCAACTTGTTTCTGGACAAATCACCGGAGAGTACGAGGCTAGAGATCCAACCATGTCCCGATACTTGAGCAAGGTGCAGTCCCAGGCGTCTCGTTTCTCTTACTTCCGTGTCAGCTATATCCCCAGAGCAGAGAATGCCAGGGCTGATGCATTGTCCCGCTTGGCCACTTCGGCCGACGGGACGTTGGGAAGGATATATGTGGAACACCTACAAGTCCCGAGCACTGAGGCCGCGGATGAAGCATTGCCAGTGGAGCAAGAGCCCTCCTGGATGGACGCCTACATCCGGTACTTGACTGATGGTACTCTCCTGGAGAACCCCGCAGAGGCCAAGCTGCTCAGGCGGAGGGCCCCGAGATTCTTGATGATGAACGGGAAGCTTTATCGGAGATCCTTCTCATACCTAGTTCTCAGGTGTGTGGGGTCGACTGAATCAGATTACATCCTCAGGGAGATCCACGAAGGTATATGCGAGAGTCACCTGGGGGGCAGAGCCCTAGCCTACAAGGCCCTACGCCAAGGGTTCTTCTGGCTGACGATGAAGGAAGACGCGGCTGAGCTTGTTAAGAAATGTGACAGCTGTCAACGTCACGCTAATATCCAGCGACAGCCGACGTCTCACCTGACCCCCTTGTAGCACCTTGGCCCTTCGCCCAGTGGGGCATGGATATCTTGGGACCATTTCCCCCGGCCTCCGGACAGCGGAAGTTCTCTTGGTAGCGGTGGATCACTTCACCAAGTGGGTTGAAGCCGAGGCCCTGGCCAAGATTACCGAAAGCAAAGTAAGATCCTTCTTCTGGAAGTCCATCATATGTCGGTTTGGACTGCCGCACACACTAGTCACTGATAATGGCCGGCAATTTGACAACGCGCCCTTCCGGGAGTTCTGCTCCGAGCTGAGTATCTATCAGAGGTTCACTTCGTCGGGCATCCTCAAACCAACGGGGCAGCCGAAGTGACTAATCGGATCATCCTCCAGGGGCTGAGATCTCGGCTAGATGGCTGCAAGGGGCGATGGGTGGAGGAGCTCCCCAACGTGCTATGGGCCTATCATACAATGCCGCGAGCCCCCACCGACGAAACGCCGTTCAGCTTGGTCTTTGGCTCTGAAGCTGTTATTCCTGTGGAGGTCGGTGCACCAAGCCCTCGGGTGGAAGCATACAGCGAGGAAGGTAACCCTAACCAACTGCGAGCCAACCTCGACCTGGTGGAGGAGGTGCGAGACCGAGGCGGCTTCGAATGGAAGCCTACCGACAGCGGGCCGCAAAGTACTACAACGCTCGTGTGCGCCCCCGGACATTCCTGCCGGGAGATCTGTCCTTCGATGGGCCGAGGTCTCGAAGCCAGCTGAGGGAGGCAAGCTAGCCCCAAACTGGGAGGGGCCCTACCGGATTGTCGAAACACTCCGCCACGGAGCTTATAAAATTGAAGGACTTGATGGGACGCCACTCCCTAGAACGTGGAATGCGGATAACCTTCGTCGGTATTATCAGTAATGTATTCCTCCTTTCATGTTAAGTATCACCCCTGTATCCGCTTGGGTTTTCACCCCTTGTTCAATATTAACGAGATTCAATTTTAGCTACCTAAATCTTCACAGAAAAGCCCGACGCCCGTCGGCACCCAAAGCCCTGCACTAGCCAGGCATGAAGCCCAGTGTACCACTGGCAGAGCGGTGCACCACCGGCTCTCAACAACAAAAGCCCGATGCCCGTCGGCACCCAAAGCCCTGCACTAGCCAGGCATGAAGCCCAGTGTACCACTGGCAGAGCGGTGTATCATCGGCTCTCAACAACAAAGCCCGACACCCGTCGGCACCTAAAGCCCTGCACCAGCCAGGCATGAAGCCCAGTGTACCACTGGTAGAGTGTGTACCACCGGCTCTCAACAACAAAAGCCTGACGCTCGTCGGTACCCAAAGCCCTGCACCAGCCAGACATGAAGCCCAGTGTACCACTGGCAGAGCGGTGTACCACCGCTCTCAACAACAAAAGCCCGACCCGTCGGCACCTAAAGCCTGCACTAGCCAGGCATGAAGCCCAGTGTACCACTGGCAGAGCGGTGTACCACCGGCTCTCAACAACAAAAGCCCGACGCCCGTCGGCACCAAAGCCCTGCACTAGCCAGGCATGAAGCCCAGTGTACCACTGGCAGAGCGGTGTACCACCGGCTCTCAACAACAAAAGCCCGACGCCCGTCGGCACCCAAAGCCCTGCACTAGCCAGGCATGAAGCCCAGTGTACCACTGGCAGAGCGGTGTACCACCGGCTCTCAACAACAAAAGCCCGACACCCGTCGGCACCTAAAGCCCTGCACCAGCCAGGCATGAAGCCCAGTGTACCACTGGTAGAGCGATGTACCACCGGCTCTCAACAACAAAAGCCCAACGCCCGTCGGCACCTAAAGCCTTGCACTAGCCAGGCATGAAGCCCAGTGTACCACTGGCAGAGCGGTGCACCACCGGCTCTCAACAACAAAAGCCCACGCCCGTCAGCACCTAAAGCCCTGCACTAGCCAGGCATGAAGCCCAGTGTATCGCTGGCAGAGAGTGTACCACCGGCTCTCCGCAACAAAGGCCCGACACACGACAGCACAAAGTCCCGCCGGTCAGATAAAAGCCGACCCCCGTAGGCATCAAAAGCCACGCACCTATTTAGTACAAGGTCTGATACTTGACAGGGCGTTGCGCCGATAGCCCCGAGGAGCTGTCGACCTAACCTCTGACTGCCGGCGTTTCCGCTCCGAGAATTCTACCCTCCCTGGCTTTAACTTTCGGGTCTAAACAGCTGGGGCAGAATAGCTTGAGTGGGAGTTGTCCCCGGAACTATCAGAACTAATGGGGTTACAAGGCTACGTGTTGTCAACGATGAAGTCCATGACAAGTCAGAATGCATCTTGAAGAGTGTTTTCATTAATTGAAAGGGACTACAAAATGCCGACATTGTCGGACTTGCAAAAAAAAAAAAAAAGAGAGAGAGCAAAAAACAAGTGCGAGCTCACGGCTCTGCCGGTGCGGGCTCATCATCAAAGGGGCCAAGTCTGACAAACGCTCCAGTTCAACCTCCAGGGCCTGGGGGAAGTTCAGGTCTCTGGCCACCTTCTCCTTGCCATGCTGGAACCCGTCGAGGAATACAGCTGCCGAGGCTTCGGCCAGGTCATCTGTGAAACGCCCAGACGCCTTGTATTCCTCTATGAGCCCAGCGGCTCGGGCTTTCTCTGCGGCAAGGGCTTCCGTTGCAACCCTTTCGGCCTCCCGAGCGCGGCTCACCTCCTCCTCGACCGGCAGACTTCCTCCTTCGCCGCTCATGCTTCTGCCGCCGCCCGCTCGATTTTTGACCTCCCGGAGGGCTGAGGTTAACTCAGAGATATGTATGTCCCTGGCCATTACAGCGTTCTCAGTCTTCGTCATTTGGAGGAGCGCTGCGCGCGCCGGTTGGCTTCAATCTCCGCCCGGCTCTCGCGGCCTTTACCCGCTCGCGCACGTTCTGGCCGACTCCAGCGCCTTCTCGGCCGCCTCCGCGCGGCGCTGAGCCTCCTCAACCTCTTTCTCGTCTCCGCAGAAGGACCTTCTCCCCGAATTACCTCCCTGGTGGCCTTCAGGGAGTGCAATCTGCACGTAAGCCCAGGTCAGCTGAAGGAAAAGATAAAAAGGCAAAGGATAAGAAGATCGCTTACCCTGACGACGGCATAGGAGTCCCGAAGAACGCGCCACTTTCTGGTGACTGAGGTCCTCCAGGATCCCAGGAACAAAGATCGGATCCAGGACTCGCTCAGCCCAGCGACCGTCATTCAGGGAGTCTCGGGGTGGCCCGGGCTCGCCCCGCCTCCTCCGCCGTCTCAGCTGTCCCCGGTTCTGTGCGTGGGCCACTCCTGGGCGACCCCTCGGGGGGTGGACTCGCGGGGCCAGATGGTCCCTCACCCCAATCCCTGGTAACATCCGGCGGGGTCGATCCCCAGGAGCCGGGAGCTCTTTAGTCGATATGGGCCCCCCGCGGCTGGCTCTTCAACGGCGACTCCCGCGGTTGTCCCCACCTCTGGTGGAGTATCGGCTGTGAGGTCGACCTCCGGAACAACCGGGACATTTTGCAGAGCCGGGGGTGGGGAGACTTGTGCCGGTGGGGAGGCCGAGCCATCGGACGCTTCGGGGCTGGGGCCTGCTGCCCCCTGGATGGTCCTTCCCGGGCCCTCTTCTTGGAGGCAGCTCTCAACAGTTTTGCCGCCGGTATCTTCATGGCTGCATGGCATCAGTTGGGTTTTCAGAATAAAATTTAAAAAAAAAAAAGGAAGAAGAAGAAGAAGGAGGGGCAAAGGAGCAAAGTTTTTGGCTAAGGATGGAGAAGGCTTACCCCGGTGGGAGATGAGGCCCGCGACTCCAGGTTTCCTCCGATAGCAGGGTGTATCGGGGGATCTCGGTGGCCAACAGTAGCCCCAGTGCCTCCCGGTCCCCAGGCTGGATAGCGACGGCGTTCCCCCGGAGGTCGGGGTCTCCCCACTGGGGCCTGACTTGGTTGACATTTGCAAAAAAGAAACGGGACTTCCATCCCTTAATCGAAGAAGGAAGAAGGAGTTTTAGGACCCGATTGGGTCGGGGCTGAAATAGCCACCAACCCTTTTAGGCCCGAAGGGAGTAGAAAAGCGGAACAGGCTAATTCGGGGGGTGATGCTTAGGTGGTGCAGAGGATGACGAAGCGCTATTACCCGATAAGAGTTTGGAACTAATTGGGAGGGGGTCAAGGAATAGAACTCAAGGAAGATTGACGAAAAAAGGGGGAAAGGGAGGGCAGAGACCCGCCTTTAGGCAGATCTCGTAAGAGCCACCCGACCGGGTCGGGAGGATATGACCCTGTCGTCAGGAGTTGGCAGGAACAGCTCAACCTCCCGAGGGATCCGATAACGGGCCCGGATTCTTTCCAAATCCAGCCGCGTCATCGTGGAGGCCGTCCCCTCTGGGGACCCCTCCGCCGTCGAGGAGGCGCCGCCTCCGACCGGCGGCCCCTCGATGGGGCTCCACCGGTGACCCGCCGCCGGGCCAGAGGGACGCGGTCCTCTGAATCAGAGGACCACTCAATCGAAGGGGAAGGGGTAGGAGAGGTACGACACCTTTCGGAGGGAGGACGGTTCTCAGAACTGTCCTCCGAGGTCCAAGAAAGGGAACTCATGAGCAAAGAGACAAGTCCAGGATGGGGAAGAGCTGACCTGGAAGGGAAAAAACCAGACGCAGGCCCGCAGGTTGCAGGAGAGGTTGGAGCGTAGCGCGGAAGAAGACGATGACAAAGCGTATGGCGTCAATTCAACCCCCCCTTGGCTTTATCGGGTTTCAAATCATCCTGCCACGTTCTCGTCGGCCACATGGCCCCTTGCCATACGCTGGCTCGCCTCGAGGGACGCCCCGGCCGTGGTGCGGCGTGCCTCCGGCCAGTGGTGGGACCCCGCTGACGTCGCCGTAATGAAAGGTAATGATGATACGGCTTTTCGCGCAAACTTCGAAGAGCCAGTTCTCACTCTCGAGGGCGATCGTGGCGGGCACAGCGTACGGAGGGCCGCCTCCTTACATTCCCCGCACCATCCGCATAAAAGACAAGGATGGGGATCAGCCACGTGAAGAACACCCCTTGCGCCTCAGCGGTGGGACCCGCTTCGCTCCAGGGGCAAGGGGGCATCTGATATGACTGATCCCGCGTCGTCAGAAAAAAGGTAACGGCGGCTACTGACCCGAGACCCCCACCGGTCTCGGGGTGCACCGGCATTTCCCCACCCCCGGACCCCCTCCGGTCTCGGGGTCATCATTTCTCGGGACCCCCACCGTCTCGGGGTCACCTTGACCCCGAGACCCCCACCGGTCTCGGGGTGCACCGGCATTTCCCCACCCCCGGACCCCCTCGAGGTCGCGGGGTGGGGTCATCATTTTTNGTGCACCCACATTTCCCCACCCCCGGGACCCCCTCCGGTCTCGGGGTGGGGTCATCATTTCTTGACCCCGAGACCCCCACCGGTCTCGGGGTGCACCGGCATTTCCCCACCCCCAGGACCCCCTCCGGTCTCGGGGTGGGGTCATCATTTCTTGACCCCGAGACCCCCACCGGTCTCGGGGTGCACCGGCATTTCCCCCCCCGGGACCCCTCCGGTCTCGGGGTGGGGTCATCATTTCTTGACCCCGAGACCCCCACCGGTCTTGGGGTGCACCGGCATTTCCCCACCCCCGGGACCCCTCCGGTCTCAGGTGGGGTCATCATTTCTTGACCCCGAGACCCCACCGGTCTCGGGGTGCACCGGCATTTCCCCACCCCCGGGACCCCCACCGGTCTCGGGGTGGGGTCATCATTTCTTGACCCCGAGACCCCCACCGGTCTCGGGGTGCACCCGCATTTCCCCACCCCGGGACCCCCTCCGGTCTCGGGGTGGGGTCATCATTTCTTGACCCCGAGACCCCCACCGGTCTCGGGGTGCACCCGCATTTCCCCACCCCCGGGACCCCCTCCGGTCTCGGGTGGGGTCATCATTTCTGACCCCGAGACCCCCACCGGTCTCGGGGTGCACCGGCATTTCCCACCCCCGGGACCCCCTTCAGTCTCGGGTGGGGTCATCATTTCTGACCCCGAGACCCCCACCGGTCTCGGGGTGCACCGGCATTTCCCACCCCCGGGACCCCCTCGGTCTCGGGGTGGGGTCA
Source organism: Calamus simplicifolius (assembly GCA_900491605.1). Taxonomy (NCBI): domain Eukaryota; kingdom Viridiplantae; phylum Streptophyta; class Magnoliopsida; order Arecales; family Arecaceae; genus Calamus; species Calamus simplicifolius. Next base: position 1,235,491 of record UESW01004080.1, read on the forward strand.
TCATTTCTTGACCCCGAGACCCCCACCGGTCTCGGGGTGCACCGCATTTCCCCACCCCCGGGACCCCCTCCGGTCTCGGGGTGGGGTCATCATTTCTTGACCCCGAGACCCCCACCGGTCTCGGGGTGCACCCGCATTTCCCCACCCCCGGGACCCCCTCGGTCTCGGGTGGGGTCATCATTTCTTGACCCCGAGACCCCCACCGGTCTCGGGGTGCACCGGCATTTCCCCACCCCCGGGACCCCTCCGGTCTCGGGGTGGGGTCATCATTCTTGACCCCGAGACCCCCACCGGTCTCGGGGTGCACCGCATTTCCCCACCCCCGGGACCCTCCGGTCTCGGGGTGGGGTCATCATTTCTTGACCCCGAGACCCCCACCGGTCTCGGGTGCACCGGCATTTCCCCACCCCCGGGTCCCCCTCCGGTCTGGGGTGGGGTCATCATTTCTTGACCCGAGACCCCCACCGGTCTCGGGGTGCACCGCATTTCCCCACCCCCGGGACCCCTCCGGTCTCGGGGTGGGGTCATCATTTCTTGACCGAGACCCCCACCGGTCTGGGGTGCACCTGCATTTCCCCCCCCTGGGACCCCTTCCGGTCTCGGGGTGGGGTCATCATTTCTTGACCCCGAGACCCCCGCTGGTCTCGGGTGCACCGGCATTCCCCACCCCCGGGACCCCTTCCGGTCTCAGGGTGGGGGTCATCAGCGATTGGCATGCAGCTCAACCGTCAAGGAAAATGGCGACTCCAGGTCGCACGGTGCTCCCACGTGATTCTCAGTACGCCCGTGATTGCGCCCCGTTACGGAGGGCCATACCTCATAACGGCGTATGGGGCATTGCATGTCCCTGTGCATGGCCATGCCTCGCTACGGCGTACGATTCGCTACACTTGCAACTGTGCCGGTCATATCAGCCGACGGCGCGCACTGCATGCCTTCGCAGCTGCTGGACACGTATGATATCACGTCAGCGAGCGGTACGGGATGTCTCCGGCACGCAGCGATGGTACGAAGGTGATCTCCCGAAACATAAGATAGGATATTCGGACAGGTATAAAGGCACGTGCTCTCGCTGTAAGTGGGATCTGAACTCTGGTTTTCTGAGCTTTCTTCCTCCCAGCAAAACCCTAACCGCCTCAGCTCTTCTTCGCTGAGCGGTTCTTTGTCTGAGCCCAAGTGACTGACTTGATCGTCGGAGGGTCCCACCGGTATCACCGGTCTCCAGGGACTTTCTTGCAGGACTCGAGGAGAAGGACGTCCGTCTTCCCCGACGTTTGAGGAAGGTGACTTGGCGTCATCAGATTGGCGCGCCAGGTAGGGGGAGTGTAAGAAAGACGTCGAGCCAGCAGCTTCCTTTCTCCTTTCTTCAAGATCTTAAAGTCATGGTGACGACTCGGACGAAGGGAGTTTCAGCCGGTCGCGCTGGGGGGCAGCGCTGCGGGGCTGGTCCACCCGCGGAGGCCCCCCCGGCTCTCGCATCCAGTATTCCGGAGCCTCTGCATCTCCGGGGGGCAGGGCCTTCTGCTCCGCAGAATGACGCTCCGTGCCTGCTCCGCAACAACTCCAGGAAGATCGACTCACTGCCCTGGCCACGCAGGTCCAGTCTTTGGCGGCGATGGTTCAGGGCCTGCAGCACCAGCAGGCGGCCTTGCAGCAGCCGGAGCCGAATCCGTCTGTCCCGGGGTGATGCAACCCAGCCAGCATTCCTCCCGCCGGAGATCGCCGGTTCCTGCGGATCGTCGCCGCCGATCCCCGGCCAAGCCTCACCACCGTGAAGCCTCTAAAAGGCTCCGGTCTCCCTCTCGCCACGCTAGCGTTTCTCCTAAGCGGCGGCACGGGAAGGAGGCGGAGCGCCCGCGCCGGCATCGCCGCCCTCGCTCTTCTTCTGAATCTTCGGGGAGGGCTTTGATGGCCGGATGCCTCGTCGAGCCGAGCGTCGACTCGAGGAGTGTAACCAGAAGCTGGAGGAGCTTAGCCGTCGGATCACCCACCTGCCAGAGACAGATTACGACAGTCGGCCTCCCTTGTCCCGCCGCATCATGGAGGAGCCCATCTCCACCAGGTTCCGCCTTCCTCAGCTAGACCCATACGACGGGACCACGGACCCCCTGGACCATTTGGAGAGCTATAAGGTACTCATGCAAGTCCAGGGGGCCACTGATTCACTTATGTGCGTTGCTTTCCCGGCCACTCTGAAGAAGGCTGCTCGAGCTTGGTATTCTCGTCTGCCGCCACGAAGCATCGACTCCTTCCGCCAGTTGGAGAGGGCTTTCCTGGCCCATTTTGACGCCTGCCGGAAGATCCCGAGGGTGGCGGACAGTCTATTTGCCGTTCAGCAGAAGAATGGCGAGCCTCTGCGGGATTATGTTGCCCGGTTCAAAGAGGCAGCCCTGGAGGTCTACAACCTGGAAGACTCGGTGGCTACCCTGGCTCTGAAGCGGGGGCTTCGCCCTTCTCGCTTCGCGTATTCTCTTGACAAGAAGCCGCCGGGCTCCTACTCCGAACTTCTGATCCGGGCCCAGAAGTACATCCGGGCGGACGAAGCCGACTTTTCCCGGCGTGAAGCTGGCGGGAGCGTCCCCAGGAAGCCGACCCAGCCAGAACCTGCAGAAGCCCGCCCCAGGAGGCCCGAGCCTCCTCGCCGGCCAGACAACCGTCCTCGACCCCTGCACCGAGAGACGGGCCTTACACCCCATTGCTCGCCCCAATATCTCAGATCCTGCTCGAGATTGAAGGGGAGCCTTATCTGCAGCGCCCTCCTCCCATCAACCCGAAGATCCCCCGGAACAAGAACCTCTACTGCCGCTACCACCGGGACCATGGCCACGACACCGACGACTGCCGTCAGCTGAAGAAAGCTATTGAAGACCTTATTCAGCGGGGCCACCTGGGAAAGTTCGTTCAGAGGGGTAACCCGGGAGCTCCTGGCCCATCAGCGCCCGCCGCCGGTGATCGATAATGCCCCGACGGAGAAGACGGTGGCGATGATTTCCTGGGGGGCAGGAGGCCCGTCGAAGAGACCAAGGGGAGAGGGGGAGCAGAAACTGTAATTCCTTTTTTCGAAAAGGACTTGGATGGGGTTGTAAATAAGGATGATGATAGCGTCGTCGTATCCATGACGATTGCTAAGCACCCTGTAAAAAGAATCTTAGTTGACAGTGGGAGCTCCGTAGATGTTTTAAACTACGATGCCTTTGTTCGTATGAACTTGTCGCATGATCTGCTTCGACCTGTCGCCACGCCTTTGATGGGGTTCACAGGAGATTCCGTGAAGGTTGAGGGGGAAATCACTCTTCCCGTAACGGCTGGTACGGCTCCGTGCCAAAGCACTGTTCTCATAAAGTTTTGGTGGTTCGTGTGCCCCTCGCATACAATGCGATCCTCGGGAGGCCGGGCTCAACCTCTTGGATGCCATCATATCCACCAAGCGGCTCCTCGTGAGGTTCCCAACCAGCAGAGGGGTCGGCGAGATGCGAGGAGAGCAGGGTCTACCGGCACTTTGCTATCACTTGGCCCCTAGCCCTCAAGAGACTGCACCGGCCTGAGGCGCTTGACCCGCGAGACTTGGAAAAGGGGGGACCGGCCGAGCGGCTGCTCACTTTCCCCCTCGGGGAGGACCCCGCGCGGATGGTTCCGGGTTGGAGCCTTACTTCCGGAGGAAGCTCGTGACCGACTCCTTACCTTCCTGCGGGTCAACGCCGACGTCTTCGCATGGTCAGCATCCGACATGCCGGGGATCCCGGAGGAGGTAATTACGCACCAGCTCAACATTCCGGCCGGGGTGCCGGCCCGTCAGGCAGAAGAAAAGGAGTTTTGCCCTGACCGACAGAAGGCCGTTGATGAGGAGGTGCGGAAGCTGCTGGCGGCTGGCCACATCCGCGAGGTGCGTTACCCGACTGGCTAGCGAACGTCGTGATGGTTCGCAAGGCCAGCGGAAGCTGGAGAATGTGCGTGGATTTCACCGACCTCAACAAGGCGTGCCCCAAGGACAGCTTCCCGCTGCCCCGAATCGACCAGCTGGTAGACGCCACCTCCGGGCACGAGACGCTCAGTTTCATGGATGCGTTCTCGGGGTATAATCAAATCAAGATGAGCCCGGCAGATGAAGAAGCAACTTCCTTTGTCACAGAGAAGGGGATTTACTGTTACAGGGTGATGCCCTTTGGATTGAAAAACGCCGGGGCCACTTATCAAAGATTAATGAACAAGGTCTTTGAGGACCAGCTGGGGCGCAACATGGAGGTGTATGTGGATGACATGCTGACCAAGAGCACCAGTGCGGAAGACCATGTAGCTGACCTCGAGGAGACTTTCAACAATTGCGTCGGTATCGGATGAAGCTCAACCCCCACAAATGCGCCTTTGGAGTAGCAGCAGGCAAGTTCCTGGGTTTTATGGTGACCCAGCGAGGGATCGAAGCCAACCCCGACAAGATTAGGCTATCCTGGAGATGAGGCCCCCAGCCAATAAGAAGGAGGTGCAGCGCCTAACGGGGAGGGTGGCGGCCTTGAGTCGTTTCATGTCAAGGTCGGCAGAGGTGCCTGCCCTTCTTTAAGGCGCTGCGCAAGGTCAACGGCTTCGAATGGACAAAGGAGTGTCAGGGCTCCTTTGAGGAGTTGAAGCAGTTTCTCTCCACTCCTCCGCTGTTGTCCAAGCCTGAAAATGGAGAGGAGCTCTTTTTATATCTGGCCGCTTCCCCCGAGGCTGTCAGCTCCGTACTTGTGCGCATGGATGCCGACGGGGCCCAGAAGCCAATCTATTACACCAGCAAAGTACTCCATGACGCTGAGACCAGGTATTCGAGAACCGAGAAGATTATCTTCGCCTTGGTGGTCTCTACTCAGCGCCTTCGGCCTTACTTCCAAGCCCATCCCATCGTGGTGCTTACGGACCAGCCCCTTCGAGCTATCTTATCTCGCCCGACACCTCCGGTCGGTTGGCCAAGTGGGCCATTAAGCTAAGTGAGTTCGATCTGTCCATCCGGCCAAGGTCAGCCATGAAGTCTCAGGTGTTGGCGGATTTCCTGGTCGAGTGTTCCTGGACCGAGAGGGATATGGAGGGGGCGCGACCGGAGGAGTGTGGACTCTCCCTCATCTGAGGAGGGGAGGACTGGATCCTGCATGTGGATGGAGCGGCAAACTCTCAAGGAGCGGAGCCGGACTCATTCTCGCGAGCCCAGAGGGAGACGTAGTGGAGTACGCTCTCAGATTCCAGTTCCCAGCAACTAATAATCAGGCGGAGTACGAAGCCTTGCTGGCGGGGATGAGGTTAGCTGAGGGGCTAGGCGCCGGGCGCTTGAGGGCCTTCACGGACTCTCAACTTGTTTCTGGACAAATCACCGGGGAGTACGAGGCTAGGGACCCAACCATGTCCCGATACTTGAGCAAGGTGCAGTCCCAGGCGTCTCATTTTCTTACTTCCGCGTCAGCTATATCCCCAGAGCGGAGAATGCCAGGGCTGATGCATTGTCCCGTCTGGCCACTTCGGTCGACGGGACGTTGGGAAGGACATATGTGGAACACCTACAAGTCCCGAGCACTGAGGCCGCGGATGAAGCATTGCCAGTGGAGCAAGAGCCCTCCTGGATGGACGCCTACATCCGGTACTTGACTGACGGTACTCTCCCGGAGAACCCCGCTGAGGCCAAGCTGCTCAGGCGGAGGGCCCCGAGATTCTTGATGATGAACGGGAAGCTTTATCGGAGATCCTTCTCATACCCAGTTCTCAGGTGTGTGGGGTCGGCTGAATCAGATTACATCCTCAGGGAGATCCACGAAGGTATATGCGGGAGTCACCTGGGGGGCAGAGCCCTAGCCTACAAGGCCCTGCGCCAAGGGTACTTCTGGCTGACGATGAAGGAAGACGCGGCTGAGCTTGTTAAGAAATGTGATAGCTGTCAACGTCACGCTAATATCCAGCGACAGCCGACGTCTCACCTGACCCCCTTGGTAGCACCTTGGCCCTTCGCCCAGTGGGGCATGGATATCTTGGGACCATTTCCCCCGGCCTCCGGCAGCGGAAGTTCCTCTTGGTAGCGGTGGATCACTTCACCAAGTGGGTTGAAGCCGAGGCCTGGCCAAGATTACCGAAAGCAAAGTGAGATCCTTCTTCTGGAAGTCCATCATATGTCGGTTCGGACTGCCGCACACTAGTCACTGATAATGGCCGGCAATTTGACAACGCGCCCTTCCGGGAGTTCTGCTCCGAGCTGGGTATCTGTCAGAGGTTCACTTCCGTCGGGCATCCTCAAACCAACGGGGCAGCCGAAGTGACTAATCGGATCATCCTCCAGGGGCTGAGATCTCGGCTAGATGGCTGCAAGGGGCGATGGGTGGAGGAGCTCCCCAACGTGCTATGGGCCTATCATACAACGCCGCGAGCCCCCACCGGCGAAACGCCGTTCAGCTTAGTCTTTGGCTCTGAAGCTGTTATTCCTGTGGAGGTCGGTGCACCAAGCCCCGGGTGGAAGCATACAGCGAGGAAGGTAACCCTGACCAACTGCGAGCCAACCTCGACCTGGTGGAGGAGGTGCGAGACCGGGCGCGGCTTCGAATGGCAGCCTACCGACAACGGGCCGCAAATACTACAACGCTCGTGTGCGCCCCCGGACGTTCCTGGGAGATCTGGTCCTTCGACGAGGTCTCGAAGCCAGCTGAGGGAGGCAAGCTAGCCCCAAACTGGGAGGGGCCTTACCGGATCGCCGAAACACTCCGCCACGGAGCTTATAAAATTGAAGAACTTGATGGGACGCCACTCCCTAGGACGTGGAATGCGGATAACCTTCGTCGGTATTATCAGTAATGTATTCCTCCTTTCATTAAACCCTGTATTCGCTTGGGTTTTCACCCCTTGTTCAATATTAACGAGATTCAATTTTAGCTAATCTTTCGGCACTAAAGCCCTGCACAGCCAGGCATAAAGCCCAGTGTACCACTGGCAGAGCGGTGTACCACCGGCTCTCACAACAAAAGCCCCCCGTCGGCACCAAAGCCCTGCACAGCCAGGCATGAAGCCCAGTGTACCACTGGCAGAGCGGTGTACCACCGGCTCTTCGGCACCAAAAGCCAGGCATGAAGCCCAGTGTACCACTGGCAGAGCCACTGGCTCTTTCGGCAAAGCCCTGCAAGCCAGGCATCAGTGTACCACTGGCAGAGCGGTGTACCACCGGCTTTTAAAGCCCTGCACAGCCAGGCATGAAGCCCAGTGTACCACTGGCAGAGCGGTGTGCTCTTCGGCACCAAAGCCCTGAGCCAGGCATGAAGCCCAGTGTACCACTGGCAGAGCGGTGTACCACCGGCTCTTCTGCACCAGCCAGGCATGAAGCCCAGTGTACCACTGGCAGAGCGGTGTCAAAAAGCCCTTGCCCGTCCCATCCCCTCTAGCCAGGCATAAGCCCAGTGTACCACTGTGTACCACTTAAAGCCAGGCAGTGTACCACTGGCAGAGCACCACCGGCTCTAAACCCGTCGGCACCTAAAGCCCTGCCAGGCAAAGCCCAGTGTACCACCAGCATAAGCAAAAGCCAGGCATTGCTGGCAGAGCGGTGTACCACCGGCTCTCAACAACAAAAACCCGTCGGCACCTAAAGCCCTGCCCCAGCCAGGCATGAAGCCCAGTGTACCACTGGCAGAGCGGTGTGTAACCAAAAGCCAGGCATGTGCCAGTGCTCTGTCGGCACCTAAAGCCCTGCACAGCCAGGCATGAAGCCCAGTGTACCACTGGCAGAGCGGTGTACCACGGCTCTCAGCAACAAAAGCCCGCCCTCGGCACCTAAAGCCCTGCACAGCCAGGCATGAAGCCCAGTGTACCACTGGCAGAGCGGTGTACCACCGGCTCTGCCCTCGGCACCTAAAGCCCTGCCAGCCAGGCATGAAGCCCAGTGTACCACTGGCAGAGCGGTGTACCACCGGCTCTGACCCGTCGGCACCAAAGCCCTGCACCAGCCAGGCATGAAGCCCAGTGTACCACTGGCAGAGCGGTGTACCACGGCTCTAAAGCCCGCCCTCGGCACAGCCCTGCACAGCCAGGCATGAAGCCCAGTGTACCACTGGCAGAGCGGTGTACCACCGGCTCTGGCACCTAAAGCCCTGCACTAGCCAGGCATGAAGCCCAGTGTACCACTGGCAGAGCCACCGGCTCTCCCCGTCGGCACCTAAAGCCCTGCACTAGCCAGGCATGAAGCCCAGTGTACCACTGGCAGAGCGGTGTACCACCGGCTCTCAACAACAAAAGCCCAGCACCTAAAGCCCTGCACCAGCCAGGCATGAAGCCCACTGGCAGAGCGGTGTACCACCGGCTCTCCGCAACAAAGGCCCGACACCCGACAGCACAAAGTCCCCGGTCAGATAAAAGCCGACCCCCGTAGGCATCAAAAGCCCACGCCTATTTAGTACAAGGTCCGATACTTGACAGGCGTTGCGCCGATAGCCCGAGGAGCCTGTCTACCTAACCCTGACTGCCGGCGTTTCCGCTCCGAAAATTCTACCCTCCCTGGCCCTAACTTTCGGGTCTAAACAGCTGGGCGGAATAGCTGAGTTGGAGTTGTCCCCCGGAACTATCAGAACTAATGGGGTCAAGGCTACATGTTGTCAATCGATGAAGTTCATGACAAGTCAGAATGCATCTTGAAGAGTGTTTTCATTAATTGAAAGGGACTACAAAATGCCGACGTTGTCGGACTTGCAAAAAAAAAAAAGAAAGAAAGAGCAAAATAACAAGTGCGAGCTCACGGCTCTGCCGGTGCGGGCTCATCATCAGAAGGGGCCAAGTCTGACAACCGCTCCAGCTCAACCTCCAGGGCCTGGGGGAAGTTCAGGTCTCTGGCCACCTTCTCCTTGCCATGCTGGAACCCGTCGAGGAATACAGCTGCCGAGGCTTCGGCCAGGTCGTCTGTGAAGCGCCCGGACGCCTTGTATTCCTCTATGAGCCCAGCGGCTCGGGCTTTCTCTGCGGCAAGGGCTTCCGTTGCAACCCTTTCGGCCTCCCGAGCGCGGCTCACCTCCTCTCGGACCGGCAGACTTCCTCCTTCGCCGCTCGCGCCTCTTCTGTCGCCGCGCCCGCTCGATTTTCGGCCTCCCGGAGGGCTGAGGTTAACTCAGAGATATGTATGTCCCTGGCCATTACAGCGTTCTCAGCCTCCGTCATTTGGAGGAGCGCTGCGCGTGCACGGTTGGCTTCAATCTCGCCCGGCTCTCGGCGGCCTTTACCTCGCTCGCACAGGCGTTTCTGGCCGACTCCAGCGCCTTCTCGGCCGCCTCCGCGGCGCTGAGCCTCCTCAACCTCTTTCTGCGTCTCCCGCAGAAGGACCTTCCCTCCGTGAATTACCTCCCTGGCGGCCTTCAGGGAGTGCGCGATCTGCACGCGTAAGCCCCAGGTCAGCTGAAGGAAAAGGATAAAAAGGTAAAGGGCAAGAAGATCGCTTACCCTGACGACGGCGGCATAGGAGTCCCGGAAGAACGCGCCCGCTTTCTGGTGACTGAGGTCCTCCAGGATCCCAGGAACAAAGATCGGGCCCAGGACTCGCTCAGCCCAGCGACCGTCATTCAGGGAGTCTCGGGGTGGCCCGGGCTCGCCCCCGCCTCGCCCGCCGTCTCAGCTGTCCCCGGTTCTGTGCGTGGGCCACTCCTGGGCGACCCCTCGGGGGGTGGACTCGCGGGGCCAGATGGTCCCTCACCCCAATCCCTGGTGGCATCCGGCGGGGTCGATCCCCCAGGAGCCGGGGGCTCTTCGGTCGATATGGGCCCCCGCGGCTGGCTCCTCAACGGCGACTCCCGCGGTTGTCCCCACCTCTGGTGGAGTGTCGGCTGTGAGGTCAACCTCCGGAACAGCCGGGACATTTTGCGGAGCCGGGGGTGGGGAGACTTGTGCCGGTGGGGAGGCCCGAGCCATCGGACGCTTCGGGGCTGGGGCCTGCTGACCCCTGGATGGTCCTTCCCGGGCCCTCTTCTTGGAGGCAGCTCTCAACAGTTTTGCCGCCGGTATCTTCATGGCTGCATGGCATCAGTTGGGTTTTCAAAATAAAAAAAAAAAAAAAAAAAAAGAAGAAAGAAGAAGGAGAGGGGCAAAGGAGCGAAGTTTTTGGCTAAGGGTGGAGAAGGCTTACCCCGGTGGGAGATGAGGCCCGCCGACTCCAGGTTGTCCTCCGATAGCAGGGTGTATCGGGGGATCTCGGTGGCCAACAATAGCCCCAGCGCCTCCCGGTCCCCAGGCTGGATGGCGACGGCGTTCCCCGGAGGTCGGGGTCTCCCCACTGGGGCCTGACTTGGTTGACATTTGCAAAAAAAAACGGGACTTCCATCCCTTAATCGAAGAAGGAAGAAGGAGTTTTAGGACCCGATTGGGTCGGGGCTGAAATAGCCACCAACCCTTTTGGCCCGAAGGGAGTAGAAAGATCGGAACAGGCTGATTCGGGGGGTGATGCTTAGGTGGTGGCAGAGGATGACGAAGGCGCTGATGACACGATAAGAGTTTGGAACTAATTGGGAGGGGGTCAAGGAATAGAAGTCAAGGAGATTGACGAAAAAAGGGGAAAGGGAGGGCGGAGACCCGCCTTTAGGCAGATCTCGTAGAGGGCCACCCGACCGGGTCGGGAAATGACCCTGTCGTCGGGGTTGGCAGGAACAGCTCAACCTCCCGGGGGACCCGATAACGGGCCCGGATTCTTTCCAAATCCAGCCGCGTCATCGTGGAGGCCGTCCCCTCTGGGGACCCCTCCGCCGTCGAGGAGGCGCCGGCCTCCGACCGGCGGCCCCTCGATGGGGCTCCACCGGTGACCCGTCGCCGGGCCAGAGGGACGCGGTCCTCTGAATCAGAGGACCACTCAATCGAAGGGGAAGGGGCAGGAGAGGTACGACACCTCTCGGAGGGAGGACGGTTCTCAGAACTGTCCTCCGAGGTCCAAGAAGGGGAACTCATGAGCAAGAGACAAGTCTAGGATGGGGAAAGCTGACCTGGAAGGGAAAAACCAGACGCAGGCCCGCAGGTTGCAGGAGAGTTGGAGCGTAGGCGCAGAAGAAGACGATGACAAAGGCGGTATGGCGTCAATTCAACCCCCCGCTTAGCTTTATCGGGTTTTCAAATCATCCCGCCACGTCTCGTCGGCCACATGGCCCCTTGCCATAGGCTGGCTCGCCTCGAGGGACGCCCCGGCGCGTGGTGCGGCGCGCCTCCGGCCAGTGGTGGGACCCCGCTGACGTCGCCGTAATGAAAGGTAATGATGATGCGGCTTTTCGCGCAAACTTCGAAGAGCCAGTTCTCACTCTCGAGGGCGATCGTGGCGAGCACAGCGTACGGAGGGCCGCCTCCTTACATTCCCCGCACCGTCCGCATAAAAGATAAGGACGGGGATCAGCCACGTGGAGAACCCCTTGCGCCTCAGCGGTGGGACCCGCTTCGCCCCAGGGGCGAGGGGGCATCTGATATGACTGATCCCGCGTCGTCAGAATAAAGGTAACGATGACCCCGAGACCCCCACCGGTCTCGGGGTCCACCGGCATTTCCCCACCCCCGGGACCCCCTCCGGTCGGGGTGGGGTCATCATTTCTTGACCCCGAGACCCCCACCGGTCTCGGGGTGGCATTTCCCCACCCCGGGACCCCCTCCGGTCGGGGTGGGGTCATCATTTCTGACCCCGAGACCCCCACCGGTCTCGGGGTGCACCGGCATTTGACCCATCCTGGGGTCAGTCATCATTTCTTGACCCCGAGACCCCACCGGTCTCGGGGTGCACCGCCCCACCCCGGGGTCTCGGGTGGGGTCATCATTTCTTGACCCCGAGACCCCCACCGGTCTCGGGGTGCCCGGCATTTCCCACCCCCGGGACCCCTCCGGTCTCGGGGTGGGGTCATCATTTCTTGACCCCGAGACCCCCACCGGTCTCGGGGTGCACCCGCATTTCCCCACCCCCGGGACCCCCTCCGGTCTCGGGGTGGGGTCATCATTTCTTGACCCCGAGACCCCCACCGGTCTCGGGGTGCACCGCATTTCCCCACCCCGGGACCCCCTTCGGTCTCGGGGTGGGGTCATCATTTCCTGACCCCGAGACCCCCACCGGTCTCGGGGGCATTTCCCCACCCCCGGGGTCCGGGGTGGGGTCATCATTTCTTTCTCATTTCCCCACCCCGGGACCCCTCCGGTCTCGGGGTGGGGTCATCATTTCTTGACCCCGAGACCCCCACCGGTCTCGGGGTGCACCAGCATTTCCCCCCCGGGACCGGTCTCGGGGTGTGACCCGAGACCCACCGGTCTCGGGGTGCACCCGCATTTCCCCACCCCCGGGACCCCTCCGGTCGGGGTGGGGTCATCATTTCTTGACCCCGAGACCCCCACCGGTCTCGGGGTGCACCGGCATTTCCCCACCCCCGGGACCCCTCCGGTCTCGGGGTGGGGTCATCATTTCTGACCCGAGACCCCCACCGGTCTCGGGGTGCACCCGCATTTCCCCACCCCCGGGACCCCCTTCGGTCTTGGGGGGTCATCATTTCTTGACCCCGAGACCCCACCGGTCTCGGGGTGCACCCGCATTTCCCCACCCCGGGACCCCCTCCGGTCTCGGGGTGGGGTCATCATTTCTTGACCCCGAGACCCCCACCGGTCTCGGGGTGCACCGGCATTTCCCCACCCCCGGGACCCCTCCGGTCTCGGGTGGGGTCATCATTTCTTGACCCCGAGACCCCCACCGGTCTCGGGGTGCACCGGCATTTCCCCCCCCGGGACCCCTCCGGTCTCGGGGTGGGGTCATCATTTCTTGACCCGAGACCCCCATCGGTCTCGGGGTGCACCGGCATTTCCCCACCCCGGGACCCCCTCCGGTCTCGGGGTGGGGTCATCATTCTTGACCCCGAGACCCCCACCGGTCTCGGGGTGCACCGGCATTTCCCCACCCCCGGGACCCCCTCCGGTCTCGGGTGGGTCATCATTTCTTGACCCCGAGACCCCCACCGGTCTCGGGGTGCACCGGCATTTCCCACCCCCGGGACCCCTCCGGTCTCGGGGTGGGGTCATCATCATCTTGACCCCGAGACCCCCACCGGTCTCGGGGTGCACCGCATTTCCCCACCCCCGGGACCCCCTCCGGTCTCGGGGTGGGGTCATCATTTCTTGACCCCGAGACCCCCACCGGTCTCGGGGTGCACCGGCATTTCCCACCCCCGGACCCCTCCGGTCTCGGGTGGGGTCATCATTTCCTGACCCCGAGACCCCCACCGGTCTCGGGGTGCACCGCATTTCCCCACCCCCGGGACCCCCCGGTCTCGGGGTGGGGTCATCATTTCTTGACCCCGAGACCCCACCGGTCTCGGGTGCACCCGCATTTCCCCACCCCCGGGACCCCCTCGGTCTCGGGGTGGGGTCATCATTTCTTGACCCCGAGACCCCACCGGTCTCGGGGTGCACCGGCATTTCCCCACCCCGGGACCCCTTCGGTCTCGGGGTGGGGTCATCATTTCTTGACCCGAGACCCCCACCGGTCTCGGGGTGCACCCGCATTTCCCCACCCCCGGGACCCCCTCCGGTCTCGGGGTGGGGTCATCATTTCTTGACCCCGAGACCCCCACCGGTCTCGGGGTGCACCGGCATTTCCCACCCCGGGACCCCTCCGTCTCGGGTGGGGTCATCATTTCCTGACCCCGAGACCCCACGGTCTCGGGGTGCACCGGCATTTCCCCACCCCCGGGACCCCCTCGGTCTCGGGGTGGGGTCATCATTTCTTGACCCCGAGACCCCCACCGGTCTCGGGGTGCACCCACATTTCCCCACCCCGGGACCCCCTCCGGTCTCGGGGTGGGGTCATCATTTCTTGACCCCGAGACCCCCACCGGTCTCGGGGTGCACCGGCATTTCCCCACCCCGGGACCCCCTTCGGTCTCGGGGTGGGGTCATCATTTCTTGACCCCGAGACCCCACCGGTCTCGGGGTGCACCCGCATTTCCCCACCCCCGGGATCCCCTCCGGTCTCGGGGTGGGGTCAT
>UESW01004081.1:0-80499 GCA_900491605.1 Calamus simplicifolius
AATAGGTTGCTGTCAGACCCTCAATGCCCCCAGGGAGTACAAAAAGTGTCGGTAACGCTCGGAAATTTTTTTTTTCACTGATTTACTGACATATTTGTTGCAGTGGTCCTCTCCACTTTGGGCCCAACAACTTTAATAAATGATTTGATGTAAGGGGCAAGTGAGAATAGTTTTTTAAATCGGTACCTTTTGGCATCGATTTTAAAAAAAAGAATAAAAACAAAAGATTTTATCAAAATAGTGATAAAATAGAAAACATCATTTAAATGGTGTTTTCTACTTCCACGTCATCATTCCTCGGCTTGGTCCCGTCAGCAAGACTGGATAGAAATCGCTATTAGAGTGGCGATTTCAATTGGATAAAATCGCCACTCCAAATGGCGATTTCTTCGGACTTACTTTCTATGGGACTTAAACGCTACGGATCCCTCCCTTCACATAATATTCTAACAAATCAAAGGAGGGGTTAGATGATGGTTAAGAATTATCTTGTTATATCTATTATCTTGTTAATCAGAATTATCTTGTTATATCTATTATCTATAACAAGATAATAGATATAACAATCAGAATTATCTTGTTATACCTATTATCTTGATAATAGATATAACAAGATAATAGACAATAGAGGATTAGGATCGCTGGGAGGTTACGAGTGGGTAATCGATGTAGAAATCGCCACTTGAAGTGGTGATTTCAACTGAACTGAAATCGCCACTTGAAGTGGCGATTTCACTTGGACTGACGATTTCACTTGACTTTGAAATCGCCACTTGAAGTAGTGATTTCACTTGGACTTAAAATCGCCACTTCAAGTGGCGATTTCACTTGGACTTAAAATTGCCACTTCAAGTGGCGATTTCAACCCATATGAAATCGTTATTTAATGGCGATTTCTAGTCGTTCCGTCAGCAGCTCGAACCAAAGGATGATGACGTGGAGGTAGAAAACGCCATTTGAAATGACGTTTTCTACTTTAATACTATTTTGATAAAAATTTTTGTTCCCACTCCTTTGTTTTAAAACCGGTGCCAAAAGGCCTCTGATGCTCTATTTAAGGTTAAAATCTTTCTCTATATGCGTGTCTTCTATAAATATATGAAATTGCATGGTGATTTTTTTCATATTTGCTAACCCTGGATAGATTTATTTATCGTACGAAGGAAATAGCAGTTTGACTGTTTCGCCGGTGATTCTTTCCATTGATTAAGTTCTATATAAGATTATGCAACAAGGCCCAGATCCAATACAAGAGAGAGAGAGAGAGAGCAGCTTTAATTAGTTTAGTTTCCATCTTATCATGGCTACTCTTCCATCCTTCTCCAACAACAACCTCCTTCCTTTGGAGGATCAAGAGCAGGAGGAGATTAATGATGCAATCCCAAGACTTCCACTAGATTGCAATGGTTTCATCTCAACCCTCCCACTCGAGAATGGCTGGGTTCCCCTCTCCCTCCGAGAGTACCAAGGCTTTTGGATCTCGACCGACTTTTGCGAGGCATCCTAGCCGTCCGGCAACACTTCAAGGCCCGTCCGGATGACCTCTTCATAACGTCCTATCCCAAGTCCGGCACCACCTGGTTGGAAGCCCTTGTGTTTGCCACCAGGACCCGTGCCCAATGCCCGTTGGCCAGCAACCCTCTCCTAAGCCTCCACCCGCACGACTACATTCATTTCCTCGAATGGGAGTTTGCCCAAGGCCTGGCTTCAAGAATACAAGCCTTGCCATCCCCAAGGATCATTGCCACCCACATGCCTTACTCTCTGCTTCCAGACGCGGTGACGGGCTCCGACTGTCGGTTTGTGTATATCTGCCGGGATCCCAAGGACGTGCTGGTCTCCTTCTGGCACTTCACCGAAAAGATGAGGCCGGCGGAGCCACTTCCATTCGGCAAAGCCTTTGAGCTGTTCTCCAGGGGGGCTTCCAACTATGGGCCTGTATGGGATCATGTTCTGGAGTACTGGAGAGAGAGCTTGAGAAGGCCTGAGAAAGTGCTATTCTTGAAGTATGAGGAGATGATGGCAGATCCAGCAGGGAACCTGCGGAGGTTGGCGGAGTTCATGGGCTGCCCCTTCTCCCCAGAAGAAGAAGAGAAAGAAGGGGTTGTGGAGGAGATAGTGAGGCTGTGTAGCTTTGACAGCCTGAGCAAGCCCAAAGCAAACAAAGGGGGTGGCCGCCACCCCACCGTCCATGTGACGAATGATTCTTTCTTTAGGAAGGGGGAGGTGGGAGATTGGATGAATCATTTGAGTATGGAGATGGCTCAAAGGTTGGACGAAATAACCCAGAAGAAGCTAGGTGGATCCGGTTTGAGCCTTGGAAGCGTGGGTAGCTCTGCATCGAAGTTAGCAGCAGCAGCATCATCAGCAGCAGCTGATGTTCACCAATAAGCGAGAAGTAAAGCCGAAGATGAAATTTAATTTTCTATTCTCGCAGTTCTGCTTCTGCATGGCAAGTCTTATGTCATTTTCTTATTCATAGTACATCAGTTGTCTATCTTTATCTTGACCAAGATATGTGATAAATTTGTGAGAAAAAGCCTTTGTATATGTGATCCATCCCATCTATCTACCTTGATAAATGTGCTCTGGCCATCCCCAAATGCGCGGATATAGAGTATGGGACACTACCATCAAGGCGATGTGTGAGGGATTTGATGGAACCCAAGCATTATTATGTAATTTGCCTGTTGGTTCGAGCATCCATGGGGCTAAGTGGAACATTTACATTTAAACAGTGGGCCCTTTTATCGTTATATGATCAAAGAATGCAATGTAAGGTAGTCCCAATGAATGAAATATAAGGTAAGCCATGTTAACGTTCAGCCGATTTTCCAAACGCCAACGTTGTTAAAAAAAAAAAAAAAAGACCCAAACGTTCGGTCATTTGAAAATCAAACGATCGAACGTTTGGCTGTTTTAAAAAATAAATTGTCTAGCCATTTAAAAAAAAACATCTGATCATTTTTTAAAAAAAATTATAAATAGGTTTCAAAGGATGAAAATTTAAAGAGAACAACAATAATTTTACATTTCATTATTTTTTGTTTCTTCGAAGATTGTGTTGGAGATCTCCGTTGAGATCGTGCCGCCGACGGATGTAGGAATCTAACTTCCGGGTTGTACCTTGGAGGAGAGTTGAGGTTCTATTTTCTTCGCACGAGAAGGGACCAGTTCTCCTTTAAGGCAGTGGTGTAAACCGCCTCCCATTAATTTTATTTTAAGATATTTTTTTTGAATATAATCTGCCTCGCACATACCACAGATTTTTTTAATATACATACATATATATATTTATGTATACTAATATATTCCTAGTTGCAAGCATGAAGAAATCAATATGTTTTTAACAATCTAAAGGAGAACTCATGCAAATTAATTATAATTTATTTGCATTGCATATTTAATATATATTTAATTTTCTTTTACTTGTAGCAAAATATCTTGTTCTCTTATTGTGAAAAAAAGGAAAAAAAAGTTTAAATTATTCAAACAATTTTGTAACAAAATTATTTTCATTTTTCAGATCTTCCTCTCTGAATCTAGCTTGGACCATATGGCAACCCTTAGGGATGACATCGTTAGTCTTAGACCAAAAAAGTTTGATGGATCCCATTTTAGGAGGTGGCAAAGCCAAATGAAGTTTTGGCGAACTACCTTAGGTCTTTGGTCAGTGATTGACAAATCATCTACCAGTTCCTCTAGCACAATGTCAACCACTACCCCTGAAGAGGATTATCTATGTAAAGGTAAATCCTTTGTGCCCTATCCGACTCACTCTATGACATTTACCTATCGGCAAAAAATTCAAAGGAATTATGGGATAACCTTGAGTCTGAATATAGACTTGATGATGCTGGAATAGAACGATTCAATACCGCATCATTCCTTAGATTCAATATGGTAGATGACATGCCTATCAATGACCAAATTCATAAATTCCAAGAATACCTTAGGAAACTTCAGGCCAATGAAGGCAAATTCTTGAAGGTTTTAAAGTTTCAGCCTACTAGATAAAATGCCTCCTTCTTGGAATGGCTTTGTCAAAAGTCAGCTTTAAAAATAAGGAGCGCTAACCTTGGCTCAACTTCTAAACTCAATCAGGATAGAAGACCAACATAGGTCTAAAACCCTTCAAAATAAAACTCCAAGTATCCAAGCCAATCTAACCGAACAACACCAGACCAACAACAATTATAAACGAAGGTCAAAACCTAAATTTCGATCGAACCTCCAAAAACAATCAAACCAACCCTACCATCCTAAACCAAACAAGTTCAAACCCAAGGGTAAAACCTTTAAAACCCACAATACTAAACCTAGCCAGCCAACCCAAGGTCCAAGTAAAAGATTCTATTTCATGTGTGGAAGGACAAATCATCTAGCGAGAGACTGCTTTTATCGAAAAAGGGAGCCCTTTCACAAACCTTCTGTTTCCTTTGGACTCCAAGCTCACGTAGTTGAAGGTCAAGATGATTCCATCCTTAGGTTAGTAAACTTGAACCATGAATTAAATCTTACTTATTCCAACCTTGACTGGTGGTTGGATTCAGGAGCTAATGTTAATATTTGTGTTGATCGCTCTTGGTTCACTACTTTTCAGGACTCAAGTGGAGGAAGTGTGACTCTAGGGAACAACACAGCCGCCAGGGTCGAGGGACAAGGTCGAGTGAACCTGAAAATGTCATCGGGAAAAGTTCTCACCTTGATGGATGTGCTTTATGTTCCTGATCTTAGGAAGAACCTTGTCAACGGATCTCAGCTAGTTCAGAGAGGATACAAAATTGTTCTTGATTGTAATAAAGTTGTAATAACTAAGAATAATGCCTTCATAGGAAAAGGATATGTAAGTGAAGGCTTATTTAAATTGAATGTAATAACTCCTTTTATTAACAAAGCTGAGAATCAAACCTATCTTGTGAATAAGTCTAATCAAAATCTGTGGCATGCCAGGTTGGGTCATGTGCACCTAAGAAAGGTCGAACACATGATGAATTTAAAACTAATTCCTAAATCGAATCTAGATATGTCTAAATATGAAATATGTGCTGAATCTAAACAACCAAGAAAGCCATTCAAATTAGTTAAAAGAAATTCATCAATTTTGGAGTTAATACATAGTGATGTTTGTGACTCAACTAAGACTGTAACTCGTGGTGGCAATAGGTACTTAGTGACCTTCATAGATGATTTTTCTAGATATTGTTATTGTTATCTAATTAAATCTAAAGTTGAAACCTTCAATAAATTTAAAATTTATAAGAGTGAGGTAGAAAATCAACAAGAAAGGAAAATTAAAATTCTTAGATCTGATAGAGGAGGGGAGTATACATCGAATGAATTTTCTCAATTCTGTCAAGAACATCGGATAATTCATCAACTGACTGCTCCTTACTCTTCACAGTCCAACGGTGTAGCTGAACGTAAGAACCGTACCCTTATGGATATGGTAAATTCTATGCTCATTAGTTCTGGCTTACCTAAGAACTTGTGGGGGGAAGCTCTTCTATCTTCTTATTTCATCCTAAATAGAATACCTACTAAGAATAGTGGTAAGACTCCCTATGAACTTTGAAAGGAAGAACACCTAACCTAGACTTTCTTAAAGTGTGGGGGTGTCTAGCTAAGGTTAATATTCCTAAACCCAAAAAGAGAAAACTTGGATCTAAAACCTTAGATGCTGTATTTATAGGCTATGCCCAAAATAGCAATGCCTACAGATTTTTAGTAATAAAATCAGAGATTAATGACATATCTGATAATACAATCTTAGAAGCTAGAGATGCCTCCTTCTTTGAAGATATAATTCCATTCAAGACTAAAATCTCTAGACCCCTGGAATTTGAACCATCATCCTCTAAAGCCATAGAACCAGAACTAGAAACTGAACCAAAATTAAGAAGAAGCAAAAGGAAAAGAATTGAAAAAGATTTTGGTGAAGATTTTTTCACATTCTTAATAGAAGGTGATCCTTCCACATATGATGAGGCAATGACATCATCAGAATCATCATATTGGAAGGAAGCTATAGATAGTGAAATTAAATCAATCATAGAAAATAAAACTTGGATTTTAACTGATTTACCTTTTGGAAACAAACCTATAGGAACAAAATGGATTTTTAAAAGAAAATTAAGACCAGATGGATCAATAGAAAGATATAAAGCTAGGTTAGTAGTAAAGGGATTTAATCAAAAGAAGGACATAGATTATTTTGATACTTATGCTCCTGTAGCAAGAATAACAACCTTGAGAACTCTAATTGCCTTAGCCTCAATTCATAAATTAATAATTCATCAAATGGACGTAAAAACTATTTTTAAATGGAGAATTGGAAGAATAAATTTACATAGATCAACCTCAAGGATTTGAAGTAAAAGGATAAGAAAATAAAGTATATAAATTAATCAAATCTCTTTATGGCTTAAAACAAGCTCCTAGACAGTGGCACATTAAGTTTGATGAAATCATTTTAAAAAATAACTTTAAAATAAATGAATATGACAAATGTGTATATTATAAAAGACAAGATACTGATTTTATAATACTATGCTTATATGTAGATGATATATTACTCCTAGGAACATCATTAAAATTAATTCAAGAAACTAAAAGCTACTTATCAAATAAGTTTGATATGAAAGACCTAGGAGAAGCTGATGTAATTTTAGGAATGAAACTTAACAGAGTAGATAATGGAATAGCAATAAGTCTGGCACACTCAATAAAGAAAATGCTTCAAAAGTTTGAATATTATGATTTAAATCCTATTTCTACCCCCTATGATCATAACTCTCATTTAACTAAAAATTTAGGAGAACCTATTAATCAATTAGGATATTCTCAAAGAATAGGATCCCTATTATATATTTCAAATAGAACTCATCCAGACATAGCTTATGCAGTAGGCAGATTGAGTAGGTATACTAGCAATCCTAGTGAAGAACATTGAAAAGCCCTAGAAAGAATTTTTAGATATCTTAAGGGAACCATAAATTATTCTCTAGTGTATTCTGGTTATCTTGAAGTGATTGAGGGGTATAGTGATGCTAATTGGATAACAGATAAATTCGTTGTTAAGTCCACCACTGGGTATCTCTTCCTATTAGGAGGAGCTGCAGTATCTTGGGGCTCATGTAAACAAACTATAATCACTAGAAGTACTCTAGAGTCTGAGCTAACAGCTCTTGACACTACTTGCACTGAAGCACAATGGCTGAAAGACTTAATAAATGATATAGATATTCTTTCACCAAATATTTCTCGAATTTGTTTAAATTGTAATTGTAGAGCTCTAATTGATTTGTTAAATCAATAGACAACAAATAAAAAGATGAATAATCATATCCTGATCAGGTATAAATCTATAAGAAATAAAATGAAAGAATCAATATCACTGCAGTTTGTAAGATCTAAAATAATTTGGCAGATCTTTTAACCAAAGGCCTTTCGAAGGCTGCGGTATTTGAGACATCGAGGGGGATGGGGCTTAAGCCCATATATTAGTCACCAGAGTGGACCCCTACCGTCATGGCAACCCCATGGTTAAGGTTCAAAGGGAAATGATCTCTAAGGTGATATCTGGAAGCACCGCTTTCGGAGTCTGTCTCCATCCCATCCCTATGGTGTGGTGCTTTATTGTGACGGTTAGGTTGAGCATAGCTCTTAATAGATCCAAGGCTGTAAATTCAGTGAGGTCATGTACCCTTGGAGGATCTACCTTATTGAGCATAGCTCTTAATAGATCCAAGGCTGTAGATTCAGCGAGGTATGATTTCGTTGCACATACCCTTAGAGGATTTACCTTAGTGAGAGTAGTCGTAAGGCCGCGACTATGGGACCGGAGCGAATCCCTAGTAACTCTCATGAAAATCAAGGTAAGCGCATGGCCTAGATAGCGCTAACCCGCATTATGATCAGCTCATCTTCATACTGTGTGTATTTTATACTAAATGCAAGTTCAAACCTAGAAGGTACTTGCACTAAGCACAGTAAATTTTAAAGTTTTGAAATTGCTTATTGAATTTAATTTATTTGGTTATTATTCTTTTGTTTTTATTTTTATTTTTTTGCGGGGGATTGTTAACGTTCGTTCATTTTTTCAAACGCCAACGTTGTTAAAAAAAAAACCCAAACGTTCGGCCGTTTGAAAACCAAACGACCGAACGTTCGGCTGTTTTAAAAAATAAATTGCCTAGCCATTTAAAAAAAAAACATCTGACCATTTTTTTAAAAAAATCTATACATAGGTTTCAAAGGATGAAAATTTAAAGAGAACTACAACAATTCTACATTTCATTGTTTTTTGTTTCTTCGAAGATTGTGTTGGAGATCGCTGATCACGTCCATTGAGATCGTGCTGCCGACGGATGTAGGAATCTGGCTTCCGGGTTGTACCTTGGAGGAGAGTGAGGTTCTATTTTCTTCGCATAAGAAGGGGGACCAGTTCTCCTTTAGGGCAGTGGTGTAAACCGCCTCCCATTAATTTTATTTTAAGATATTTTTTTGAATATAATCTACCTCACACACCACAGATATATTTTTTAATATACATATATATATATATATATATATATATATATATATATATATATATATTTATGTATACTAATATATTCCTAGTTGCAAGCATGAAGAAATCAATATGTTTTTAACAAGCCACTCCTAACGCTTTGCTCAAATGTTTTAGTCAACAAAAACTGTCATTTAAAAGAAAGGTCAGTTCAGGATTTATTAATTTAATGTCACAGAGAGTTTGCTTTGTAATACTTTAAGATATGATTTTAATAATCAAAGTTGGTGATCGAGGCCTAACTCATTTAAGCTGGCCTAGAATCTGCGTGGACCTAATCCACTTCAATTCAAACACACAAGTAGCACCGTGAGGTAGTATTTAAAGTAGGAAATAAGAGGGGATATCCAGGATATTCCCTTTTATTTCCAAAAGTCATAACTATAAAGGATAGCTGTGAATAAAGTTAACCAGAGGGATAATCCATGGTTAACCAACCATGGGTTATTCCCTCAATTTATTTTCTAAAAAATATAGGAATAGCTGGTTATCCCTCCAAATAAAACTAAAAAAAAGTTATCCTATGGATTTACTTTTTTGCATTTGATATGATCAATGGGATAGCCAAGGGATATCTCTAGGGATAGCCAGGGAATAAACTCTATCCCGTACACTTATTTATGAATAATATTTTTTCTATCAAACACTACCTGAGGCCAATAAAAGAGGAATCTTAAAAGAAGGCCCACTTGAAATTCCATGGGAGATAAATGAAGAGGGAAGGAGACAAAAATAAAAAAGAAAAGGAAAAGAATAAAGCAAGAAGAATGTAGAGAAGAATGTAAGAAGAGAGGTATATAAGATAATAAGTGTTGCTGCGAAAATCCGTTCTCCGACTCGGGTGCGCTCTGACTCCGGGTCCAAACATCGATCTCGACGTCCGGGATAGAACCTGCAAGACAGTCCACGCACGCAGAGGATTTCCTTGGGGTTATCCTCCGTGGGGGACCCTCCGATGCACAAGTCAGTGGAGATTCACAGCAAACAGATGTGAGGAGAAGACTATCACAGAAGAGTTTCCTCGAATGGTTTTTCTTCTGGGAGCTCCGAGCTCTGTGGAGCTTCAATGGAGTTTTTCAGTATGAGAGTCAGTGAATGAATGCATACCTGAGAGATTTGAGGGCTGTGGTATTTATAGGCGATCACCTGGTTCCTTAGGCGCGTTGCGAGGGGTCTGAAAGCTGTTGAGATTCAAAACGGATTCGAATCAAGTTCGTTACGAGGCCAGTATCTTATCAGTTAGAAGATCGACGGCTGGAAGAGCTGGTTGACGCCTCGAGATTCAGCGATCATGTAGGTCCTAAGTCACCCCTATGGCCCTTAGGCCACTTTTGGGCATGATTCTCCGTTTGGAATCGTATTCAGTTATCGCAAATTCAAATTCTCCTGCGCCAGATTCCGTGGAGGCACTGCAACAAATTCCTAATCTAACAACTAAAAATGTCATTTGTCGATGCTTTCTCCTGACGCTTTTACACACGTCGTTACGCTGGGAGTGAAGACGTTATTTGCCGACACTTTGGGAAAGCATCGTCGTGTTGTACCAACGCTTTAAAGCGTTGGGAAATATTGATTTAACCGACGCTATAAAGCGTCGGAAAGAATAAGCGTCGAAATATTGATTTAACCGACGCTTTAAAGCGTCAGAAAGAATAAGCGTCGCGTTATTTCGACGCTTTAAAGTATCGGCACGTACAATTTTCAGACGTTTCAAGACCAATTGCGTTGATCGTGCCGGCGTTTTATAGCGTCAGCACGATCAAATTGTACCAACTCTTTAAACCATCGAAAAATGCGAATGGTTGCCGACGCGCAAAAGCATCGTATATTCTATTTTTTTAAAAATAAAATAAAGAATATAACAGTTTAAAAAAATTATATTAAACATGTTATATTTAAACCTATGCAATTAAGATAAAATTTATATTAAACCTATATACAATGCAATCATAAAAAAAAAATCGCATTTCACACATTCTTCACATTCAAATTAAAATTTTAAATATAAATTTCATTACATCAAGAGAGTGTTACAATTTAAAGTTTCACAAAATTTAAAGATATATGAAATGAAAGATATAAAATAAAAAAAAGCCACGATCAATGATTTGCAGGAGGAAGGTCGTCATCTTATCCGCGAGGATCTAATGCTCCAGAAGCCTATAAGAAAAATTAAAAATATTTAATTTATGAAACTATCAATTAATATTAAACAAATAATTAATATAATATAAAATATATATTTAATAATATATGTATTTACCTGATTTGGAACAACCGTTTGTACGAGAGATGTAAGCCGCTCAATATGCTCTCTCATGGAATCCATCAATGCTCTGTCGGCTGCACTCCTCTGTCGCATCTTCTCCATCACTGCGGTACTCGACCGTTGCATCTCCTAATCACTGCGGTACTCGACCGTTGTATATCCTCAATCGCATGCTCAAGTCTGCGAATACGTGTACCATGAACAGCATCTGCAGCATCACGCGTAAATCTACTCACCTCAGATAACTGAGGTGGGGGTAACTCCAACTCCATAACCCCTCACTCGACCGTAGCGCTCCGGCCCCATCAGCTCTGTAAATATCTCGGCCTTGATGCGACTATTCTGCGTAGATGCTTAGAGTCATCGATACGTTCAAAATAAGAGATGTAGCTCTTTCCTGTATTAAAAGCGTCGATAAATTAGTTAGATCTTACTGAATAACATAATCAAATTAAAATTGTTGTACGAAATAAATTGTGATAAATAATTACATAAAGGTCCCTTGACTCATCTCTGACAAAAGTGCTACCATGGTGAGTACGAGTCATTCGGTAAAACTCCACTTTACCGGGTTTCCGCCCATGCTCATCCATCTACAAAAAAAAAAATTCAGATTCAAAAGTTCTATCTTTCTTGGTTTGTACCTATGGATCCTAATCTTGAACTCTTTATGAGGACCCTGACCAAAAAGTTAGACACTGTAACTGAGCAATTAGGGCAAATCAACAAAGAATTAGGTCAAGTAAAAGATAGAGTTGAGACCCTTGAAGAGCCTCAAAGGATCCCCATCGAACCTGAATCATCTAGGCCAATTCCTTGAGGTCCAAGAGCCCAATATCATGTGCACATCCCTGAATACAATCCAAGGAGACTTGATCCTGATTTCATGGAAGAAGCCCGTAGAGTCCATCGGCCTGACTTTACTCCTGATCGTTCCCTAGGCGACTTCACTACAAGAAATTTAAAATATTGCGACGCCAAAATGCGTCGTTATTGCGTCGCTATACCATGTTTCGCGACGCAATAGCGACACAATGATGGCGTCGCTCAACTCCCCGTCGCAATACTCTTTTGTCGCAATTGCGTCGCAATTTTGCGACGCAATTGCGACGCTCTGCGACGCAGAAAAAGGCGTCGCAATAATAAAAAATTAAATTTATAAAAAAATTAATTATTAAATTGCGACGCAATTTATTGCGTCGCAATATTAAAATAATTTTAAAATTTATTAATAAATATTGCGACGCACCAAAATTGCGTCGCAATATTTAAAATTAAATTTGTAAAACAGAAAAAGTTTTTATTAAATATTGCGACGCAAATAAATGCGTCGCAATATTTAATAATAATTTTTTTATTTTAAAAATTAATTTTAAATATTGCGACGCATTTGTGCGTCGCAATATTTATTAATAAATTTTTAAAAATTAATTTTAAATATTGCAACGAATAAATTGCGTCGCAATATTTAATAATTAATTTTTAAAAAAATCTAATTTTAAATTTAGCGACGCATTTTTATGCGTCGCAGAGCGTCGAAAATTTTTTTTAAAAATATTTAAATGATTAAAAAATTAAAACGATTATAAAATTTCGTTAAATCTAAATATTGATACAAACATTTTTCACTCAATTCAAACAATAATAAATTTCAAAAAATAATTTATATATTAAAATTTAAAAGTTTTTACACATAAAAAAAAAATACATCAAGAATCTGAATGATCACGTGAAGGCTTGTGGAGGTTGTGGAGGCTGAAGACTCTGCGACAAGCGTCTAACCATATCCCGCAAATAGTGCATCTCATCTCGCATGTCAGCAACCTCCTGATCCCGGCCTCGCATCTCATCGCATGTCGCAACCTCCTGATCCCGGCTTCGCATACGATCCTCAAAATCCTGCTCGTAATCCTGGCGAAGCTCCTCTGCAATAGATCTGCGAAGCTCCTCTAACGCTCGGGAGGAAGATCAGCAGGAACTCGCGAGCTGGAGCCTGATGGGGAAAAAATGTAGAAGCTCTAGTGCCCATACCATAGACCCTGCGGTCTCGTGGCTGGGCACCAACAGCCTCCAAAACACACGTCGACTCTCATCTGCTGAGAGTTCGACGGGCGTCTCCCCATCAGTAGAGTCGACCTGTGATGCCTGGGATCGAAGCTCGTCGACTCGTGCCTTGAAATTATGAAATCAATAATAAATGAGTTAATACGATATGGAGTATAATGCAGCACATTATTACATCTAATGAACTGTAGAGAAGTCGATCCATATATTGAGTAAGTGTATACTTCAATGCTTAATTGGAACTTCTAATTTAAATTACAATATACCATAATATTTAATTGCTAACATCAGTTTTAATCCTTATCATCCCATAAGGATGTATTGTGATAGACAACGACAGATGAATCCCGACATCAGTCAAGTTGCAATTGGGCAGAAGTTAGAAACGGAGTTCGCTTACTGGTTTTATGAATTTGTGAGTAGTATCACTCAATCAATTTCAATAATGGCTTTTATTTTTTGAATTGGTTGTGAATAGCTTATTAATTTATAGGTAAACGGTCCATGGTCCACAACCGACAATATTTTCATTAAATGTCTATCGCAATGGCCATTGAAGACCGTAACAACCTCTACTGGCTATTTTGTTAATGGGTACAAATTTCAGATTGAACGATTAGCAGCTTCAAGAGGCACGCAGAACTGGGGCGTGTGTTTAAAGGAGAAAGTGTTGGAGCAAATATGCAGGATTATTACGGAAAGTTAGTAGAGGTGGTTGAAGTTGAATATCCCGGTTGGCCTATGAAACGAACCGTATTGTTTCGTTGCGATTGGTTCGATCCGACAGTTCCTGTGGGCAAAAGGGTTCATAACGACTACAATTTGGTTGAAGTGAACCATCGACGAAGATTGCAGAAATATGACCCATTCATCCTTGCATCCCAAGCTCAGCAAGTGTTTTACTGCGGATATCCAAGTTTGCGCAACGACAAGCGAGATTGGTGGGCTGTTTCTAAAATCGTCCCACGTTCAACAATCGTATTAGAGGAGAGTTCATCAAGTCAATCAGCCGAGTGCCCTGCATTTCAAGAGGATGAGATGGAAATGCATGCAATTGAGGACGACACAAGGGCTCCTGAAACATCACTTAGAGATCCAAATGGTGATGTCCAAGAAATTGCGGATGCAAATGTTCGGTTTCCTTCCGATGATAATGAAACTGAATCGCAGTCCGATACGGCATCGGATGTTGAACCAACATTTCACGAAACAAATGACACCGATTAAACATAGAGGTTTTTTTAAATTCAACTTTATTTTATAAGTGTTAAATTTTTACATAGTCAATCATTAATCGTAATTTAATTGCATGAATCTTTAGTATTTTCAGTATGACGGGCAGAGGTAGATCTACCGACGACATACGGAGTGAGCAGGGACGTAGCCCTGCTGCATCAGATCACATGAGCTTTGGAGATGGAGAGTTCGGATCTCCACATCGCACAGCCTTCGATCTCTCCAGCAGTATTACCATCCAGCCGATCGGCACATACCTCCGAGAGTTCTTCCACCATCGGCCGCACCGTACTTCGACTTGATGCTCATGGGCTGTAAGTATACTAATTAAAAATATATGTTTATGTTTTTAAGTCAATTACTTATAAACATGCATTTTTTTAACAGATTTATTGAGCAGCATCATGTATCCAGCCACATCAGCGCCGTATTTCAGAGGCGTGCAGATCCCAGTGGCTACGATTGGCGCCACGTATCTCCAGCCACGAGGGAGTTTTATTTTTCTGAGTTTCAGGTAAACTTATTAAATACAATTTATCACTGATATAAAATTTCTTAATCTTAATAAATTCTGAAACTAACTGTTTATTTTAATGCAGAAAAAGTTTACGTGGGACCTGCCAGCCATGATGCCATTAGGGCAGCATGGGAGGCTCTTACGGGACGCCGATACTCCGACATGCTTCATCGTTGGAGGTCATCGGGTCAGCGTCCTGCGCATGCCAGAGGGTATTTGGCACGAGTGGCAGCAGGCCTGGCAGTCCGATGGCTGGCGCAGGAGGTCCGCATCAGCCAGCACGAACCGCCGATCCGAGAAGGGCGGTCCTGGCACGGGTCTCTCCCGCCATACTTCGGGCTCCATTTCGATTCAGGAGCACAGACGCGTATGGTAAGAAAACATAAATAATTTAATTACTAATTTAGTTATTTACAAATATTTGTATTAATATCAATTTTTTTATGTTATAGTCTGAGCAGGAGGGCGGAGATCCTGGTGAGTTTCGTCTATTCAGGGCGACACACACCAGGAGGGACGGTTCCTGGGTCGACACGCGATCACGGGAGGTTGCGGTAAGAAATTAGCTTTATGTAGTATCTGTTTAATTTCTAAAATTTTATTTCGAGAAATTTATTAACTCATTTATTGTTGATTTTATAATTCAAAGACACGAGTCGAGGAGCTTCGCTCCCAGGCATCGCAGGTCGACTCCACTGATGGGGAGACGCCCGTCGAACTCTCAGCAGAGGAGAGTCGGCGTGTGTTTTTGGAGGCTGTTGGTGCCCAGCCGCGAGACCGCAGGGTCTATGGTCTGGGCACTAGAGCTTCTACATATTTTCCCATCAGGCCTCCAGCTCGCGATTTCTGGTGATATTCCTGCCGAGCGTTTAGACGACCTTCGGAGATCTATTGCAGAGGAGGTTCGGCAGGAGGTCGAGCAGGATTTCGAGGATCGTATGCGAGGCCGGGATCAGGAGATTGCAGACATGCGAGATGAGATGCATCATTTGCGGGATATGGTTAGCCGCTTGTCGCAGAGTCTCCAGCCTCCACAGCCTCCACGTGATCGCTCAGATTCTTGATGTATTTTTTTTTCTTTTTATATGTTGTACATGAAAACTTCAAAATTTTAATATATTAATTATTTTTAGAAATTGAATGATTATTGTTTGGATCAATATGAGTGAAGAATGTTTCGATCAATATTTAAATGTAACAAAATTGTATTAACCGTTTTAATTTTTAAATTTTTATTTTTTTAAAAAATATTTATTTAGCGACGCATTAGCGACTGCAATTGCATCGCTAATATTTTTAAAATATTATTATTAAATATTGCGACGCAATGACCTGGTGTCGCAATAATATAAAAAAAATTAATAGCGACGCATTAGCGACTCAAATTGAGTCGCTATTATATCTAAAATATTTTTAATAAATATTGCGACGCAATGACCTTGCGTCGCAATATTTTATCAAATTTTTTTATTTGCGACGCTTTAGCGACGCAAATGCATCGCTATTATATCAAAAAATTATTATTAAATATTGCGATGCAACTAAATGCGTCGCAATATTGCGACGCAATTGAGTGCGTCGCAATATTTAATAATAATTTTAAATATTATAATTTAATTTTTAATTTAGCGACGCATTTGGATGCGTCGCAATATTGCGACGCAATATTGCGTCGCAGAGAGTCGCAATATTGCGACGCAATTGCGATAAATGGATATTGCGACGGATATCTGAGCGAAGCCGTAATTGCGTCGCTATTGCGTCGCAATAGCATGTTTAGCGACGCAATTGCAACACATTTGGGTGTCGCAATATTTTATTTCTCTTGTAGTGTGATTTGATAAGAGGGGACATGTGATGCTCTCTTTAAAAGTCTCTCTCTATATGCGTGTCTTCTATAAATATATGAAATTGCCCGGTGATTCTTTCCACTTGCTAACCTTGGATAGATTTATTTATTGTACGAAGGAAATAGCAGTTTGACTGTTTCGCCGGTGATTCTTTCCATTGATTAAGTTCTATATAAAACAAGGCCCAGATCCAATACAAGAGAGAGAGATAGAGAGAGCAACTTTAATTAGTTTAGTTTCCATCTTATCATGGCTACTCTTCCATCCTTCTCCAACAACAACCTCCTTCCTTTGGAGGATCAAGAGCATGAGGAGATTAATGATGCAATCCCAAGACTTCCACTAGATTGCAATGGTTTCATCTCGACCCTCCCACTCGAGAATGGCTGGGTTCCCGTCTCCCTCCGAGAGTACCAAGGCTTTTGGATCTCGACCGACTTTTTGCGAGGCATCCTAGCCGTCCGGCAACACTTCAAGGCCCGTCCGGATGACCTCTTCATAACGTCCTATCCCAAGTCCGGCACCACCTGGTTGAAAGGCCTTGTGTTTGCCACGAGGACCCGTGCCCAATGCCCGTTGGCCAGCAACCCTCTCCTAAGCCTCAACCCGCACGACTGCATTCATTTCCTCGAAGGGGACTTTGCCCAAGGCCTGGCTTCAAGAATACAAGCCTTGCCATCCCCAAGGATCATTGCCACCCACATGTGTAACCCCCCCCCAGCATTTATTTAAGGAAACCTGCCACCTAGACTTTATTATGACATTTAGGTTCCCAGTATGACGCTTGGATTCCCGAGTCTTTGCGTGTCTGATGGGTTTTTCCCTGGACCGAGGCGTCGCGTGATGTTTATTATGAGAAGGAGGAGGACTCCTTCCTTCATCCTGGCGCGCGTCATTCTCAGGTATGTCCCCCTGCCGCACAAAGCCAGAGAGAGAAAGAGTCAGAAAGAGAGAGAGATAGAGAGCCAGAGAGAGAGAGGGCCTGTGGATTGGTCGGTGACCTCCACCGGCACCGGGCGTGCATCCGGTGGAGGTCCGGCCGGCCTTAGTGGCCGGCCGTGTCGCCGGCACCGAGCGCATAGCACAGGAACAGAAAGAAAGAAAGAGAGGGAGAGAGAGAAAATTAAAGAGAGAGAGAGAGGGGAGGCTGCGGCCGGCTCTGGTCCGGCCAATGGCGGCCGGACCGGACCCAATTTAGCCGGATTCGATGCCGGCGCGGTGAATTTCACGCGGGAGCATAGAGAGAGAGGGAGAGAAATTGAGAAAGAAGGAGGGGGGAAGGAGGCGCGGCGGCGGCCGGCTCCGGGTCGGATGGAATTAGGCCGGTGGCGGCCCTGGCCGCCGGCCAGAGGCTGTCCCCTGTTTCGAGCGAAACAGGGGAGCGGGGGTTAGAGGTTTGGCCATGGGCCGGCTGGACCGGCCTGGTCTGGGCCTTCTGGGCCGTGCAGCGAGCAGTTTTGGGGCTAATTTTTGGGCCCTGTAACGGGCCGAGATTAGCAAGAAAATTATATGGCTAGAATCTGAGTTAATTCTAATTTCTTGGGGTATTTTTACTTCCCCAATTGGGTATGTATAATGGGAGATATTCGAGCCCAAAGTTGGGCCCGTGAACTAGTCTGGGTAGGGTCTTAAGGGTCATTTTATTAATTAGATTTCAGAGAATTAATTATGTACATTGATCCTGTAGGTGCCCAGACATCTGATTAGTTGGTGCATCATTTGGATTTTGCGTAGGAGGTAAGTAAGACTATTATGCAAATTTAATAATTATTTAATTGATAAATTGAGTATATACAGTTTGCATGCATTTTTATAAATAAGAAGAAAATAGAAATTTATCCGAATTGTCTATGTAGCATGGAACTGTGGATTACAAATGAATAATTATATGATTATAGTGATTGGTAATATTGTAAGAAATGATTTATGGGTGTATATGCCAGAAATGTGATTGCCTGTATGATATGTTTATATTGAGGTGACTATATGCATTTCCTAGTACTATGCAAACCACTGTGAGGTAATGTGAGATACAGATGCATGATGTAATTATGATGAAAATGTTAAATAGATTTATATGTGTCATCGCGGTTCTCCTTTACAATGGCCCCACACATTGTAGCTGTGTTCTGTTATGATTTGGCCACACACACTAGAGATGTATTCTGTTATGATATGGCCCCACACATTGTAGACGTGTTCTGTTATGATATGGCCACACACACCGTAGAGTGTGTTCTGTTATGGTATGGCCCCACATGTCCTACAATGTGTTCTATTTGATTTTCATGGCCACATACATCGTAGAGTGTGTTCTGTTATGGTATGGCCCCATACATCGTACAATGTGTTCTGTTGATTTTATATGGCCACACACACTAGAGATGTATTCTGTTATGATATGGCCCCACACATTGTAGACGTGTTCTATTATGATATGGCCACACACACCGTAGAGTGTGTTCTGTTATGATATGGCCCCACACGTCCTACAATGTGTTCTGTTTGATTTTCATGGCCACATACATCGTAGAGTGTGTTCTGTTATGGTATGGCCCCACACATCATACAATGTGTTCTGTTGATTTTATATGGCCACACATCTGGAGGATGTGCTCTGATTGAGGTACTGCAGGGCCGTGGGACACATAGGAAATCTATAATTACATAAACAGTGAGTTTGCTAGAATGCATATCCTGATGCTTATCGAATGTTCAATTTATGTTAAGTTGACAAAATGCATATGTTGATAGCATGTTAAATATAATTCAAGTATGATATGATTGTATAATAGGCTTACTTATTGAGTGTAAACTCATTAAACCTTCACAATGTTTTCGGAGCCTCAGGGTTGATGATGGATATTCGAAGTTGATGGAGCTTCTAATAAATAAAATAAGAACCATTGCATTGGTGTAATCCTATTATGGTTGTGTGTAGGGCTTGTTGTAGCCCAACTTTATTAGCATGACTTGAGTGTAGGGTTTGAAACCCAAAACTTATAACTATCATTTGTATTATGGTTGGTTTTCACATTTATTGCCTCATTTGAATCGTATATCAAGATTTTTAAGACGCCTTGCGTGCCGGCACGCGGCGGGTTGTCACCCTAGCCCAATATTTGGGTCTGGGGTGTGACAGCTTTAGTGGTATCAGAGCCTAGGTTTTGACTTTAGGACACATGCTTGATGACACTCTAGGCAATTACTAGGATGACATTGAGATAATTATAACTTTAAAGGAATTTCAGAAATTATGCTATGGAAGCTTGAAATTTAAAATTTATCAAGATATTAATTAAAATATGAATTTGATAGGAATAAAGAATGAACCATCACACTTGAAGCTACTGATATAGTGTGGGACTCCCAGGCTGGTGGCCTTGATCAATGGGGAGGCCAAGGGGCTTCTAGAGGTTTTAGTTTCATCAAACTTGTTGGAAATGGCTCGTAGCAGTTCCAGATCTTTAAATAATATGGGTAGATGAAACTTTAATTGGATATGCAATAAAAGATAGATGAATATATGGAATATGATATAATAGTTAAAAATTGCAATTGATGACTAATATGACTAAGATAACATCATTATGTCCATATAGCAATTGAGTTGATATGTGGATTTGGAGTTAGTAAATCTAAATTTGAATATGGATGTATATATTGAATTTTTATTTGTAGAACTTACATTGTTAATATTGTAAGTTTAAGATTATGAGCTAATCTGCTGGTTATATGGATGATTAATATTGATGATTTTTTGGGAATGAAATAGTTAATTACATGTTTTTGATCAATTACAATTGAGTACTTTTTGAATTTGAGTCTGGATGGATAAGTATATATAGTGAATTTTACTAAGAGAACTTTTATTATGGATATTACATGCTCAAAACTGATTGTTACTTTGCTAGATATGCAGATGGTTGATACTGATGTTAATGAAATAGTTGACTACATATTATATCTTGATGGACCATTTAGGAAGAATATAAAATTTTAAATTCTGAGACAATTACTGTTTAAGTTTTTGAGAGTAGTAGACTCTATTAATCTTTAGAACCGATTTTGGCAATAAATGATCAAATATTTTGATGGTAGAAAGTGAAAGATTTTAGCAATAATGAGAATAAGATAAACTCCACTGATAAAGAATTTCATGAGAATTTTCATCTGTTAATAGATTTCTAAATCAAGATATCTATTCATTAATTTATCGTGCATACTTATTGTACCTTTCTTCATAGTTCCTAAGTAGATATCTTTCTCTAGGATGAATAAATTATCAATCATCCATAAGTGGCATAATTATTGTTAAGAAAATAGGAGGGAGATGATTTTATTTTTGATTATTATTAGTTATGGATTATGGTTAAGGGTACATCTATTATTACTTTCAAGTCATAGAGAGATTACTATAATTTTCAATTATGTCTTTCGGATGGTAAGTGCATTTTCAATCTTTATTGACCTTATAAGTCTTGTATCTATCTGAGCTAGATTAGTGAAGTCACTTTGAGATATTTGAAGTGTTTAAATTAGTTGGTCATGTTATGGCATGAGACATTGCATGATCTATAGATGATTTGGATAATC
Organism: Calamus simplicifolius; assembly: GCA_900491605.1. Taxonomy (NCBI): domain Eukaryota; kingdom Viridiplantae; phylum Streptophyta; class Magnoliopsida; order Arecales; family Arecaceae; genus Calamus; species Calamus simplicifolius. The sequence continues at coordinate 21,105 of UESW01004081.1, forward strand.
ATTGGTAATGAAATAATCGATTCAAGAATTTGAATCATTTAAATTGCATTATTTATTGAGGATATACTGACCTATTCAAGAGAAATTGATTGGTTATGGTGGTATTATTGATAAATATGAAGGAGATAAATTAATTATACAAGTGATTAATGATGGCAATATTATTCAAAGAAATTAAATTAGTTGATTATGATAATTATGAAAGATATCCTAAATAATTGCATAATGTTCATTGATGTTAGCTTGAAGTATTCAAGAGTGAAACCAAGTATGTTATGATGATTAAAATAAGTGTCGTAATGATTAATGGCACATTCAACTATTTATGAGTTGAGAGAGCATTGGAAGGAAACTATCTTATATTTAATTCAAAAAACTTAGAAATGTCTTATCAAGGAATTAACAGTAATTGATATAGATTATTAACCTTAAGAATGGATGACATAATACATGTGATGGACTCTATGATATTTATGATGATTGTGTTGTGAGAAGTTAAGGTATTAAAAAAAAAAAGATGACAGGAAAGAAATACTTCTTAAGAATTCAATTTTATTTGGTAGAAAGATCAAATTAATTGTTGATGTTGGATATGTCATTTGGGTACCTAGGAATGAAATAAAAGTTGCTAGTGAGTATCTATAATGGTACAAAATTTGTGGACATTTAATTTCGAGGATGAAATTTTAGTGGGTTAAATGTTAATATTTGTTTTTTTGGTTTAATGGTAAACTACGTAAATTGAGTCTGAACCCATTTGTTTCACTCTCCTAATTCGATAATGTCTTCATAAAGCTTTGTGGATTAAGCTAAATTTCTGTCCAACCTTCCACCCTCAAATAGATGGACAATCTGCATGAACCAATTAGATTTTGATGATATACTGCGAGCCTGTGTGATGGATTTAGAAAGTGCTTGGTATAGCTTCTTACCCTTAGTGAAATTGCTTATTTTAATGATTACCAAGCCAACATTCAAATGTATTCATTTCAATTGTCTATGATATAAGGTGTAGATTCCCTTCATATTGAGATGAGGTGAGAGAGACAATTTGGACTGAGCTGGTGTAGCAACTATGAAAAGTATCGTTAATTAAAGCAGCTTCATGTAGCTCTGAGTCAATAGAAAAGTTATGTTGATGTCAAAAAGAAAGATTTAAAATTTTAGGTTGAAGATCATTTGGAAGTTTTACTAATTAATGATATGATGAGATTTGTGTTAGAGGTGATTTGAGCCACAATATATTGGGCCATTTGAGATTTTGATCAAAATAAAGGAGGTGGCTTATAGCTTAGCACTGTCTTCATTACTCTTTGGGTGTTCAATGTGTTTCATATCTTTATGACTGAGGAGGTGTATTTCAAACCCCCGTTATGTGTTAGAACTTGAATCAATTTAGCTTAAAAAAGAATTGACCTATGAAGATCATCTTGTGCACATTGTGGACCGCAAGGATTAAGTTCTGAGATGGTGTAGTATTCCTTATGTCAAAGTTTAGCGGAGTAATTATTCTGAGAGGGAGATTATTTGGGAGTCTAAGGAGAAAATGAAAAAGAAACATCCACAAATATTTGTATCTTATTACAAATCAATGATGTATCGATGACTGTGACTTTTGAATGAAATTTAGCTGATTATGAGATAGAAAATTTGGATTATGTATTCTATGGATGTATATCAAATTTTGAGGCTGAAATTTTTATAAGGGGGGAGAATGTAACCCCCCAGCATTTATTTAAGGAAACCTGCCACCTAGACTTTATTATGACATTTAGGTTCCCAGTATGACGCTTGGATTCCCGAGTCTTTGCGTGTCTGATGGGTTTTTTGAGTCCCTGGACCGAGGCATCGCGTGATGTTTATTATGAGAAGGAGGAGGACTCCTTCCTTCATCCTGGCAAGCATCATTCTCAGGTATGTCCCCCTGCCGCACAGAGCCAGAGAGAGAGAGCCAGAGAGAGAGAGAGAGCCAGAGAGAGAGAGAGCCTGAGAGAGAGAAAGAGCCAGGAAGAGAGAGAGAGATAGAGAGCCAGAGAGAGAGAGGGCCTATGGATTGGCCGGTGACCTCCACCGGCACCGAGCGTGCGTCCGGTGGAGGTCCGGCCGGCCTTGGTGGCCGACCGTGTCGCCGACACCGAGCGCACAGCGCGGGAACAGAAAGAAATAAAGAGAGGGAGAGAGAGAAAATTAAGGAGAGAGAGAGAGAGGGGAGGCCGCGGCCGGCTCTGGTCCGGCCAACGGCGGCCGGACCGGCCCCAATTTAGCCGGATTCGATGCCGGCGCGGTGAATTTCACGTGGGAGCATAGAGAGAGAGGGAGAAAAATTGAGAAAGAAGGAGGGGGGAAGGAGGCCGACCGCGGCGGCGGTCGGCTCCGGCCCGGCCTCCGGTGGCCGGGTCGGACGGAATTAGGCCGGCGGTGGCCCTGGCCGCCGGCCAGAGGCTGTCCCCTGTTTCGGGCGAAACAGGGGAGCGGGGGTTAGAGGTTTGGCCATGGGCCGGCCTGGTCTGGGCCTTCTGGGCCGTGCAGCGAGCAGTTTTGGGGCTGGTTTTTGGTCCCCGTAATGGGCCGAGATTAGCAAGAAAATTATATGGCTAGAATCTGGGTTAATTCTAGTTTCTTGGGTATTTTTACTTCCCCAATTGGGTATGTATAGTGGGAGATATTCGAGCCCAAAGTTGGGCCCGTGAACTAGTCTGGGTAGGGTCTTAAGGGTTATTTTATTAATTAGATTTCAGAGAATTAATTATGTACATTGATCCTGTAGGTGCCCAGACATCTGATTAGTTGGTGCATCATTTGGATTTTGCATAGGAGGTAAGTAAGACTATTATGCAAATTTAATAATTGTTTAATTGATAAATTGAGTATATACAGTTTGTATGCATTTTTATAAATAAGAAAAAAATAGAAATTTATCCGAATTGTCTAGGTAGCATGGAACTGTGGATTACAAATGAACAATTATATGATTATAGTGATTGGTAATATTGTAAGAAATGATTTATGGGTGTATATGCCAGAAATGTGATTGCCTATATGATATGTTTATATTGAGGTGACTATATGCATTACCTAGTACTATGCAAACCACTGTGAGGTAATGTGAGATACAGATGCATGATGTAATTGTGATGAAAATGTTAAATAGATTTATATGTGTCGTCGTGGTTCTCCTTTACTATGGCCCCACACATTGTAGCTGTGTTCTATTATGATTTGGCCACACACATTGGAGATGTATTCTGTTATGATATGGCCCCACACATTGTAGACGTGTTCTGTTATGATATGGCCACATACACCGTAGAGTGTGTTCTGTTATGGTATGGCCCCACACGTCTTACAATGTGTTCTGTTTGATTTTCATAGCCACATACATCGTAGAGTGTGTTCTGTTATGGTATGGCCCCACACATCGTACAATGTGTTCTGTTGATTTTATATGGCCACACACACTGGAGATGTATTCTGTTATGATATGGCCCCACACATTGTAGACGTGTTCTGTTATGATATGGCCACACACACCGTAGAGTGTGTTCTGTTATGATATGGCCCCACACGTCCTACAATGTGTTCTGTTTGATTTTCATGGCCACATACATCGTAGAGTGTATTCTGTTATGGTATGGCCCCACACATCGTACAATGTGTTCTGTTGATTTTATATGGCCACACATCTGGAGGATGTGCTCTGATTGAGGTATTGCAGGGCCGTGGGACACATAGGAAATCTATAATTACATAAACAGTGAGTTTGCTAGAATGCATATCCTGATGCTTATCGAATGTTCAATTTATGTTAAGTTGACAAAGTGCATATGTTGATAGCATGTTAAATATAATTCAAGTATGATATGATTGTATAATAGGCTTACTTATTGAGTGTAAACTCATTAAACCTTCACAATGTTTTCAGAGCCTCAGGGTTGATGATGGATATTCGGAGTTGATGGAGCTTCTAATAAATAAAATAAGAACCATTGCATTGGTGTAATCCTATTATGGTTGTGTGTAGGGCTTGTTGTAGCCCAACTTTATTAGCATGACTTGAGTGTAGGGTTTGAAACCCAAAACTTATAACTATCATTTGTATTATGGTTGGTTTTCACATTTATTGCCTTATTTGAATCGTATATCAAGATTTTTAAGACGCCTTGCGTGCCCGACACGCGACGGATTGTCACCCTAGCCCAATATTTGAGTTTGAGGCGTGACAACATGCCTTACTCTCTGCTTCCAGATGCGGTGACGGGCTCCGACTGTCGGTTTGTGTATATCTGCCGGGATCCCAAGGACGTGCTGGTCTCCTTATGGCACTTCACCGAAAAGATGAGGCCGGCGGAGCCACTTCCATTCGGCAAAGACTTTGAGCTATTCTCCAGGGGGGCTTCCACCTATGGGCCTGTATGGGATCATGTTCTGGAGTACTGGAGAGAGAGCTTGAGAAGGCCTGAGAAAGTGCTATTCTTGAAGTATGAGGAGATGATGGCAGATCCAGCAGGGAACCTGAGGAGGTTGGCGGAGTTCATGGGCTGCCCCTTCTCCCCAGAAGAAGAAGAGAAAGAAGGGGTTGTGGAGGAGATAGTGAGGCTGTGTAGCTTTGACAGCCTGAGCAACCTCAAAGCAAACAAAGGGAGCAGTCGCCACCCCACCGTCCATGTGACAAATGATTCTTTCTTTAGGAAGGGGGAGGTGGGAGATTGGATGAATCATTTGAGTATGGAGATGGCTCAAAGGTTGGACGAAATAACCCAGAAGAAGCTAGGTGGATCCGGTTTGAGCCTTGGAAGCGTGGGTAGCTCTGCATCAAAGTTAGAAGCAGCAGCTGATGTTCGTTCACCAATAAGCGAGAAGTAAAGCTGAAGATGAAATTATTTAATTTTCTATTCTCCCAGTTCTGCTTCTGCCTGGCAAGTCTCATGTCATTTTCTTATTCATAGTACATCAGTTGTCTACCTTTATCTTGATCAAGATATGTGATAAATTTGTGAAAAAAAGCCTTTGTTTATGCGATCCATCCTACCTATCTACCTTGATTAGGGGTGCAACTCGGGCTCATGAAACTCGGATTTCTCTCATCCCTAACCCTAACCCTATTTGTAAAATGTCAACCCTAACCCTATTGTAAAACCCCAACCCTAACCCTATTTTTAAAAATCGGGTTCGGGTTGAGTTTCGGGTTGGAATTCGGGTTGACAGAAAAAAAAAAAAATACAATCTAAAAAAAACAAGCTTTACATTGTATAAACAAGCTGAAGTTTGAAACAAACAAGTTTCACATTTCAAATTACATGTCTAAAAATATACATCTTTTACATAAGACTAAACAAAAAAAAGTATATTCTTAAACCAAAACATATTCAAAGTAATCCAAATGTTACATAACATTTCAATAGCCACCATATGCATTGATGAAGTCACCTTTATCCTTCAGAAGCAGAAAATATTGAGATGATATAAAGAGCCAGTTAGAAGACCACATAAGTCTGGTATAAGAGATCTTTTCCATGTAGCGAGACTGCATTCGCTATCCAAAGCTCTCTTATTTATACTCATCACCCCTTTCCTAGATGTTTTAGTTTTTTGCTCATCACCTCTTCCCAGATGCTTTCATAAAATTTTGGCAAACTTCATATTAGAAGTTACAACTCAAAGAAGATAATTAAAAAACATAAAGATACTAGTTTGGCCCACCAACATTACATGATAAAATGCAATGGTTAAAGGTATATTGCTCATTTTAAAAGGTAATGAAGGTTCTGATGAAATGTTCATACCAAGAATCATCACTTCCACAAAACTATTATCAGCTCTACATACTTTAAACCTAACAAACAAGGCTAAATCATCACTTCCACAACACTAGTGGGCATGCTGCTTGTGGCTTTGCGGGTTCGGGTTTTCTCGGGTTCGGGTTGACTGCAACCCTAACCCGGCCCAAGTTGCAAATCGGTCCGGGTTCAACCCGGATCCTTCGGGTTCGGGTTAAGCAAATTATAGTTTGAGTACGGCTGCAAATCGGGTTCCGCGGGCCGGGTTCGGGTTGAACCCGGCCCAAGTTGCACCCCTAACCTTGATAAATGCCCTCTCATGGGAGATGGGTTTTGGCCATCCCCAAATGCACGGATATAGAGTATGGAACACTACCATCAAGGCGATGTGTGAGGGATTTGATGGAACCAACCCAAGCTTTATTATGTAATTTGACTGTTGGTTCTCGCATCCATGGGGCTTGGTGGAACATTTACATTTAAACAGTGGGCCCTTTTATCGTTCTATGATCAAGGAACGCAATGTAAGGTAGTCCCAATGAATGAAATGTAAGGTAAGCCACTCCTAACGCTTTGCTCAATTGTTTTAGTCAACAAAAACTGTCATTTAAAAGAAAGGTCAGTTCAGGATTTATTAATTTAATGTCACAGAGAGTTTGCTTCGTAATACTTTAAGATATGATTTTAATAATCAAAGTTGGTGATCGAGGCCTAATTAACTCATTTAAGCTGGCCTAGAATCTGCGTGGACCTAATCCGCTTCAATTCAAACACACAAGTAGCACCTTGAGGTAGTATTTAAAATACGGATAAGAGAGGATATCCAGAATATCCCCTTTTATTCCCAAATGTTATAACTATAAAGGATAGCTGGAAATAAAGTTAATTAGAGGGATAATTCATGGTTAATCAATCATGAGTTATCCCCTCAATTTATTCCTTAAAAAATATAGGAATAGCTGGTTATCTCTTCAAATAAGGTAGTGTTAATTGAAATAGGAGATAAAAGGGGATATCCCCTAGATATCCCCTCTTATTCCCAAAAGCCATAACTATAAGGGATAGCTGGGAATAAAGTTAATCAAAGGGATAATTCATGGTTAACCATGGGATATTCCCTCAATTTATTTCCTAAAAAATGTAGGAATAGCTGGTTATCCCTCCAAATAAGAGTAAAAAAAAGTTATCCTAGGGATTTACCTTTTTGCATTTGATATGATCAATGGGATAGCCAAGGGATATCCCTAAGGATAGCCAGGGAATAAACTATATCCCGAACACTTATCCATGTATAATATTTTTTCTATCAAACACTACCTAAGAGTAAAAAAAAGTTATCCTATGGATTTACCTTTTTGTATTTGATATGATCAATGGGATAGCCAAGGGCTATTCCTAGGTATAGCAAGGGAATAAACTCTATCCCGTATACTTATTTATGGATAATATTTTTTCTATCAAACACTATCTAAAGTCAATGAAAGAGAAATATTAAAAGAAGGCCCACTTGAAATTTCATGAGAGATAAATGAAGAGAGAAGGAGACAAAAATAAAAAAGAAAATGAAAAGAATAAAGCAAGAAGAAAGTAGAGGAGAACGAAAGAAGAGAGGTATATAAGATAATAAGATGGAATAGAGGAGGAGTGGGAGAGGTCAATCACCCTCTTTCCTCGAGCTCTCTCGATAGAGGAGAAAGGATGGTGGAAGAGAAGACGAAGTTGATGGCTGAGCCAACCATCGACGTAGCACGATGGTGGAGGGCCATTAGTGGTAGTTGCATGATGAAACAAGAGAGAGAATCAAGAAAAATCAAGAAAACGACAATGTTAATAAATTGGACTGCATAACATTGATGCTAGAGCATCCTTAGCTTGTTTTCTTCGTGATTAGGGTCCAATGCTAAGTCATAAGTAGGGATCAATCGCATTGGAGATGGGGGATAATTAACCAAGCATGGTTAATTGAGCCTAACTCAATTAACATGAGCTGACCCAATATCAAACTCAACCTAATCAAGACTAGGCCGACCTTATATTTTAAAAAGTTCACGCTTTCAAACATACCCCATTTCTTCTAACTTTTTTCATTAAATAAATTTTATTTTTTATGGGATTTCTTAGGCTGAATCATTGGCTGGTAAAGAACTTTTTTCTTTCAACAAAATCCAATGCATAGATATATATACATATGCATACATTTTTAACTAATAGTAGTATCGAGATTGCAAGGGAATGTTTAGGATAGCTATTGGCTCTACATCTCACATAACTGTTAGAAAAAAAAATTAATTAAAAGACCCCCCAACAATCGATCCAAACAGGATTGCATGTACCTCTCTTACATAAAAAAATTAAAAATATATTAGTATATAAAATTAGAAAAATAAGAAAAGGGGGTCATGAATGCTTCATGTTGAGTCGATGCAATGCATAAAATTATGGGTCATGATAATATAAAATTTTGATAAATTAAGATGATGAAAATATAGGATATAAATTATATTATACTAAAAAATATAAAAATAAAATGGAGTAAAAATAATTTAGATAAAAATTTTAAGAAATATATTGTTAAGATAACTAAGAAAGAAGATCGGATTATATCACTAAAAGTTATAATTGAGAATAATATAATTAACATAATTAGTGCATATGCACCACAAGTAGGATTAGACCAACAAACTAAGATATAATTTTGAAAAGACATAGATGAAGTAATGCAAGAAATACCACAAGAAGAAAAGATATATTTGGGAGAAGATTTTAATGGATATATAGGTGAACAGAGGGATGGATATGAAATGTTACATGGATGATATGGATTTGAAGATAGAAATGAAGCTGGCATGAGCATATTAGATTTTGTAGCGGTGTATGATCTAACAATAGAAAATAAATTTTTTAAAATAAGAGATGAATATTTAATAACATTTAAAAGTGGATCTAATAAAAGTCAAATAGACTTTTTCATAACTAGAAAGGTAGATAAAATCACATGCAAAAACTGTAAAATTATTACAGAAGAAAGTTTAACTTCACAATATAAGATAAAGGTAGTAGATATATGGATAAAAATAAAATTTAAAGTAAAACGTAAAACTATTAATTCAAAAATTAAATGGTGAAAGTTGAAAAAAGAAAAACTAGAATTATTTAAGAAAAAGTTAGTAAGAGAAATGACTACGAATATAAATAGTGATCCCAATTTAATGTGAATAAAAGCAACTAAATGCATAAAAAATATAGCAAAAGAAGTTCTAGGAGAATTAAAAGGAGTAGGACTAATAGGAAAGGAAACTTATGGTGGAATGAGAAAGTTCAAGCTACCATCAAGCTTAAAAGGATAAACTACAAAATTTGGCAAGAGACTAGGAAAAGTCTTAAAAAGTATAGGGATGCAAATAAATAAGCTAAAAAAGTGATAAATAATGCCAAACTTAAACCTTATGATGATTTATATAATATACTAGATACGAAAGAAAGTGAAAAGACTATATATAAACTAGCAAAACTAAGATTAAAAAAAAAACAAAAGATCTTGACTATATTAAATGTATTAAGAATGAAGATGAAAAGGTCTTAGTAAAAGAAGAAAAGATAAAAAAAATAATAATAAAGTTATTTTAAAAAGTTATTAAATAAAAATAATTTAATAAATTTAAGGGTAGAAAGATATGATAACCTAAGAGTAACAAATGAACATAAATTTTTTATAGATTTAGTATGCTTGAGGTTAAAAAGGTTTTGAGTAAAGTAAAAAAAATGCAAAGGCATTATGACCAGATGCGATCCCTATTGGTTTAAAAAGGCTTAGGAGAAATTGAAGTCATATGGTTAACCAATTTATTTAACAGGATTATAGCAATCAAAAGAATATCGGATGATTAAAGAAAAAGTATATTAATATCATATACAAAAATAAATAAGATATTTAAAACTGTGCAAATTATAGAAGGATTAAGCTGACGAGTTATACAATGAAATTATGGAAGAGAGTAATAGAAAATTGAATAAGAGCTGTAACTTTGGTGTTAAATAATTAATTTGGTTTATGCCTCAACCATGAAAGCTATTTATTTATTAAGAAGATTAATGAAGAGGTATAGGAAAAAGAAAAAAAACCTTCATATGGTCTTTATTGATTTAGAAAAAGCATATGATAGAGTACCTAGAGAAATAATATGGTAGGTTTTATAAAAAAAAGAAGTTATCAAAAGGTACATAGAATTGATAAAAGATATGTATAATAGAGCAATAACTATTGTTAAACAATAATAGAAGAAACTAGTGAGTTTTTAATTACCATAGGTTTACATCAAGGATCTGCCTTAAGTTCGTATTTTTTATATTAATTATGGATGAATTAACTAAACATATTCAAAATGATATCCCATGGTGTATGTTATTTGCAGATAATATAGTGTTGATCGATGAAATAAAATCTGAAGTAAATGCTAAGCTAGAGATTTGGAGAGAGGCTTTAAAATCTAATGGTTTTAAGATTAGTAGGACTAAAACTGAATACATAAACTATAATTTTAGTAGGAGTAGAAATTCAAATAAAGAAATAGTCAAGATTGCAAGCCAAGAGATATCAATGAGTAAAAAATTTAGGTATTTGGGATCAATTATCTAGCAAAAAGATGAAATAGGTAAAGATGTGAATTATAGAGTTAAAGTGGGATGGATTAAGTAAAGGAGTGCTTCGGGAGTATTATATGATCGGTGCATCCCATTAAAATTGACAGAAAAATTCTATAAAATCGCTATTAGGCTAGCTATACTATATGGAACAAATTGTTGGGTAATATTGAAATAATATGTAAATAAATTAAGTGTAACAGAAATGCATATGTTAAGATGAATATGTGGTAAAACTTTAAAAGATATAATTAGAAATAAACATATAAGAGAAATGATAGGAGTAGCTCCAATTGAAGATAAAATGAGAGAAAATCGATTGCGATAGTTTGAACATATACAATGTAGACCTTTAGATGCTCTAGTTAGAAAGACTGATATTTTAACAATCCATGGTAAGGATAGAGGTAGAGGTAGAGGTAGACCTAAACTAACATGGATAAAAATAATTAAGAAAGACATAATTATTTATAATTTAAATATCGACTTGATCCTAAATAGAGCAGAGTGGAGGAAGCAGATTTATGTAGCCGACCCCATGTAGTTGGAAAAAGGCTTAGATGAGTGAGTTGTAATATGATGAAAATACAAATACAAAATTATATGAAGACACGTGTACATAGATAAATATCTGATTAACTAAAATCATAATTGAATTTTAACTAAAATAATAACCAAATTTAGTTAAACAAGATCAAAGTGATCTACTCAAGATTCACAAAAAAAATTATAAGCCATTTGATTTAAAGAAGAGCTAACTTGAAGTTAATATTGTTAACTCATTGTCAAAACTTATATATACATAGTGAAAAGCCTTTAAAATGGCCATGAAAAAATTAATACGGGGGTTCTCTTATGAAACTCCCTAATCTTTGTTTCCTTTAGCATTCTATTATTTTTCTAAGATAATTAGTGATCGACTAGATCATCAAAAGGGCCCCTAAGGGAGAAGCCTTAGATCCTCTAACGAGTCTTGGTGGTGGTTGCAAGCAATCTTCATTCCTCTCTTGGTTTCTTGAAGACTGATTCGTAGCTTCTTGGGCAAAAATCTTTATCTACAAGGGACTTTTTGGAGGCAAGGTTGATTTCAACTTTTCCATCTAAATAAATCTCATCTATTGGTCTGCTGAACCAAAAATTAACATTAACAAATTGGTGTCATATACGGGAAACCTTGAACAAAAAGCCATTATTCCTATGCTATGTTGCCCAAGAAGAAAGAAATGGGTCTAAAAAATAATCAAGGAGGAATAAGTTCTTAAGAATCTGAAGAAGATCCAGTAGTTTTTCTGTATCTTCTAGGTTAGCATTACAAACACAACAATAAATTACATGCTTAGCGATGCCACAAATACATTGTTAAATAAGAAAATGCGCTGCTAAATATTCTTATCGACGACATTGTGATGCAAAAATGTCGTCACTAAACACTTGGTCACTAAACTAATCATTGTCGCAAAGGCATTGCTAAATAAAGATGCCGTTGTTTACATCACTATTTAGCAATGCCAAACAATGCATCGCTAGAATTTGTGACACAAATATTGCATTGCAAAATAGTGACGCATATGGCAATGCTATTTAATGATACAATAATTGCATCGCAAAATCTAGCGGTGCAACATTTGCATCGCTAAATAGCGACGCATCATTTGCATTATAGTAGTGTCATAATATTTAATATATATATATATATTAATTTTATTATCTCAAAGTAAAATTTAAACCTATTTTACATTTAATAATACATGCTAAATAAAGAGACATGGTAATTAAAAATAGCTGTTTGTACTGATATCATAAATAAACATTTAATTTATAAAAAATGTCTAAAATTTTTCTATTAAACTAAAGAAGATAAATGTCAACATATTAAATAAATCAAACATACATAATAATTTTGTATACATAACAACAAAACGAAAATAGCATCAAGAATCCTGCACTGGATCACGTGGTGGAGGCTGGGATGTATCGGAGAGAAAAGATTGTATATTCTGTGACATCAAGCGAACTAAGTCCTGCATCTTATGCATCTGCTATCAGTCCATAGCTTGCTGGGCTCTAAGGTCTGCAAGTCGCTTCGAAGCTTAGAAGTGTACTCATTGAACTTCTACCGAATTTGATCTGTAATAGATCGCCTCATCTCATCAATGTGCTCAACATGAATATTATTGGATCCAGCACAGCGTGAATAGGAGCCACGAACGAGGAATAATTTAGAAGCTTTGGTGCCTAGACCATACACTCTACGATCGTGTGTCTGGGCACCAACAGCTTCCAAGAATACATGTTGACTCTCCTATGGTAAGAGTTCGACAAATGTCTTTCCATCAGTAGAGTTGCCCTGCGATGTCTGGGAGAGAAGCTTATCCATATGTGCCTGCGAACTATAAAGGAATGGTATTTGAACCAATATAAGAAGTATGAAAATAAAAATGATCATTAAGTATTTAGAAGCAAATCCTTACTCCAACTTGCTGTAACCATGCATCGACCCAGGAACCGTCATTTTTCGTGTGTGTCATCCTAAATAGACGAAACTCACCTGGGTCTATGCCCACCTGCATAGTCTACAGAAATAGAAAATAGATTATAAATGTAAGCATTTGCAAATGAATTAATTAGTAATTGAGTCATTTATGTTTTTTTACCAAACATTGTCGATGCTCCTGAATGAAAATTGAACCCGAGGTGTGGCAGAAGAGACCCGTGCCTAAACTGCTCTTCTCAAATTGGTGGTTCGTACTATCTGTGGTGGACCTCTTGCACCAGGCCTCTGACTGTAATACCTGCTGCCACTCGTTCCATATTCGACACATGCATAGGACATCGACCATACTTTGTCCAATGATGAAGCATGTTAAAGTATTGTCTTGCAGCTAGGGCATCCCATGCCGACCTAATGGCATCATAGATGGTAGGGTCATACGTAAACTTCTTTTGCATTAAAATAAAAGGTTAGTTGCAAAATATAATAGAATTAAGAAATTTTATATGATTAATAAATTATATTTAATAGATAGTTTACTTAAAACTCAAAAAAAAAAAAGTTTCTCTTGTGCTGGGAGACATGTGATGCCAATCGTAGCGAGTCGGATTAGCGCAGTAAACCGTCATCTGTCCAAAATTGTCCTTCGAATGTATATTTATTAGACTAAAGTCTAATGTCTTAGAAAATATGTCATATTTATTTAATAATAGTGGATTATAATATTCTACATTATAATATTCTGTTTCTTTTGGTAAACATCTCATATAAAATATAAAGTTCATCAAGAAATTTTCTAAAGGTTACAAAGGATTAGAGCAAAGAGTTTCAACATAAGGGATAGCCACGCAATATGGGCAAGAAAACATATTCTGCAATTTTCTTGTAGCATAGTTGGGCATCCCAATACTTACTTTGGAGGCTTTTAAATATATTTAAATTTTAGAAGTTATATTTTTATGATAAATTAGATTTATTTAAAATTAACATTATAGTATATTGCGGTTGAAACGGAATGGAATAGGACGTCCAAAATTGGTTCCTAATTTCTTTTTAGAACAAGACAGAATGCTGAATTGGTTCCTGTTCTATTGAGACCTGAATCACTAATTTAAACAAAGGTTCCTACTATCTATATGACACATTTTCTAGTCTTATGTATGCTAATTTTCCTTGAGTTACAGCTTTCCATATATTTCATTTGAACTGGTCTCAGCATTCCAAATGCACACTAAGTGACAGGACTAGTTCAGATATTGCCTAGGTAAATAATTAGAAGGATCTTAAGGTTTCCTTTTCTGCCATCCCAGATCTGATTATGTGACTTCCAGACTCCTCCCATGACAAAAGAAAAATTAAAATTCAAGGCCTGGGTTCAAGAAGAATTCAGGGAGCAAGAGAGCACGGGAGCGAGAGAGCAAGGGAGCAAGAGGCCTGTAGTGTTTTGCTCATTTTTGTCCCCTTTTTTTTTGTTTATTTTCGTTTCCTTTGATTCTAAGCTTCCATAGCTGGAATCCAGCTTGTCTATTCCAGAGTTCCTATTTCCAAGTCTCATAAAAATTAATCTATTTTACATTTGCTTACAAATGAGTGCCAATGAACAAATTAATCCAAATAATAGAATACCAAATCATGAAAACTAAGGCATTCCATAAGAAATAAGAAAATAGGCTTTAGAATACGACATTTAGAAGAATAAGCATACAGTTTTTATTCAGGTCTTCAGTAACCCCTAACAGTAAAAATGGAACCCTAGATGGAGTAAATTAAATAGATAATAAATGCCAAATGTTGCCGCGGAAATCCGTTCTCCAACTCGGGTGCGCTCTGGCTCCGGGTCCAAACGCCGATCTCGATGCCCGAAATGGAACCTGCAAGGCAGTCCGCACGCAGAGGATTTCCTTGGGATTGTCCTCCGTGGGGACCCTCCGACGCCCAAGTCAGTGGAGGTTCACAGCAAACAGATGTGAGGAGAAGACTATCACAGAAGAGTTCCCCAAATGGGTTTATCTTCTGGGAGCTCCGAGCTCTGTGGGAGCTTCAATGGAGTTTTTCAGTATGAGAGCCAGTGATTGAGTGCGTACTGAGAGATTTGAGGGCTGTGGTATTTATAGATGATCACCTGGTTCCTTGGGCACATCGGGGGGGGGGGGTCCGAAAGCTGTTGAGATTCGAAACAGATTCGAATCAAGTCCATTATGAGGTCAGTAGGATCCGTATCTTGTCAGTTAGAAGATCGACGTTAGTAGAGCTAGATGAAGCCTTGAGATTCAGCGATTGTGTAGGTTCTAGACCACCCCTATGGCCCTTAGGCCACTTCTGGGCATGATTCTCCGTTTGGAATCTTATTCAGTTATCGTGAATTCGAACTCTCCCGCGTTGGATTCCGCAGAGGTATTTGAGTGCCTCGGTTCGGCCGAGGCAATGGACAATTTGGTTTTTCGAGATACAAGATGACTCGAGCTGCCGAGGTATGAAGATAGCTCGGGCTGCCGAGGAATGAAGATAGCTCAGGCTACCGATGGATGAAGATAGCTCGGGTCGTCGGGGCGACCCGACTCCACTGAGGGCGATTGGGCTTCGCTGCTTGGTGGATGTGACAGTTGGCCGACAAGACGTTGGGATTGGACTTGACCCAATTGTCGATGCATGCGAGTATTAATGCAATGATAATTTTATCCCTCATCAGTTAGAAACCCTTTAGAGCATTGCTAATTTGCAACATGTTTGCAACAAAATTTGTCACATCGCTAATCTTTTAGTTCACCCTTTTTTTACCTCCTCAATTTTATTTCTTCATCACTTCCTTCATCCGCCCCTTTTGTTGAAGCGACGTCGTATTCTCCCCATCGGACAACTGAAGTAGGACATTCTCCCTCATTTCAAACTCAATATCGAAAGGAGGATCCGTGAGTAGGTACGATCCCCACTGATCTATTTATGTTGGTGATGAGGGGTAAAATTATCATTGCATTAATACCCGCACGCATCGACAATTGGGTCAAGTCTAATCCCAATGTCTTGTCGGCCAGCTATCACATCCACCAAGCAGCGAAGCCCAATCGCCCTCAGCGGAATCGGATCGCCCCGACGACCCGAGCTATCTTCATACCTCGACAGTCCGAGCTATCTTCATACCTCGACAGCCCGAGTCATCTTGTACCTCGAAAAACCAAATTGTCCCTTACCTCGGTCGAACCGAGGCACTCAAATACCTATACGGAATCTGACGCGGGAGAGTTTGAATTCATGATAACTGAATAAGATTCCAAATGGAGAATCATGCCTAGAAGTGGCCTAAGGGCCATAGGGGCGCTATAGAACCTACACAATCGCTGAATCTCAAGGCTTCATCTAGCTCTCCTGACCATCGATCTTCTAACTAACAAGATACAGATCCTACTGACCTTGTAATAGACTTGATTCGAATCTGTTTCAAATCTCAACAGCTTTCGGACCCCCCCGCGATGCGCCCAAGGAACCAGGTGATCATCTATAAATACCACAGCCCTCAAATCTCCTAGGTACGCACTCAATCACTGGCTCTCATACTGAAAAACTCCATTGAAGCTTCCACAGAGCTCAGAGCTCCCGGAAGATAAACCCATTTGGGGGAACTCTTCTGTGAGAGTCTTCTCTTCATATATGTTTGCTGTGAACCTCCACTGACTTGGGCGTTGGAGGGTCCCCCGCGGAGGACAACCCCAAGGAAATCTTCTGCGTGCGGACTACCTTGCAGGTTCCACCCCAGGCGTCAAGATCGGCGTTTAGACTCGAAGCCAGAGCGCACCCGAGTCGAAGAATGGATTTCCACGGCAATA
Source organism: Calamus simplicifolius (assembly GCA_900491605.1). Classification (NCBI taxonomy): domain Eukaryota; kingdom Viridiplantae; phylum Streptophyta; class Magnoliopsida; order Arecales; family Arecaceae; genus Calamus; species Calamus simplicifolius. The sequence continues at coordinate 37,835 of UESW01004081.1, forward strand.
CTAACTAAAGCCTAATTAGCGACGCTGTACAGAGGCATCGCTATATATCGGCTAAGGTTTTATTTTATCGACACAAAAGATGTGTTGCTAAAACTTAGCAATGCAAATTTAAGCATTGCTAATTAGCGATGTCTTTGACATCACTAAGTCTCTCGCAAAACATACTTAGCGATGCAAAATTGTTTCGCTAAATCATCATCGATTTTTTTTCCACATATTTTGATCAACAAAAAGTCCTTGTGCATCGCTGTTTCGTTGCTATTTTGCGACTTCGCTAATCTGCATCGCTAAACCATGCAATTCTTCTAGTGAAAATACGCAAGAAGATATCAAGAATCTTAATGCAAAGATATATGCTTTGACAAACTTAGTCTAGAGGATAGTCATCATGGGTCAAAAAGCCCAAAATCAATATTTTTTGAAGAAGGATCAAGAGAATAGGCATCATGGGTCAAAAAGTTGACCAAGTGATTAGAGGTCGGAAGAAAAAGTTATGTAGAATCATAAAGAAAAGACCTACCAAAATCAAACTAAGTTGACCAAGTGCGCAACCGATCAAGTTATTACAACAGAGGAATCCCACTTTTTTATGCCAGAGTTTTTGACAAATTACATAATTATTTATTTATTTAAGTAATTTAAAAAGTTAATAGTGATAAGATCCTTTAAAATATGTAATTTAATAATTAAATCAAAAATTCTCATAAATTAAGTATTTTATAATTACATTATTATTATCATTATTACTATTATTATAATAACTATTATAATTATTACATGTCTATTTATAATACTTACAATCTTTATAATATTTATAATCTTATATTTAAGTATTTTTTTAAACTAAATATTTTTTAAATAAAGTATATAGAATCGACTTCGACAAGAATTGACTCAAAGCTGCCAACCTCCCAGTTGGTCGCTGTACCTCCTTCTTATTGGCCGAAGGTCTCATGTCGAGGATGGTTCGGATCTTCTCTAGGTTTGCCTCGATCCCTCGCTGGGTCACCAAGAATCATAGAAACTTACCCGTCGTGATCTCTAATATATATTTGCAGGGGTTCAGCCTCATCTAGTGATGGCAAAGGTTGCCAAAGGTTTCTATTAAGTCAGCAATATGATCAGCAATGCGGACGCTTTTGGTCAACATGTTCTCCACGTACACCTTCATGTTGCATCCGATTTGATTTTTAAAAACCTTATTCATCAGACTCTTGTACGTGGCCCCTGCATTCTTCAATCCAAAGGGCATTATCTTGTAGCAGTAGATGTCCTTCTCGGTCATGAAGGAAGTAGCCTCCTCGTCCGTCGAATCCATTTTTATCTGGTTATATCCCAAGAATGGGTCCATGAAGCTGAGAAGCTCATGGCCAGACGTGGCATCCACCAGTTGGTTAATTCTGGACAGTGAGAAGCTGTCTTTGAGACACGCCTTGTTAAGGTCAATGAAGTCGATGCAAATCCTTCAGCTCACATTAGCCTTGCGGACTATCACCACGTTGGCCAACCAGTCCGGGTAGTATGCCTCTCGGATATGGCCAGCGGCAATCAGCTTACGGACCTCCTCATCAACAACCCTCTATTGCTTGGAGATGAAGCTCCTCTTTTTCTGCCGAACTGTTTAACATTTCGGATCGATATTGAGTTTATGGGTTATCACCTCCGATGGTATGCCCGACATGCCTAATGCCAACCAGGCGAAGACGTTTGAGTTGGCTTGTAAGAAGGCGAGAAGTTGGCCTCTTTCCTCCACGGAGAGAAGTGCGCTGATTTGAACCATCCTCGTCGGGTCCTCCCCTAGCAGGAAGGTCAGTAGGTGCTCAGCCAGTTTTTCTCTCCTCTCGAACTCTCTGGGGTCAAGCAACTCCAAAATTGGTGAAGCAATCGCCTCCTGAGGACTGGGAGCTATGTGGTAACAGAGTAGCACCGGGCTACACTTCCCACGCATCTCCCCAATTCCTTCACTGGTAGGGAATCTGATGAGTAATCGCTTGGTGGAGATGATGGCATTTATGAGATTTAGCCGGGTTGTCCGAGGATGGCATTATAGGCCAGAGGGATTCGAACAACCAGAAACTTCATAAGAACCGTACTCTGGCACGGTGGTGTCCTGGCTATGATCAAAAGAGTAATCTCTCCCTCCACCTTTACAGAATCTCTGGTAAAGCCCACTAAAGGCATAGTCATAGGCTGAAGGGAGTTAGAAGATAAATTCATTCGAACAAAAGCATCATAAGTGAGAATATTGGCCGAGATTCCACTATTGACAAGAATCCTCTTTACAGGGTGCTTAGCGATTGTCATGGACACAACAACGCTCTCATCATTAGGACTGTCCACCACTACTAGGTCCCCTTTAGAAAAGAGAATTATAGTATCTACTCCCTCGTCCCCCCACAGCCTTTTGGAAGTGCCGCCTGCCCTCCAGGAGATCATAGCCACGATCTTCTCAATTGGGGCATTGTCAATGCTGACTTGGGCTGCTGGAGGTGCCACCTAGCCTGGCGTAGCTGAGGCCCCCTTATGGACAAATTTGTTGAGGTAGCATCGCTAGATAAGCTCCTCAATCGCCCGCTTTAGATGACAATAGTCCTTTGTGTCATGGTCATGGTCTTGGTAGAAGCGGTAGTAAAGATTTTTGTTACGGGGAGCTTCTAGCTTCAGAGGAGCAGGACATAGAAAGTATGGCTCGCCCTCGATCTCCATCAGGATATGGAACCTCGGGGCGAGTAGAGGGGTGAGGTACTCCTCCTTGGGGGTGAAAGTATGGGGCCAGTTGTCCTGTCGTCGGGGAGGCTCGGGCCTCTTGGGGTGAGATCCGCTTGGCTCCATGCGGACCTACCTTTTGTTGGACCCTCCATCAGCCTTCCTCTGGGTGAAATCGACCTTGTCTACATGGATATACTTCTGCTTATAACTCAGAAGCTCAGCATAGAAACTGAGGGGTTTCTTGTCGAGAGAGTAGGTGAAGTGAGAAGGGTGGAGCCCTCACTTCAGGGCCAGGGTGGCCACGGAGACATTGAGATGATATACCTCGAGGGCAGCTGCCTTGAAACGAGCCACGAAGTCCTTTAGTGACTCACCGTCCTTTTGCTAGATGGAGAATAGGCTGTCGACCACTCGAGGGATCCTTCGGTAATTATCGAAGTGTGTCAGGAATGCCCTCTCTAGCTGTCGGAAGGAGTTGATACTGCACAGCGGTAAGTGAGAGTACCAGGCGCGTGCAACCTTCCGAAGGGTGGCCAAAAAGGCAATGCAGAGGAGGGCACCAATCGCTCTCTGGAGCTGCATGAGGACCTTGTAGCTCTCCAAGTGGTCTAGCGGAATGATGGTGCCGTCGTAGGGGTCCAATTAGGGGAGACGAAACCAGATTGAGATCGGCTCCTCCATGATACGGCGAGACAATGGGGGATGGCTGTCGTAATTCGCCTCCAGTTGATTAGTGATCCTACGGCAAAGCTTCTCTAGCCACTGATTGTATTCATCGAGCCACCGCTCCGCCTAGCAGCCAATTCGACCGTCGAAGGACCCCTCTCTTGAAGATCCAGAGGATGAGTAGGGGGAGGGGTAGCACCGGCGATGATGCCCTCGCTCGGGCTCCTTTCAGTACCGCCATTTAGGGGAGCTGTTAGAATGGTGGGAGGAAGATCATAGCCTATTGGAGGCCTCCTGGCAGTGAGGTCTTGGCAAAACATGGCGGAAGGGATCCCGTGAAGGGAGTCTACCGTGGGTCTACTGTCGGCTGGCTTGGGGGCCTGCTGTCTGGGGTGGAGAAGGATGAAGTTGTTGCTGCGTGGCTATGGAATGTTGCTCTTGCAGCTTCCGGACCATAACCACCAGATCTTGAACTTGTTGGGGAAGGGCGGCGAGATGGTCGGGTTGAGTGACCAGTAGCGACGATGGAGGTGGGCAGGGAGGTTAACCTCTGGCTACTCAGTCCATAGAAGATGCCCTCCAGCATGGCTAGTGGAGGCCTCCTGAGCGCGTGTAACCGCCATTTTCTTCTTGGAGAAGGATGGAGATTTGCTGCTGGCCTTCGTAGGTATTTTGCCTCTCTTACCCCCTACCTGGTGCACCAATCTATTGTTGCCAAATCACCTTCCTCGAAGTGCCAGGTAAGATCCGGGATCTGATAGTTGGTGAGGATGGGGATGGAAGTCTTCCGATGCCTCGATCTCAAACTGGGATCCTGCAAAAAAGTCTTCGTGGGATGGTTGTTTCGGCGGGGACCCTCCGACGCTCGAGTGCATAGTCTAGGAAATAGTAGTGTATCTCCCTTTGTCTGGGAGTTAGTTAAGGACTTCGAGAATTTTCTAAAGTTTTTGGAAAGCTTTTTTAGTCCCCCTCTCATCATGAGTGAGGGTTCTTATACCTGGTTGGGAGTCCCTCTTACCCTTTTTTGGACAGTTATTGATTTCGAGATGCTTCGTCCTGATATGGAATAAGCTGTAAAGCCAGCAGCGACAGATGATGTTCGTCTCTTGGCTCGTCAGAACTGACAGGCTATCTCTTTGTTTAATACGGGTGGTTACAGCTAATTGGTAGGCCACGTTCTGTTAGGTGCGGTGCGGTAGACGGTTGGAAGGCCAAGTCTTATCGGACATGCGCCGTAGCCAGTAGGTGGGACACATAGGGCCATAGGTGGGGCACGTGGGACCATGTGGGGCGACGACGGGCTACATGGAGCCGTAGATGGTAGCTGGCCGTGCAACGCTAGGTCGACTCTGGGATCGGTGCCAGGACCGATGCTACAGTCAATCTTGAGGTCGATGCTGGAGTCGGTCTTGGGACTGACTCTGGAGTCGGTGCTGAGGGCCGACACTAGAGTCGGTCTTGGGGCCAACTCTGGAGTCGGTGTTGAGGGCCGAGGTGACACGTACGACTTTAATTGTTCGATTTTACCTCAGTCAATTAGTCCTTTTTCACTAATTATAGCGTGGCTTGATAAGCCACATCATAATTTTTAACCTTTTTTAATTTGCATGGATGGCAATAGGTCTATCCTTTATTTTGGGGTAGATCATGCAAGTTATGAAATCATCTCTATAAAATTAGAATAATTGTAGCAAAAATGATTTAAAAAATATATAAATATAAATATAATATAATAAATATTTTGATTTAATATAATTGTGTATATAAAATATGCATGTAATAAAATTGTCCTTAATATTATAGTAAATTTTCATGTAGAAGCATGATATTCCGTTGAGGAAATTTTTTTTAATAAATATTATAAAAATGAGTACAAAATATATTCATCCCATGTGATGTTTATTGAATGACATGACGGCACAACACCCAAATCCCTCCAAGAGCCCACGAAAGATTCCGAGGGGTAAGTTGGTGGACTTCAATGCGTTGGATTGCCGTTGATGGAGCTCAGGGTGATTGGTTGGGAGCTGAAGGTTTTGGTACTCTTGACTCCTCTGTCTCTATGACCGAGCTTTATGCGGCTTGGATGGGTGTTTCTTATGCTATTCGGACTCTTCATGCTCATAGGTTTTTGATTGAGGATGATTCCATGTCAGTCATTTCTTGGCTGTAGAAGGTGAATTGCCCTCCTGGCCCTGCTAATCCGATCCTTACAGACACTTGGTCTATTATGCGGGAGGTTGACTATGCCCAGATCCGTCATATTTATTGTGAAGCCAATTCGGCGGCAGACTGGGTGGCTACTTCTGTGGCTCAGCATGCTAGGTCATGGATCTGGAGGCCGGGCGACCTATGTCCTTCTCTATTGCAGCAAATTTTGTATTCGGATCTATCTGAGCTGATTTGCACTAGACTAGTGTGATCGCCCGCTTGTACTAAAAAAAAAGACATTTACTTGATGGAGAAGGACGTTTAATATCGAGCGTAATTGCTCATCGAGGTCGCTGCCGTAGTGTTTGTCCTTCTCACATAACGTTAAAAAAAATCACATAAAGGATGATAATTTTTTTTTGACCATTCATCCGATCGATATTATTTATAATAAATTAAAAAAATTTAATTTAAATAATTTAATAAATATAAAAAATTATTTATTTAATAATTAAATGAATAAATTATCGAGAGATGATATCCTTCACTTCTCTATTTATCCATCCTTATCGGATTAACTTTAATATAATATATTTAAATTATATATATATATTAAATTTTAAATTTAAAATATATAAAAAATATATAAAAAAATTCTAGTAAAATACTTAAATAATTTTATTTTTTTATATAAATGACTAAATGGATACCCAATATGTACCCGTTTACTTGGTCAGGTATCTCTATCCCCATCCTGTTAACTATAATGGCTTAGTGGAATGAGAAATGAAGAGATTTTTTCCAATGAAGATAGGGACCGATAAAAGCCATCCCGAATCATCTCTGGCTGTTGCCATCCCTAGTCAGCATTAGGTAAAACCTACCACAATGAAAAGATCATTGATTTATAATTTATCTCATTCCCTCTCACCTTATGTCAATAATCAATATTTATTTAGCGTTGCTTCCTCTATAATGCCATTGTTGAAAGGCATAGAACCTATTATTCTTTTCGCACCCTTGCCTTTCCATTTAAAAAGATCCAACCCAACACTTTCTTTTTTATAATGCCTATGTCATACCTAATGTAAATAAATGAAGAAAAAATCTTGCCGAATCATGCTCATCATGCAAAACAAGCGCATCATGCACAGTGATTGACGCAAAGCACATTTGCACGCATGCAAAAAAATAAATATCTTTTTACCTTTGACATTCGTGCACGTATGCATTATGCATCAATCATCGCACATGATGCAAGGTGCAACAAATTTTTTTTTGATAAATAAATATGTTGTCTGATATAGAGTTGAAAGGGACTGAAAGTGAATTAAATGAATTGGGCCACACCTTTATTTGAACTGAGCTTTAAATTTTATTATGCTTTGAATCACATCGGGATCCATAAATTATTAAAGAATAAAAAAATTAATATAAACATGAATCAAATGAAAAGAGAAATAACTTATGAGAGAGAAAGATTTTTGCTCAAGGCTCTGACAAGAGAAAACATTGTAGATGCTCCAACTATCTTAGACGCTATCGTATGGAGAAGAACCAAAGGAATATTTTAATAATTTTTTTTAAAATATTATTTTAATTTAAACAATTTTCTAGAAAATATAAAATTCTTAATCATGAATCCTACGAATTTCAATTCATCTTCATTTTAAAGCAATTATTGTTAGTAAAATTTTTGATTTCATATTTTTTTAGGATTTAAAGTTTTAATTTCATAGTTTTATTTTATTTTAAATATTAAAATCATTAAAACTGTGAAATTAAAATTTTATAATTCTGATCCTATAATTTTTAGTGATTCTAATTAAGCAGGCAGCCTGGGAACCTGTGCATACGAAGGAACGCAAAGGATGTCAAATTAAAAAACACCGATCCAACCTTTCAACATGATTAAAAAAAAAATTAAGTAAGAAAAAGCGCACTGGGCATCAAAATGATACGGGCTTAAGATATGTCCAGAGTCGTGCTGCCTTTATTACATTACAGATTCTGCTTTTTTTTTTTTTTTTTTTAATGGAAAACAACACCTTTTTCTCCCTTACTGACGAGAAGTACATATTGCCTTAAGACGCATTAATTTGAGACGTAAATTAAATTAACATTGAGGCAGCAAATCACGATCCACGCGCAGCGGATTTAGACTTCATCACGAGATGAGCCCCCGGCCCGCCGACGTGCTTCCAAGTGCACACTCCTAAGGGTCGGGCTGGACCCTTCCAAGTTTCTGCTGGGTGATATCATCCAACTTCTGAACCATCTCCGGACTCAGATGGTTCTTCCAATCCCCCACCTCTCCTTTCCTGAAGAATGACGCAAATGTTGTAAAGATCCGAGAATTTGGCACCTCCTTCCTGTTCGCCTCCAATTTGCTGAGCTTCTGAAAGCTACAAAGCTCTATGATCTCCTCCACAACACCTCCTTTCTCTTCCTCTTGAGAGAATGGACACCCCATGAACTCCGCCAACCTCTTCACATTTGCTACCGGCTCCGTCATCATCTCCTCGTACTTCAAGAGCAAAACCTTATGGGGCCTCCTCAGACTCTCTCCTCTCGAATCTCGAGAACATGGTCCCATATCGATCCATACGGGCATATGCCTTCACAAAACATCTCGAAGGCCTTGGTCAATGAAATCCACTCCATATTATCCCTGGGGATCATCGTCCCATGGAAGAAAATCCCGGAAACGAGCACGTCCTTGGGATCACGGCAGATATATATAATACGGCCTTCGGAGCCCTTGATGGAGTCTGGTAATAGGTTGTAAGGCAAGTGGGAGCTGAGGATCCTAGGGGAACGCGTGGCTGCTTCTAATTGTGGAGCTTGGGCATCGGAAAACAACCTATCCAAGGAAAGCACGCACAAATGAGGATTGTGGCTGAGGAGAGGGTGCTGAGACAGTGGGTATTGGGTCCGGGTCATGGTTGCAAAAGCTATAGCTTTTAGCCAGGTGGTGCCGGACTTTGTGTAGCTCGACAGGAGGATGTCGTCCGGCCGAGCCTTGAAGTGTTGCTGGGCGGCCATATGGCCCGGGAGGGTATGTTCCGAGATCCATACCTCCTGGTATTTCCGCAGACGGAGGGGAACCCATGCTTCCTCTAGTGGGAGGGTTGAGATGACATCGGTGTGTTTTGGACAACACTCTAATTGGAGGGAGCTGCCGGGAATTGTTGGAAGAGCGGACATGACGGAAGGCTCTTCTGATGAGTTGATCATCTTTTCCACCTCTCCTCAGTTTTGGATTGAGAGCTGCCTGGTAGAGGCTTAAAAAGCAGCAATCACTCTTTTGAACACTAAATAAAGCACTTGTTCATCAGTTTTGTCCTTTGAGAATTGGATAAAAATGAGGTATAATTTGTTAGGTGTTTGTCATTATGTAGCTCAACAAGTAACATATAAATAGTTTTATAAATATAATAAAATTTTATTGGTTGTTGAGGAAAATCATTCAGAAGGTGAAGTGCGATCGTACCTTTAATTTTGTATGCGTGTTAGTTGTTTGTAGAAGGATTTTTTTTTAAGCTATTAAATGATTTCTTGGCAAACACTAATAAATTACACTTAACTTTTGTCCTTCAGAAGTTATGAACGAGATAGCTAGCACCCTGGTATTTATTGAATTCAAGCCAAATTTGGCTACATAAATTCTAGCCAATGAATGCTGTATGCCGTCGGGGAAGACCTTAAAGGCCGATTGGGATTGGATTTGGCCTTCGCACATGTAATTTTCATGGAAAGCAAGCTGGAAAAGACTTCATTTATTATCCTTTGGTGCAATAAACATGCATATCAAAGCTCAATAAATTTTATTATATATCGCACAATAATATACATAAATAATTAATTTATACATTCACACTGAAGTAGCAAGATTTTACCGAAGTAAGCCTTCAACCATCAAGCCACAGTATGCATTTCTATTTCAGCAAGAATTTTTTTTCTTTTTTTTTCCTTTAATAGACTACCTAACATCACTTGGAGGCCCCTTGATGAATGGACAAACAACTAGTTAGTGTCAGGAACCATAGATGATCGATGGCATCATTCATTTTTTTTTCCTCGCTTGATGAGGCCCATGGCGATTAATGGAATTCGGTCGAAAATCCTTTGCGACATCCCAGTTGAAATCTCACGACACCTTAGCTTTAAGGCGACGACACTTGTGCTTATAACTGACTACGGAGAGAATCCCCGCAACACCCCAGGTGGAATTCGGCCGAAAATCCTTCGTGACACCCCAGTTGAAATCTCACGACACCCTTGCTTTAAGGCGACGACACCTGTGCTTATAACTGATCACGAAGAGAATCCCTCTGACACCCCAGAAGGAATTCGGCCAAAAATCTTCACGACACCGCAGTTGAAACCTCACGACACTCTAGCACCAATGCTACGACACCCGTGCTTAAAACTGGCCATGGAGAGAATCCCCGCGACACCCCAGGAGGAATTCGCCTCCCTCGTGAACAGAAACCATTACTGAAGAGAGTGTGGGGAAGCCAAATACTGCGATACCCTAGTACCAATGCTTCACGACACCCCATGTGGAATTCAGCCGAAATTCCTTCATGACACCCCAGTTGAAATCTCACGACACTCTAGCTTTAAGGCGACGACACCTGTGCTTATAACTGACCATGGAGAGAATCCCCGCGACACCCCAGATGAAATTTGGCAGAAAATCCTTCACGACACCCCAGTTGAAATCTCACAACACCCTAGCTTTAAGGCGACGACACATGTGCTTATAACTGACCACTGAGAGAATCCCTGCGACACCCCAGGAGGAATTCGGCCGAAAATCCTTCGCGACACCGCAGTTGAAACCTCACGACACCCTAGCACCAATGCTATGATTCTCGTGCTTACGACACCCGTGCTTATAACTGACCACGGAGAGAATCCCTGCGACACCCATTCTCGACACCCCAGTTAAAACTTTACGACATCCTTGTTATAAACTTATGACACCACTACGATATATTTGAACAAGGCGAGAATTTTGACATCACCCTAGTTGTAATTCGATGACACCCTAGTAACTCAGCTATGCCATCTTTTCGAGAAAAGTTGCAAAACATGGCCAGTTCCTACGGGTTTGCGTATTAGTGAGATGTGATCGTGGCGATCCTGGTTGTTGAGAAATTTGGAAAATTGTATTTACCCCAACTTTATTGATTTTGATGATTTCCAAAAGCCACGAGTATTTTAAAAGAAACAATGAGTTTATTTATCAAAAACCTTGAGCTTATTCAAAATGAAAGCAATGGACTCTCAATGTTCAAATTCACTGAGTTATGAATCATTTTTGAAAAAGAAGTTTCAAGCTCTATATTTAATATTTCAAAGAGGAATTTTTACACGATATATTTCATTCAATGATTTCTTGAAACATGTCTTGAATTCATACTTAATGTCATATTTACTGTATTCAAGTCAAAATATCATTTAAATTTATTCTGGGATGAATTTAAAAGTCAATCAGAATAATATCTGACTTTTGATACGTTCCGGAGCCGACTGTAGAGTTTCAGAGTCGACTCCTGTAAGTAACTGTGATTTCTAATTTTCTCGAGTCGACCCTTGGTTTTCAAGAGTCGACCCCTGACTCTGTGTGAGCCGACTCCTGTCTGTGCGAGTCGACTCCGCTCAAACAACAGAAACCATATTTTTGAGCACTTCTCGAGTCGACTCCCCATTTTCTTCGAGTCGACTCCCGACTATCAGGAGCCAACACTTTGGTTTTTCGCGAGTCGACCCTCTAACGTTTGAAATGTTTCTATTTTTAGTAATCGACTTCGAGCCGACTCCCACAAAGCTCGAGTCGACTCCGCGAATTCTGGGTGCGATTTTTCACGATGACACATCCGCCCCAACGGTAAGATTTTCAAATAACGGCTATTTTTCTGTGTTTCTAACGGATATATTTTTGCAGAATCTATAAATAGAGGAGCTCTTTTCAAATCAAAAAAGAATAGAAAATCAAAAAGAGAGATTACTGCCTTATCCAAAAAGAGGGAAAAACAGAGCATTATTGAAAAAATCCTCTAGCTCGAAATAGAGTGATTCAAAAGGAGCGAAATCAAAGAGGAAGTTCCGTCTGCTCCATCTCATCAATCCACAAGAGTCAAAAGAAAATCCACAAGCTTTTCAAAGATCAAATCGAAGGATTTTCAACATTCAACAAAAGGAGAAAAGCTTCATCTCAACTCCAAAGTTCTCAAACGGTCAAGAATCTTGCTGAGGCCGGATTCAATACTTCAAGAGGAGTTAAAGAGGAGAAGGAAGAAAGCCAAAGCCACAACCATCTGCAATCTTATCAGGCTTTTCTTACCCTTTTATACTTTATTTGTATATTCGCTCAAGGGGAGCATTTAAATATTTAAACTCTGTTATTATTGGTTGTTTGCTGATTCAATCAGTGGATTGAATCAGTGGAGGTTATTATACCTCGTCGCAAGCCGGAGTGCTTGTGTTTGGGTTAGTTGTGAGCCCGTGAAAAACAACGTGTAGGTTTTGTGCTGGTAAGCCCGTGTAAAACCGGCTGGGTTCGTTGTGCACCCGGGAAAAAACAAGGTTGAGTTGTGAGCCTAGAAAATAACTCGGCTGTAATCTGAAGAGATTATAGTGTGGACCCAAGTGAATCTTGGGAATGGACGTAGGTGTTGATTGCACCGAACTACTATAAAATTATCTTGTGTTTGCCGTGCTATATTTTCTCTCTCTCTATCTCTCTATCTCTCTTTATTTGCTTGTTTATTGATTTAAGTTAGCCTCTCACTTGCACATCTTGCTAACTAATCAACTAAAGTTAAAAGACTTAAATTTTTAAGAACCCAATTCACCCCCCCCCTCTTGGGTTGCCATATGGGCCAACAATTGGTATCAGAGCAAGTGCTCATTTAGAATTTGATCTCACGATCAAGGACTAAAGATCCTCATGGCAACACAAAGTGGTTCATGTTTTGCTGAAGGTCATTCTACGAATCGACCACCTTTATTTAATGGAACCAACTATTCATATTGGAAAGCAAGAATGAGAATATTCATTCAAGCTTCTGATTATGAATTGTGGGGAGTAATAACTAATGGACCTAGTACACCCACACACTTAGTTGAAGGCATTCTTGTTCCTAAGCCCGAAAGGGATTGGAATGACAATGATAGAAGAATGGCTCAATTAAATGCTAAAGCCATTAACATTTTGTATTGTTCCGTAGACTCTAATGAATTCAACCGAATCTCAACATGTAATTCCGCAAAAGAAATTTGGGATAGGTTGGAAATAACTCATGAAGGAACAAACCAAGTAAAAGAATCAAAGATAAATATTTTGGTTCATAAATATGAATTATTTACTATGGAACAAAATGAAACCATCACATGCATGTTCACTAGATTCACTGATATTGTGAATGGTTTAAAAAGTCTTGGAAAAGTTTATACTAACTCTGAGCTTGTTCGCAAAATTCTTAGGTCACTTCCAAGGACTTGGGAAGCCAAGGTGACCGCCATACAAGAAGCCAAAGATCTGAACATCCTACCATTGGAAGAGCTTCTTGGTTCGCTGATGACTCATGAGCTTCAAGTTAAACAACATGTCAATGAGGATGAGTCAAGAAAGAAGAAGACCATCGCCCTCAAAGCAGCGGAAAAGGAATTAAGCAGCAGCGATGATGAAGAGGATGATGATGATGAGACAGCCCTCCTTGCAAGGAAATTCAAGAAGTTTATGCAAAGAAGGAGGCCCTTCCACAAAAAGAGATTTGTTTCAAAAATGGAAGGAGAAAAAGAAAAGGATAAGAAAAAGGAAAAGGACAAAGAGAAAGAGCCCTTAGTATGTTATGAATGTAAAAAGCCAGGGCATTTTAGATATGACTGTCCTTTACTTAAGAAGGCCTACAAGAAAAAGAAAAAGGCCTACATGGCAACTTGGACTGACAGTGAAGAGTCTTCTTCCGAAGAAGAAGAACAAAAAGAAGTTGCTAATGTTTGCTTCATGGCGGACGACAACGAAGAGGTAAGTACCGAAACCCCGATGATGAATTTACATTTGATGAAATGTTTGAAGCTTTCAATGAATTGATGATTGATTTCAAAACTTTGAAAAAGAAACACAAATCCTTGAAAACTGAAAACTTAAATTTAATTAAAAAGAAAATGAATTAAATCTTGTAGTTAAAGATGTAAAAGATAAAATGGAAACACTTCTTAATGAAAAGAATGATTGTGTTCATAAGATTGATTGGTAAAATCTGAAAATGAAATCTAAGTAAAGAAAAAGAATCAATCTCTAATGAAAATGATTTTCTTAAGAAAGATGTTAAAAAGTATAAAGATATTGTTGAGAAATTTACTCTAAGCTCAACTAAACTAAATATGATTTTAGAAAGTCAAAAAGCAGTTTTTGACAAAGCAGGTTTAGGGTATAACACATTTAGAAAGCAAAAATTATTGAAAAATATTTTTGTAAAAGGTAACAAAGTAATATTACTTGTTTTAAATGTAATCAAAAAGGACATAAATCTTTTGAGTGCAAAACAATAAGTAACAATGAAAAGTTAAATGTTAAAGCAAAGAAAATCTGGGTTCCGAAAGGAACAATTTTTATTGCTACTAACCATGAAGGACCCAAGAAAGCTTGGGTACCTAAACATAAAGTTTGATTATATTGCAGAAATGTCTTGTAGCCAAAAGATCAAAGAAAAAGTGGTACCTTGATAGTGGCTGCTCAAGACATATGACGGGTGACAAAGAGGAATTCATCACCCTAGAAGAAAAGAAAGGTGGAGTTGTGACGTTTGGCGATAACGGTAAAGGTCAAATTATGGGCCTTGGTAAAGTTCGCATAACTCCATCTACATTTATTGATAATATACTTTATGTTGATGGTTTGAAGCATAATCTAATTAGTATAAGCCAATTGTGTGATAAAAACTTTAATGTTTCATTTAAATCTTCTATGTGCACTGTAACTAAATCTATTGATAATAGCATTGTTTTTACTGGTTATAGACATGGCAATGTGTACTTAGTTGACTTAGACAAATTATCTGAAAGTAGTCATTGCCTAATTGCTGACAATGCTAATATAAATGAAATTAGTTGGTTGTGGCATCGTAGATTAGGTCATGCAAGCACACACCTTATTTCAAAATTAATTAAAATAGATTTAGTTAAGGGATTACCTAAACTAGATTTTGAAAATAACAAAATCTGTGATGCATGTCAATTTGGAAAACAAACTAGAAGTTCTTTCAAATCTAAAAACACTGTTTCAACTTCTAGGCCTCTAGAGCTACTTCACATGGATCTTTTCGGACCAACTAGAACCACAAGTCTAGGAGGAAAGAAATATGGTCTAGTGATTGTAGATGATTATTCTAGATATACTTGGGTAATGTTTTTAGCTCACAAAGATGAGACTTTCTCGATATTCCTAAAATTCTTCAAGAAAGTCACAAATGAGAAAAACACTACCATAGTATCTCTAAGAAGTGATCATGGAACTGAATTTGAAAATCACTTATTTGAAAATTTCTGCACTGAAAATGGAATTAATCATAATTTCTCAGCCCCTAGGACTCCACAGCAAAATGGTGTAGTTGAAAGAAAGAATAGGACTCTAGAAGACATGGCCCGTACCATGCTATGCGAAAGTAACCTACCAAAGTACTTTTGGGCGGAAGCTATTAACACAACATGCTACATCTTAAATAGAGCTTTAATAAGACCAATATTAAAGAAAACACCTTAATATTGGAATGAAAGAAAACCAAATATAAAATACTTTCATGCATTTGGATGTAAATGTTTCATTCATAATAATGGTAAAAACAACTTAGGAAAATTTGATGCTAAATCTGAAGAAGGAATATTCTTAGGATATTCAACAACTAGTAAAGCTTATAGAGTATTTAACAAGAAAACATTAGTAGTTGAAGAATCCATTCATATAGTTTTCGATGAGTCTTTAGCATCTAGTTCTGAAAAGCTTGATGATGAGGAAGATACAAACATAATTGAAAAAGATCTTGAAAAACTTAATATTGAAGTATCTTCAGATCATGAGCAAGAAGCTAAAGATGATGATTCACATAAGGACGATGATGTCAATATTGATCATAATGATATAGATCTTCCAAGAGACTGGAGATATGCTCATAGTCATCCTAAGGAATTGATTATAGGTGATCCATCTCAAGGAATAAGAACTATATCATATATGAGAAATATTAGTAATCATCTTGCATTCGTATCACAAATTGAGCCCAAAACTATTGAAGAAGCTGAAAAAGATAATAATTGGATGTTAGCAATGTAAGAAGAATTAAATCAATTTACAAGGAATAATGTATGGACTTTAGTTGAAAGACCTAAAAATCATTCAGTAATAGGATCAAAATGGGTTTTTAGAAACAAATTAGATGAAAATGGCATAGTAATTAGAAACAAGGCTAGGTTGGTTGCAAAAGGATATAATCAAGAGGAAGGTATTGATTTTGATGAAACCTTTGCGCCAGTAGCTAGATTAGAAGCCATTAGGCTATTACTTGCATTTGCATGTCATATGAACTTCAACTTATTTCAAATGGATGTTAAAAGCGCATTTTTAAATGGTTTTATAAATGAAGAAGTTTATGTAGAACAACCACCAGGTTTTAAAATCACGAATTTTCAAATCATGTTTTTAAATTGCACAAAGCTTTATATGGTTTGAAACAAGCACCTAGAGCTTGGTATGATAGATTAAGTAAATTCTTAATTGAAAATGATTTTACAAGAGGAAATGTTGATAAAACTTTGTTTTTGAAAAGAAAAAGTAAAGATTTACTTGTAGTACAAATATACGTTGATGACATTATTTTTGGTGCTACTAACGATTCTCTATGTCAAGAATTTGCCAAGTTGATGCAGGAAGAATTCGAGATGAGCATGATGGGAGAACTCAACTTCTTCCTTGGACTCCAAATCAAACAATGCAAAGAGGAAATATTCATCAACCAAACAAAATACACAAGAGAAATCCTAAAGAAGTTTGGTATGGAATCAATGAAACCCCTCGGAACACCAATGAGTCCTTCATGCAAGCTGGACAAAGATGAAGAAGGTAAAAAGGTTGATCAAAAGTATTATCGAGGTATTATCGGATCCCTTCTTTATTTAACCGCAAGTAGACCAGACATTATGTTTGCTGTATGTTTATGTGCTAGATTTCAATCTGAACCTAAAGAATCACATTTAATAGCTGTTAAAAGAATTTTAAGATACTTAAATGGAATGAAAAATGTAGGTTTATGGTATTCTAGAGACTCAACTTTAAACCTAATTGCATACTCAGATTCTGATTATGCTGGATGTAAACTAGATAGAAAAAGCACAAGTGGTGCATGCCATTTCTTAGGAAGTAACTTAATCACATGGTTTAGCAAAAAGCAAAATTCAGTTGCATTATCAACTACTGAAGCTGAATATGTAGCAGCTGGAAGTTGCTGTGCGCAAATCCTATGGATTAAGCGACAACTTGAAGACTATGGTATCACTCTTAATAAGACACCCATAAAATGTGATAATACAAGCGCAATCAATTTAACTAAAAATCCAATTCAACATTCAAGGACAAAACATATAGAAATTAGATATCACTTTATAAGAGAGCATGTAACTAATGAAGAAATTTGTCTTGAATATGTTAATACTGAAGAACAACTAGCTGACATCTTTACAAAACCTTTAAGCGAAGAAAGATTTTGTTATCTTAGAGGAGAATTAGGGATTTGTGATCCTTTGGAATAGATTCTGAAACCCTAAGGAAATGTATCTAGAGTTCTTTCAATTTCTCAAAATCTTAAGGAAATTTTATCTAGAACTCATATCAATTTGATCTCTCAAAATCCATGATTTTTAATCATACTCAAAGATCAATTTCCAGACTTATTTCAGATTCTCTGAATCTTTATTCGTTTTTCTTCTGAAATGGTCTAGGAGCCGACTCGGACAGGATCGGAGTCGACCCCTGTTTCTATTGAAACTCGGGAGCCGACCCCCGCTCTGCGCGAGTCGACTCGATGTCGGGTCCGTGCTCAGTGACTAGTCGGGAGCCGACTCCACACTTTGCGCGAGTCGACTCGATGTGGTCCCAGCTTGATTATCTAGGGCACGAGTCGACCCCACGGACATTTCATTCACTTCAAAATCATTCCAAACTCTCTCCAGAGCCTTCCCAAACCCTCCAAAACTCCAAAAACCTCTGATTAATCACTCCATTGAGATCTATGGCACCTAAAACCCGTGGAGCTAGCAGTAGTGGAACCGGATTGAAGAGGAAACGGACTGTTCGACGACCCATTCGCGAGCCGTCTCCGGATTCATCCTCTACCCCTTCTCCGAGTGATTCTCCTGCTCCAGCTACCACTCTTTAGGTAGATCACTTTGCCAGTAGAGTTATCACAACAGGTAGAAAGGTTGATTTTGAGTTGTTTGAGAATGAAGGCTTTATAATAGGTAGGCAGTTGATTGAGATGGGATTTGAGAAAATGTTCACTGGACTGTCCCACGTACCCTGCTCTAGTTAAGGAGTTTTACAAAAATTTGACTAGAGGAGATGATGGTTTAGTGAGCGTAGTGAGAGGCATTGGTCTGAACATCACTTCCACTATTCTATCTAGATTGTTAAGTTTACCCCTGTCTGGACCATCCACCTTTGCCCCAGAGGATAGATCTCCAGCCCTCACAAGACTATTGAACAGAAATTTTGAGGGATTTGAAGAAGTTTTTGCTAGTCAGTTACCTTTGGAGCTGAGATTACTTCACAACATCTGCAGCAGAATTTTGTTTCCCAAGACCGGCAGATTCGACTATGTATCTGAGAGAGATATTTTTATTATGGATGCTATTGTCTCTGGGAAGCCTATTAATCTACCTCGGATGATCATATGGTACATTACCGATTGTGGTGGGAAGAAAAAGTCAAGTTTGCCCTATGGCATGGTTCTAACGAAGCTATTTCAAAGCCAAGGGATTGCATTTGGTGATAGTGAGCCGAAAAAGGAACTAAGGCATACTGATTTTTACTCTTTGGCTACTATACATCGAATGGGGTTTGTTAAGAGGAATGGAAGTTGGGAGAGAAAGAATATTACTGAGGACAGAGCTATAGATGCTGAGGCCCCCGGACCTTCTGTGAGACATTCATCACCTGAGCCTCCTCAGAGCTCGTCTATTCCAGATTCTGTTCTAGCTCCTGCCCCTGATTCTACCCCTGCTCCTGCTATTGCTCCTGCTCAGACTTCTACATTATCATCTGTTAGCTTTTCTGATGTGCAGTTAGATCAGCTTAGATCCTTATTCAAATCTGAGATAAGTGAGCATGAAAATAGACTGAAAAATGAATTTGATGAAAAGTTTATGAATTTAAAGGAAGCCTTGTATTCACTTAGTGATCGGGTTGCATCGATTGAATCTACTCTTAGTTCATCCTCCAGCTCCTTAAGTAAAGACTTGAAGAATATTTTTGGTGAACTTAAGGATATCTGCGGTGACTCAGAGACCTATTCCCAATGCAACGCCGAGCTTCAGGATAAAATTACATCTGCTTGTACTTTTGTTGATAATAAGCTTAAAGATTATGTTAGACTTCAATGTGAAGGAATGAAGCAGATAGTTGATCACTTGAATAGGATTACAAGAAGAAACTTTTGATTTTTATGTAATCTCCTTTTGATGTAATCAAGTTTACTTTTAATGTAATGAGCATGTTTACATTTTCTTGTAATATCATTTTGAAGTAATGAGAAAGTTTGATGCTTTACTTATACATTTCAATTGTGAGTATCTTTGAATATCTTGAATGATTATCCTCAATTGATAATTTGAATGGTAAAAGATAAAGAATGATATTGATATAAGTAGTTAATCAATTTTCCTAACCTTTTTATTGATTACAAAAAAGGGGGAGAGATTTTATTCAATCGTATATGCTTTCAAAGAGTTAATTTAAGTAAAAAGGAGAGATAACTAAGTTATCATTATGCTTAATGTTTAAAAAGGGAAAAATTATTTGCTTGAACTTAACAATTGAAAATTCTGAATGATTTACAAAATTGAGTTTCATAGGGGGAGCTATCTCATTTAGGGGGAGCCTCTCAATGAACATAAAAATTGATTTTGAGTTCAGAAATTTTTTTTTAATACAAACATGCATATACTCAATGTTTTTGTCATCATCAAAAAGGGGGAGATTGTTGAGAAATTTGGGAAATTGTATTTACCCCAACTTTATTGATTTTGATGATTTCCAAAAGCCACGAGTATTTTAAAAGAAACAATGAGTTTATTTATCAAAAACCTTGAGCTTATTCAAAATGAAAGCAATGGACTCTCAATGTTCAAATTCACTGAGTTATGAATCATTTTTGAAAAAGAAGTTTCAAGCTCTATATTTAATATTTCAAAGAGGAATTTTACACGATATATTTCATTCAATGATTTCTTGAAACATGTCTTGAATTCATACTTAATGTCATATTTACTGTATTCAAGTCAAAATATCTTTTAAATTTATTCTGGGATGAATTTAAAAGTCAATCAGAATAATATCTGACTTTTGATACGTTCCGGAGCCGACTGTAGAGTTTCAGAGTCGACTCCTGTAAGTAACTATGATTTCTGATTTTCTCGAGTCGACCCTTGGTTTTCAAGAGTCGACCCCTGACTCTGTGCGAGCCGACTCCTGTCTGTGCGAGTCGACTCCGCTCAAACAACAGAAATTTTTGAGCACTTCTCGAGTCGACTCCCCATTTTCTTCGAGTCGACTCCCGACTATCAGGAGCCGACACTTTGGTTTTTCGCGAGTCGACCCTCTAACGTTTGAAATGTTTCTATTTTTAGTAATCGACTTCGAGCCGACTCCCACAAAGCTCGAGTCGACTCCGCGAATTCTAGGCGCGATTTTTCACGATGACACATCAGCCCCAACGGTAAGATTTTCAAATAACGGCTATTTTTTTGTGTTTCTAACGGATATATTTTGCAGAATCTATAAATAGAGGAGCTCTTTTCAAATCAAAAAAAAGAATAGAAAATCAAAAAGAGAGATTACTGCCTTATCCAAAAAGAGGGAAAAATAGAGCATTATTGAAAAAATCCTCTAGCTCGAAATAGAGTGATTCAAAAGGAGCGAAATCAAAGAGGAAGTTCCGTCTGCTCCATCTCATCAATCCACAAGAGTCAAAAGAAAATCCACAAGCTTTTCAAAGATCAAATCGAAGGATTTTCAACATTCAACAAAAGGAGAAAAAGCTTCATCTCAACTCCAAAGTTCTCAAACGGTCAAGAATCTTGCTGAGGCCGGATTCAATACTTCAAGAGGAGTTAAAGAGGAGAAGGAAGAAAGCCAAGCCACAACCATCTGCAATCTTATCAGGCTTTTCTTACCCTTTTATACTTTATTTGTATATTCGCTCAAGGGGAGCATTTAAATATTTAAACTCTGTTATTATTGGTTGTTTGCTGATTCAATCAGTGGATTGAATCAGTGAAGGTTATTATACCTCGTTGCAAGCCGAAGTGCTTGTGTTTGGGTTAGTTGTGAGCCCGTAAAAACAACGTGTAGGGTTTTGTGCTGGTAAGCCCGTGTAAAACCGGCTGGGTTCGTTGTGCACCCGGGAAAACAACAAGGTTGAGTTGTGAGCCTAGAAAACAACTCGGCTGTAATCTGAAGAGATTATAGTGTGGACCCAAGTGAATCTTGGGAGTGGACGTAGGTGTTGATTGCACCGAACCACTATAAAATTATCTTGTGTTTGCCGTGCTATATTTTCTCTCTCTCTATCTCTCTTTATTTGCTTGTGTATTGATTTAAGTTAGCCTCTCACTTGCACATCTTGCTAACTAATCAACTAAAGTTAAAAAGACTTAAATTTTTAAGAACCCAATTCACCCCCCCCCTCTTGGGTTGCCATCTGGGCCAACACTGGTGTCCTTTTGTATTTCTCTGAGGTCGGCATAAAAAAATTTATAAACCCTAGAGGTTCTTCATTTGTTGCTCGAGAAGCCATCCTTCGTTTTTTGCTCGAGAAGCCACTGTTATCCTAAATTTCTTCCATAGTTCTTTCTTCCATCTACTTCATTCATGGAGATGAGTGCTTTCGTTTGTGGACGAAGACCGTGAACAAGGAAGAACCAGAAGGAGAAAATGGTGGAACAAAGCAAGGACATCATTCTTCATTCAAATGAGGATGCGGCTCCTTCAGGTATGTTTATCCCTATGTTAAAATATTATGACATCCTCTCTTAAAATTTCATGATACCCTAGTTACATACATAATGGCACCCAGCTGACAAGTATGTCTTAAGTCTTACCCCCTGTTTCAGTTGATATAAAAATTATTCCAGTCCCCCCAGTGAAGGCTTCCCAGCTGTTTAAGAATAGTTGCAGGCCGGCCGTATACGTTTAGAAGGTTTGGAAGATGGAGTTCACTAGACGGCATACAAAACTTATTCGAAGGACCCCATTTGGTGCCTTCATCGACATGCAGACATTCACAGTCGATGGGCGACTGCTAGCAGACATCATAAGATGTCACAATGGAAGCGACGAGTTCTTTTTGCTGCGGAAAGCCAGTTTTATTCAGTGCCAATGAAGTCGCACTCATTTTGGGTCTTCTAGCTCATGGGAAAAAGACCGACACACCCAGCCAATTATTCAATGGAAGGTTGTTCAGATGTTTTGGCCAGGGTTTAGATCTTCGTCAAGAAGGTTTGAAGAAGTTAATATTTCAACTCTGATCATCTAAGGCACAGGAGGATGTCGAGGACACCATCCAACTTTGGATCGCCTACATGTTGGTCATGTTTTTGGCTCCAAAGTCCAGCACATGGATGACTTAAGTCAACTGGATAGCATCGGCTGGGCTTCGGCATTGAAGGAGTTGATTATTCTGGCTCTCCCAGAAATAGCTGCTTGCTTGCGTTCCAAAGAGCCGGTCCACTCAAAGAATGCAAAAAAGTTAGGAGGCAGCCTACCCTGTTCGGATGCTCGGCAGCACTGGTGGTAAGGATTATTGAGATGCAAAAATAGTGTTCTTAGTATAATTTCTTTGTTAATATTATATTATTTAATATCTAAAAAATATCATGTTCAGGCGTAGTTCCTCAAGCATACATCAATGCGAGCACAAGCATATCCCGATAAACTATCCCAGTTGTTGAAGTGGTATGACCACCAAATGAAGATCTAGTCGGTTTAGGTTGCCAACTTGCAGCCTCATGACTTGGTAAGTTAGTACATTGCTCCATTGCTCTGACCATATTTTTTAACTTAATGTGTCAATATTTTCACTTAATATTAATTTGTTATCATCTTGCTTTGTAGATAGAGGGAGCTACTGTACCACTGTCAAAAGAGCGCTGGCTTCTCACTCAGCAGACAGTAGCATCCCCTTAACCAATAGATAACTGCGTAGGATGTGCTGAGTTGAGGATTGAATTGGAGTGCATTAAGGATCAACTCGACGATATCAGGCACAGGCTGTCCATTGCTGAGAGCCTCCTCAGTTCACTGCTCAGAAAGGAAAGTAATGCAAGAAATGAGGACGACAAGGGAGATGAAAAAACAGAGGAGGGGCATTCCCTGGAGTTGATCCTCCGTGAGCTTGGTAATGGAAATACTGAGGAGAAGAAGATGGAGGAGGACCATTCATCCGAGTGTCCAACTGAGATGGGGAATGAAAAAGCAGAGGAGAAGAGATTGGAGGGGGATTCATTGGATGATAAAATAGAGCATGAGAATGAAAATAAAGAGGAGGAGAAGAGGGGGGAGGGGAATTCTACGGAGGGCCAAGAGGAGTCTAAATTCGATAATAAACTTTGCACCCTGCGCCAAAGGGTGATGATATGGACATAGAAATCGTTGGAGTGCCTTCGCTTGTTAGGAGGGTTAAAAAAGAGCCGAGAAAGTGTAAGGCATCCAAGGTCGTCGGAGTTTGTTATGAGATAACCCGTTCTAAAAGGTCGGCGAAGACAGTGGGCATGTCAAAGCCCAACACAATGGTCGAAGATGACCAAATTATTATAAAATTTTTTTGAGCGAACGACTAACCGACGAGATCGTCTACACCAATATGTTAGGTGGCGTTGTAACAAGGAAAAGTCTTCAAGATCTCATTAACAATGAAATGATAATAGATGATGTAAGTATATCAAGAAACCTTTTCTAGTTGTTGATTTTAGAATTATATTAATCGGTTTACATTGCATTGGCAGATAATTGATGCCGGCTAGGAGTTTCTGATGCGCAACTGGATAGAGCATCCGGACCGATACCATAAGTGCATATTTGCATCAGTTTTTGTATCCGCTGTGTCTGACTTCTTCATCACCTGCTCATGAACTCGCTGGAACATCATGGGCCTTGATATTTGACAATGTATCCGATGAAGATAAGGCCCAATTCCAGTTTCTTTTCACCATAATAAACTCCGATAACTCGCACTGGCATTTGGTTGCTGTCGACATGGAAAGAAAGGTGTTCATGCACCTGAATTCATTAAAATACAACACCAAGTACAAGGCCAATACAAAGAAATGGCATACAATTCTTGGCCACATATTCCATATCTACTGCGATAAGGAGGATGTGATGACTTGGCCGATGGAAGAGATTTTGGATTGCCCAAGCCAACCGGTCGGATCGCTGGATTGCGGCCCATACTGTCTGAGATACATGGAATGTCTTGCTCGATGGGACAATCCTGATATGAAGATTGATTTCATAGATGAGGAAGTCAGAGATTACCGGTGACAATTAGCTGCGACGATATTGAGAGAGGGCCTGAACCAAAAGATCAGCGACCTTATCAAAAAATATTCTTAATTTTTTATTTCTTCTTTGAATGAAAATTTAATATAATTTATTCATATTAACAATGTTTCAGATTTATTGCAAATGCAAAAATTTTATATTGAGAATAGGGGTGTCCTCGATTTATTCGTATTTATGCCTTTTCTACTTCATAATTTCTTAAGTTTTCATATATGATGTCGTAAATTGAACACTAGAATGTCGTAAATTGAGCACTGGGTGTCGTCGCGCTAAAAGCTTTGGGGTCGTACGATTTTTCCTTCCGCCTTTCGGGTGTCGTCGCGGTAGAGCTAGGGAGTCGTTAGCTTAGAGCTAGGGTGTCGTCGCGCTAAAAGCTTCGGTATCGTACGATTTTGCCTTCCGCCTTTCGGGTGTCGTCGCGATAGAACTAGGGAGTCATTAGCCCAGAGCTTGGATGTCGTCGGCTTAAAACTTCGGTGTCCTTTCGTGAGTACTGGGATGTCGTAGGATTTTCCTTTCGAGTGTCGTTGCGGTAGAGCTAGGGAGTCGTTAGCCCAGAGCTGGGGTGTCGTCGCGCTAAAAGCTTTGGTGTCGTACGATTTTGCCTTTCGCCTTTCGGGTGTCGTCGCGGTAGAGCTAGGGAGTCATTATCCCAGAGCTTGGGTATCGTCACGCTAAAAGCTTCGGTGTCCTTTCGTGAGTACTGGGATGTCGTAGGATTTCGCATTTCGGGTATCACCGCGGTAGAGTTAGGGAGTCGTTAGCCCAGAGCTGGGGTGTCGTCGCGCTAAAAGCTTCGTGTCGTACAATTTTGCCTTCCATCTTTCAGGTTTCGTCGCGGTAGAGCTAGGGACTCGTTAGCCCAGAGCTGGAGTGTCATCGCGCTAAAAGCTTCGATGTCGTACGATTTTGCCTTCCGCCTTTCTGGTGTCGTTGCGGTAGAACTAGGGAGTTGTTAGCCTAGAGCTTGGGTGTCGTCGCGCTAAAAGCTTCGGTGTCCTTTCGTGAGTACTGGGATGTCATAGGATTTCCCTTTCGGGTGTCGTCGCGGTAGAGCTAGGGAGTCGTTAGCCCAGAGCTGGGGTGTCATCGTGCTAAAAGCTTCGGTGTCGTACGATTTTGCCTTCTGCCTTTCGGGTGTCATTGCGGTAGAGCTAGGGAGTCGTTAGCCTAGAGCTTGGGTGTCGTCGCGCTAAAAGCTTCGGTGTCCTTTTGTGAGTACTGGGATGTCGTAGGATTTCGCATTGCGGGTGTTGCCGCGGTAGAGCTAGGGAGTCACTAGCCCAGAGCTGGGGTGTCGTTGCGCTAAAAGCTTCGGTGTCCTTTCGTGAGTACTGGGATGTCGTTAGTCCAGAGCTTCGGTGTCATAACAGTGCAAGCGTATTCGTTAATATCAAATCTTCTTGGTAGACGAGATGAGCACTTCATTTGACTGAAAAAGATACCCTAGTTAGAAAGCACTTCATTTGCGATCAAGACACCCTAGTTAGAAAGTTACGACACCCGTGTTTTATATATGCTCCTATGTAAGTTGACTCAATACATAAGCATCAAATTTGTCCATCAAAGTTTCAGAAGGTGGTACAATTCTTTCCTTGTCCTCTCCGGTGTTAATTGACTGCATACAAGTCTGCCTGTTGCTTGAAGCAGCTCTTATTTCATTTTGCATTTGTGGAGCATCAACGGTTGCCTTGACCAGATTTTTTCTTGATCTTTTTGACTTCTTCTCGACTCCACTCTTTAATCTGTTCTCTCTTGAGCGACTTTTAGTCCTAATTTGTTCAGGATCTTGAATTATAAGCTCTGTACCTGGATTAGCTGCGCAGATGGCATCCACGCAATTTTGAATATAGGTGTTAGACCATCCATCACTAAATTAAATGCATCTTCAGACATGGAGACTATCTCTGCGAGCTTCATCATCCGATGACTCAGCAAACTATATCTACAATCAATAACATAATATTATTGAAAATGTATATTAAGACATTTCAATTAAAAAATTATCACTGCGTACCGTGATTTTCATGTGCTTTTATCATAACCTTCAGTATTGCAGTCAAATTCGTCGAATTGGTATTTCATGTCCTTGCACCATCTCTTCAAGAAGTATTTATCTGATAAACTAAATACGTCACTTTGATAAAGAACTAACAAGGCATGCCTACACAGGTACCCCTTGAACTGAAAGGATCGGCACTAGCATTGGACATCCTCAATATTTCTATCATATGACACGATATAATCTTTGATCATCTCCTTGCCGATTCCATCGACTTCAATCCTTTCGTACGACTTTATAGAATATACACAACAGTTGCCAGCTTCCTTGATCAATTTAGTATTTGATGCAGCCATTTCAAGGATCTCATTCTGAAATTTTTTGAAAATGCGCCTTGTATACCTTCCTACAGCTTATCTCTCAAAAGGTGATGATGTCTTTAGGAAAGCAATCGTTTGCAATGTCCTATTATCTTTCTCATTTTTGGCCTCATACCTTTTTTCCAAGGCATCTCCGTACTTACCTATGAACTCCGTTAGTGTAGTCTTCGAATTTATAAACCCATCGAAGAAGTGATTTATGCCCTTGCTCCTTTGTGAAGATGACATCCCTGTTCATAATTTTGTCAACAAAAAAAAGCGTTGAATGCAAACATGAACCAAAGACAATGACATACAAACCTATGAAAAATATCCTTTAGGTAAACTGGGACCCATTTATCCCGACATTCGTAAAGGACATTGAACCAATCTATAGACTTGCATTCTTTATATTTCTCCATAACATGTGCCCCTTTCCTCGAATGACTGTATGGTCAATGAATCATATATCGCCTCATCGAAATCAACCATAAACTTGGGATTTGCTGTGCAAATGTGGCCAATATTTTCAGGTATCTTCTTCAATATATGCCAAAGACAAAATCAATGTCGTGTGTTAGGAAAAACTTCTTTGACAGTAGCCTCAATTGCCTTATCTTGGTCAGTTATTATGGCAATAGGTGCTTGACCACCATTTGCATCCAGCCATGCCTGAAAAACCCATTTATATGTCTCAGTACTCTCATCAGACAACAATGCGCAACCAAACAAGGTGGACTGTCCATGATGGTTGACCCCGATGAATGGACAAAAAGGCATTTGATATCTATTTGTCAAGTAGGTTGAGTCAAAGCTTAGAACATCACTGAAGTATGTGCATGCCAATCTTGACCTTGGATGAATCCAGAAGACAGACCTCATATGACCATTATCATTGAGGTCCAAGGTATAGAAGAAATTGGGATTTCTAAATTGCATTTCGGTGAAATGAATTACCATCGACTGAGCATCTCCTTCTTTCAGCTTAGACTGACGTTCATGACAAATGAAATTACGAGCATCCTTCTCAGTGAAATCCAATTATCTTCTGCCCCCTTTTCTCCTTGCTATGGCAGAGTATATCTGAGTTGTCGAAACATTCACGGCATGTAAATTGCTGATCTCTACCTTCTCTAGTGTGCTGATCCTCCTACGCGACCATAGATAACCAGTTGATGTTATGGACATCCCATGGTTATGTTCTAGAGAAACCTCAACCAAGATCCACTTACCACTTGTAGCATTCAGTCTTGCTTTTATGGATGTCATACAATCAACTTTCCCAGTATCCCTATGATTCATACTCTTCTCTGTTTTTTGAGATTTTCCTTGCCTCCAACACGCCAGGTGCTTGAAGCAAAGTTATTTTTTATTGTTGGCCCTGCTACACACTGTTGTGATTCCAAAACCAACTCTTTTCGCGTATCCATTGTAGAAAGTATATACATCATCTGCTGAATTGAATTCCATTCTAGTTTGAGGAACTACAGTATCATCCCCTGCATTTGGAGCGATGGGTGAAGGTGCACGGCCGAGAGTGTTATCGATTTCTTTCCGATCTATAATTTCAGCATCGTTTGTGAAAATATAGGCACACAGTCATGAACAATGATATCCATAGATTTAGTTGTCAATATATCCTGACAAAGGATTAGGACACGAAGGTTAAAACAATACGACACCTTACTTGAAGAAATATAATTATGATTGAACCTCAGATACCAAGAATACATGCCATCTATGATCTGAATTCAGAAGTCACGATACCCCAGTTTACAAAAAATGACACCGAAGCTGTAAAATTACGACACCAATTCATAACACATTGAGGAAGGGCTTAACGACACCAAGGTTCAAATATTACGACACCGTAGATAAAAATGTTCAGGCAGGAACTAACGACACCCCATGAAACAACTTACAACACCCCATATAAAAAATAACGACACCCCCATTAGCAGTTAAAGACACCCCAGAGAATAACCTACGATACCCTAGAAAGTAACAAACGAAGATCGCGAAGGTTATAATCACGGGTGTCGTAGCGTTGTCGCTAGGGTGTCGTCACGTTTCAACTAGGGTGTCCCAAAGATTTTCGAGCAAATTCCTCTTGGGGGGTCGCGGGCCTTCTCTCCAGGGTCATTTAAAACCTTGCGACACACCATTTAGCGGTTAAAGACACCCTAGAGAACAAACTACGACACCCCGGAAAGCAACAAACAAAGATCGCGAAGGTTATAAGCATGGGTGTCGTAGTGTTGCCACTAGGGTGTCATAACGTTTCAACTGCGGTGTTACGAATGATTTCTGGCCAAATTCCTCCTTGGGTGTTGTAAGGTTATAAGCACTGGTGTTGTAGGAGTTGTCGCTGGGGTGTCGTGATGTTTGAACTGAGGGGATTCTCTCCATGGTCAGATATAAGCACGGGTGTCGTAGCATTGGTGCTAGGGTGTCGTAAGGGTTAAACTGGGGTGTCGCGAAGGATATTCGGCAGAATTTCTCCTGCGGTGTCGCAGGGCTTCTCTCCATGGTCAATTTTAAGCACGGGTGTCGTAGCATTGGTGCTAGGGTGTCGTGAGGTTTCAACTGGGGTGTCGCGAAGGATTTTCGGCCAAATTCCTCCTAGGTGTCGCGGGGATTCTCTCCGTGGTCAGTTATAAGCATGGGTGTCCTAGCATTGGTGCTAGGGTGTCGTAAGGTTTCAACTGGGGTGTCGCGAAGTATTTTTGGCCGAATTCCTCCAGGGTTGTCATCGGGCTTCTCTCCATGGTCAGTTTTAAGCACGGGTGTCGTAGGCTTTTCTCTACGGTGTCTTAACATTAAATCTGGGGTGTCGTAGCTTTTATGGCAATTGAAACTCTCTGATGACACCCCAGTTCATAAGTTATAACATCCTAGTTAAAAGAGTACGGCATTCGTGCTACAAAACACTAAACTCTAAGGAAGTTACCCATGCATTAAATGGTTTGGTCACACATTAACTTCCTTTAACGATCAAAAATAGTTGGTGTAATAAAGGAGCTTTACAAAGAAGTGGAGCAAGGACTTTTTACTTCCTGCTATGGATAAAGCCAAATCATGCATTGATTGCTAACCATTTTTTTCTGCATTTTCCATCAATCACTACAGATTTGTCTGTCAAGAATAGACAATCTTCGTATTTTCCAATTTTTACAAATAAGTGGTTTCCCTGGTTAACTATTAAAAATCTAAGATGGTGATAACCACCAAGCTGTAAGATCATGTACCAAAAATGGTGCAATGAAGACAAGCTTACATACAAGATCGATTATTTGAACTATCCCACCTTAGTTCAAGCAATAAACAGTTTATTTTGGCTTGGAACCCAATAAATAACTCCACTTTTAGCAACACTGAAAAACCATGAGTCACCTAGAAAAAAATCCAGAAAATCAGCAGGAAAGAATTCGAATGCAAACAAAGTTCGACTCATATAAACTACCATCAACATCTGTCCATCAATAATCCTTATAATGGACCAAATCATGAAGATCAAATGATATGTTAACCTTCGAATCGGCGAAAGCTTAGGTTTCATCTCAATTAACATCTCAACAATCCGATTGTTTGTTTCTAAATAGCCTAAACATTCTATGAGAAAAGAAAAGAAATCGAAATATATCATCTGAAAAGAAGAATAGATTAGGAGTTCAAGAACTCAAACCAAAATCAAACAAAAATTTAAAAATAAAAAATAAATAAATCGAATAAAAGAGATAAAATTACCATGATTGGATCGTGGATGTGGAGCGAGTTTCGAGCGCTTTGGCAAGCAGCTTTGCGATCTTAGTTCCGAAAGCCCTAGAAAGAGAGGAGGGGGGCGAAAATTACCAAACAACCAGAGAAGTGGTATTTTATCCATCCATCTAATTTAAAAATTTTTAATAACAAAAGTATAAAATTATCTTTATAATATTTATATTATATTACTATAATTAACATATATTACATTATATTATATAACATATTAAATTATATCATATATTAAAATATATAAACTAATATTATATTATATTATAGCTAGATAAGTTATAATATGATCTAATTTATTATTATATAAAAATATTATGCAATAGTATAATATAATAAATGTAATATAATGTATTATATAATATTATACCACATGCAATTTTTATTTTAGCAATATTAAAGTCAAATTGATATTTTTCCAAATAAAATTACCATCAAATGTTTGTGTTTGAAATAAAGTATAAAATTGTGGAATTGAATTCCTATTTTTTCATTTAGAATAAAAACATAAATAAAATTTATAAATAGATTTTACCATATTATCTTTAATATAATAAAATAATAATGTTGAAGAATAATAAATAAATAAATAAAATGACTGTTGGAAGAAAATTTGTGTTCCAATATTTTTTACTTTATTTGCCTTTTAGTTTTGGACCCTTGCTTTCTGGAAGAAGAAATTACTAGAAAAAATACTTTTAATCTTTGCAAAAATTCCTATTAGAAATTACTAGAAATTTAATATAGAATATAAATATATAAAAAAAATCAAATTAAATAGAAGTTGAGAATCGAACCTGAACCGAGGTGTGTTAGACACTGCCCTAAGAATTAATTTTTGTGCAGGTTGTTGGCGATATGTTCCTAAAATATAATGATCCGGTTCGATCCGAACCTCCCACTATGAGAACGATCATGTGGAGGTGTAACCAATGACTCCTTCATGCCCAAAAAAAAAAAATTCTCTTTCTTTGATCAATCCATTCCTTAACCTGAATCTTTGAGTCTATTTGTAGGCTTAGGCTCTAACGGCTTAGCCCATAATGGCCTTAAAGGTTTAATAGCCGTTAGCCCCAATTTATATCAGACATAGTTAAAGAATAAATTATTTTGGACATTGATTAGGCATGGGGGGCGTGCCCAGCCCATCGTGCCAGGAAAATTGCCTTGCCGTGCCTGGCACGGACCATTAACAAATGGGCCGTGCCAGGCATGGCCCAGTAAAAAAAAATTCAAATTCGGCAAGGCCCGTGTCCATCAAGAAATGGGCCACGGGCCGTGCCTAGCATGGCCCAGAAGGGCCATGCCAAAATGGCCCAGAAGGGCCGTTTTGTGGGTCGTGCCATGGCATGGCCAAGCAGGGCCGTTTTGTGGGCCGTGCTGGCACGCACGGCCCAGAAGCAGGGTCGTGCCAGCACGGGCCACAAAACGGCCCTACTGGGCCATGCCATGGGCTGGGCCGTGCCAGCACGGCCCTCCTGAATGGCCCTTCTAGGCCGTTTTGGCTGCGCCATGTTGGCACAACCCTCCAGAACGGCCCTTCTGGGCCATGCCATGGCACGGCTGGTGCCTAGAAGTGCGCCTAGGCACTGGCTAGTGCCTAGGCACCAGCCAGCTGATCAAAGCCATGATCCCGATCGGTGATGATGGATCCGACGGTTGCGATCGATCCAAGCCATGATCCCGATCGACGATGATCGATCGGACCATTGCGATCAATCCGATCAGAGACGATCCGATGGTTGCGATTGATCCAAGCAATGATCCCGATCGACGATGATCGATTGGACCATTGCGATCAATCCGATCAGAGACGATCCGACGGTTGCGATCGATCCAAGCCATGATCCTGATCGGCGATGATCAATCCAACAGTTGTGATCCATCCGATCAGAGACGATCCGACGGTTGCGATCGATCCAAGCCATGATCCCGATCGGCGATGATCGATCGGACAGTTGCGATCGATCTGATCAAAGATGATCCGATGGTTGTGATCGATCCAAGCCATGATCCGATCGGCGATGATCGATCCGACGGTTGCGATCCATCCAATCGGCGATGATCCGACGGTTGTGATCGATCCAATCCATGATCCCGATCAGTGATGATCGATCGGACCATTGTGATCGATTTGATCGGAGACGATACGATGGTTGCGATCGATCCAAACCATGATCCTGATTGGGGATGATCGATCCGACCGTTGTGATCCATCCGATCGGCGTTGATCTGACGGTTGCGATCGATCCAAGCCATGATCCTGATCGACGATGATCGATCGGACTGTTGCAATCAATCCGATCGGAGATGATCCGACGGTTAAGATCGATCCAAGCCACGATCCTGATCGGGAATGATGATCCGATAGTTGCGATCCATCCGATCGGCGATGTTCCGACGGTTGCGATCTTTCTATTTTTTTCTCCTTACTTATTGTATTTTGTTCTGAGGTCAGGCCTAGCTCCCCTCCCTTTGTACCATTTTGATTTTAAATCAATCTGATCGGAGATGATCCGATGGTTGCGATCGATCCAAGCCATGATCCTGATCGGCGAAGATCAATCCGATGGTTGCGATCCATCCGATCGGTGATGATACGATGGTTGCGATCGATCCAAGCCATGATCCCGATCGGCGATGATCGATCCGATGGTTGCGATCTATCCGATCGGTGATGATCCGACGGTTGCGATCGATCCAAGCCATGATCCTGATCGGTGATGATCGATCGGACCGTTATGATCGATCCGATCGAAGACAATCGAACGGTTACGATCGATCCAAACCATGATCCTTCAGCTCATATTAGCCTTGTGGACCATCACCACGTTGGCCAACCAGTCCGGATAGTGTGCCTCTCGGATATGGCCAGTGGCAATCAGCTTACAGACCTCCTCATCAACAACTCTCTATCGCTCGAGATGAAGCACCTCTTCTTCTGTCGAACTGGTTGACATTTTGGATCGATATTGAGTTTATAGGTTATCACCTCCGATGGTATGCCCGGCATGCCTAATGCCGACCAGGCGAAGACGTTTGAGTTGGCTCGTAAGAAGGCGAGAAGTTGGCCTCTTGCCTCCACGGAGAGAAGTGCGCTGATTTGAACCATCCTCGTCGGGTCCTCCCCTAGCAAGAAGGTCAGTAGGTGCTCAGCAGTTTTTCTCTCCTCTTGAACTCTCTGGGGTCAAGCAACTCCAAAATTGGTGAAGCAATCGCCTCCTGAGGACTGGGAGCTATGTGGTAACAGAGTAGCACCGGGCTTCGCTTCCCACGCATCTTCCCAATTCCTTCACTGGTAGGGAATATGATGAGTAATCGCTTGGTGGAGATGATGGCATTTAGGAGATTTAGCCGGGTTGTCCGAGGATGGCATTATAGGTCAGAGGGACTCAAACAACCAGAAAATTCATAAGAACCGTACTCTGGCACTGTGGTGTCCTGGCTATGATCAAAAGAGTAATCTCTCCCTCCACCTTTACAGAATCTCTGGTAAAGCCCACTAAAGGCATAGGCACAGGCTGAAGGGAGTCAGAAGATAAATTCATTCGAACAAAAGCATCGTAAGTGAGAATATTGGCCGAGCTTCCACTATTGACAAGAATCCTCTTTACAGGGTGCTTAGCGATTGTCATGGATACAACAACGCTCTCATCATTAGGACTATCCACCCCTACTAGGTCCCCTTTAGAAAAGAGAATTATAGTATCTACTCCCTCGTCCCCCCATAGCCTTTTGTGTTGATCCATTCATTGATTTTGATGATTAATAAAGGAATTGAGTATATTTATTTGATTACTAATGGATTTTATAAGTGTTTCAGGACTTAAATTTATTTGATCAATTTAAAGGAATTAAGAAATAAATTTTGAATCATATACAAATCAGAGATTTCAAAGTTTCAGAGCTTGGAGTCGACACCTAGAAAGTCTAGAGCCGACCCCATGGCCAATTCAATTTTAATCTGATTTTTGATACAACTGGAGCCGACACCTAGAGTTTCGGAGCCGACATCTAAGGTTTCGGAGTCGACACTTACTGTGTCTGGAGCCGACTCCGATGCTGGAATAGAGCGTTGATTTTTTGAGCATCCTGGAGTCGACACCTACAGTTTTTGGGAGCCGACACCTGACGACGGCGAGCCGACACTTACTTTTGCGGAGCCGACTCCACGACGAACTCAGATTTTACTATTTATGAAAAATGATTTGGAGCCGACACCTGAAAAGCTGGAGCCGACTCCAACCCACCTGGACGAAAAATCAAAAATGCCAGATCAGCTCTAACGGTAATATTTTTGATTTCTGACATCTAACGACTATTTTTTATGAATGAAAAATCCTTCCAGGTACACTCCAACGGCTAGATTTCCACCCAAAAATGAATCAAAGGAAAATCTATAAAAAGGGGAAAAAACAACCGTTTGAAAAAAGATAGAAAGAGAGATAGAAACGGATAGACAAAAATCAAAAATCAAAATCCAAGAAGTTTGAGCCTTATATCCAAGAGAGGAGCTTTCAAGTTCAAAACCTTCCACTCCACAAAGCTCAAAGAAGAATCCAAGCCATTCAAATAGAGAAAAATCGGAGGATTCTCAACTAGAAGAAAGAGACCAACTTTTCAATCTTCTCAACTGCATCTACTGTGAAGAATCGAGCTGAGGCTTGATTCATCCCAGCAAGGAGAAGAGGAAAAGAAGAAAAGCTCAAAGCCAAACAACTTCAAACCAGGCTTTTCTAAACCTATTTACTTTTCTTTGAATATTTGCTCATTAAGGAGCTGTGAAAATTTGTAAAACATTCTTATACTTGTTTGTGCCTAGTTCAATCAAAGGGGATTGAACTAGTGGAGGTTGTTAACCTCGGGTCAAGCTAGTTTAGCTTGAGTTTTGGGTTGTGTGCTGGTGAGCCCGAAAAACTGGCTGGGTTCGTTGTGATCCCGGGTAAAAAACAAGTTTGAGTTGTGAACTTGTAAAACAACTCGGCTGTAATCGAGGTGATTATAGTGTGGACCCAAGTAGGATCTTGGGAGTGGACGTAGGTGTTGGATACACCGAACCACTATAAAATCGTTGTGTTTTCCGTGCTTTCATTGACTCTATCTCTATCTCTGTTTTATTCGCTGCACTTTATATTTACATTGCATTTGTTTCCATTCATCGTAAGCAAATAATTTTTCAAGAGGCTAAATTTTTAAAGAACCCAATTCACCCCCCCTCCCTCTTGGGTTGTCATCTGGGCCAACAATTGGTATCAGAGCAAGTGCTCATTAGATTTTGATCACACGATCAAGAGCTAAAGATCCAAATGGCAACTCAAGTTGATCATTTGCCGAAGGTCATTCTACAAATAGACCTCCTTTGTTTAATGGTTCCAACTATTCTTATTGGAAAGCAAGAATGAGAATATTCATTCAAGCTTCTGATTATGAATTGTGGGGTGTTATAACTAATGGACCTAGTACACCCACACATTGTTGATGGCACTATTGTTCCTAAGCCCGAAAGGGATTGGAATGATAATGATAGGAAAATGGCACAGCTCAATGCTAAGGCCATGAATGTCTTATATTGCTCTTTAGATGCTAATGAATTTAATAGAATCTCCACTTGTAATTCCGCAAAGGAGATTTGGATAGATTAGAGGTTACCCATGAGGGTACTAACCAAGTAAAAGAATCCAAAATAAACATTCTTGTTCATAAATATGAGTTATTTTGCATGGAACAAACTGAAAATATAGCTAGCATGTATACTAGATTTACTGATATTGTAAATGGGTTGAAAAGTTTAGGCAAAACATATTCTAACTCTGAACTTGTGCGAAAAATTCTCAGGTCACTTCCAAGAATGTGGGAAGCAAAGGTGACAGCAATCCAAGAAGCAAAGAACCTCAACACCTTACCCTTAGAGGAGCTTCTAGGATCCCTAATGACCCATGAATTGACCATGAAGCAGCACATAGAAGAAGATGTGAAAAAGAAAAAGACCATGGCTCTTAAGGCTGCTGAAAATGAGGAGAGCTGCAATGATAGTGAAGAAGATGATGATGAGACAGCTCTTCTAGCAAGAAAGTTCAAAAAATTCATGAGGAGAAAGAGACCCTTCCACAAGAAGAAATTTGGAACTAAGATGGAAGGAGAGAAAGAAAAAGACAAGGACAAGGATAAAGAGAAAGACCCCTTGATTTGCTATGAATGTAAGAAACCGGGGCATTACAGATATGATTGTCCTCAACTGAAAAAGACTTTCAAGAAGAAAAAGAAAGCCTATGTTGCAACTTGGAGCGACAGCGATGAATCCTCATCGGAGGAAGAACAAAAGGAGGTTGCTAACATTTGCTTTATGGCAAACGAAGAGGATGAGGTAAGTTCTGAAAATCCTTGCGATGAATTTGCTTTTGATGAATTGTTTGATGCTTTTAATGAACTTGTTGGTGATTTCAAAATTTTGAAAAAGAAATATAAGTTTTTGAAAAATAAAATTTAACTTTGATTGAAGAAAAAGAAAATCTTAATAAAGAAACTAAAGTGCTGAAATCTGAAAAAGACAATTTGACTAAAGAAAAAGAATCAATTTCTAATGAAAATGATAAACTAAAGAAGGAAGTTGATAAATATAAAAGTATTGTTGATAAATTCACTTATAGTTCAGAAAAACTTAATTTATTGTTAAGTAATCAAAGAGCTATATATGATAAGGCTGGTTTAGGATATAGACCTAATTTGAAACAAAAATTTGTCAAAAACTTTTTTAGAAAGGAACAAAACAATGATAATGTTACATGTCATTACTGTAACAAGAAGGGACACAAAGTTTTTGAATGCAATTTTAAGAAAATAGATAAGAAGATAAATAGTAAAGGAAAGAAAATTTGGGTTCCTAAAGGAACAATTGTTTATGCTACTAACCATGAAGGACCCAAGAAAGCTTGGGTACCTAAATATAAGACTTAATTATTTTTGCAGGAGTGTCTTGCGGCCAAAAGATCAAAGAGAAAGTGGTATCTCGATAGCGGCTGCTCAAGGCACATGACGGGTGACAAGGATCAATTCATAACCCTTGAAAGCAAAAGAGGAGAGTAGTTACATTTGGCGACAATGGCAAAGGCCAAATCTTGGGGTTTGGTAACATTCAAATAACTCCCTCCACATATATTGAAAATGTCTTATATGTTGATGGTTTGAAACATAATTTAATTAGCATTAGTCAATTATGTGACAAAGGTTTTAAAGTATCATTTGAATCTTCTATATGCACAGTTTCTAATCCCATTGATAATAGCATTGTTTTTATTGGAAATAGAAATGGCAATGTATACCTGATTGATTTAGACAATTTGTCTACAAGTAATCATTGCCTAGTTGCTAACAATGCTAATATAAATGAGATTGGTTG
The DNA here is from genome assembly GCA_900491605.1 of Calamus simplicifolius. Classification (NCBI taxonomy): domain Eukaryota; kingdom Viridiplantae; phylum Streptophyta; class Magnoliopsida; order Arecales; family Arecaceae; genus Calamus; species Calamus simplicifolius. Next base: position 75,733 of record UESW01004081.1, read on the forward strand.
GTTGTGGCATCGTAGATTAGGTCATGCAAGCACACACCTTATTTCAAAATTAATTAGAATGGATTTAGTAAAAGGACTTCCACAATTAGATTTTGAAAATAATAAAATTTGTGATGCATGTCAATTTAGAAAAAAACTAGAAATTCTTTCAAAACTAAAAATATTGTTTCCACTTCTAGGCCACTTGAACTACTTCACATGGATCTTTTTGGACCTACTAGAACCACAAGTCTAGGAGGAAAGAAATATGGTCTTGTGATTGTAGATGATTACTCTAGATACACTTGGGTATTATTTTTAGCTCATAAGGATGAGACCTTTCCACTATTTTTGAAATTCTTCAAGAAGGTCACAAATGAGAAAAACAACACCATAGTATCTCTAAGAAGTGATCATGGCACCGAATTTGAAAATCATTTATTTAAAAATTTTGCATAGAAAATGCATCCATCATAATTTTTCTGCACCTAGAATACCGCAACAAAATGGTGTAGTTGAAAGAAAAAATAGAACCCTAGAAGACATGGCCCGTACCATGCTATGTGAAAGCAACTTACCAAAATACTTTTGGGCAGAAGCTATAAACATGGCATGCTACATCCTTAATAGAGCTTTAATTAGGCCAATCATTAAGAAAACACCTTATGAACTATGGAATAATAGAAAACCAAACATAAGCTATTTTCATGCATTTGGTTGTAAGTGTTTCATTCATAATAATGGCAAAGATAACCTAGGAAAATTTGATGCAAAATTTGATGAAGGCATATTCTTAGGATATTCAACATCAAGTAAAGCTTATAGAGTATTTAACAAGAGAAACTTAATAGTAGAAGAATCTATTCATGTAATCTTTGATGAATCTTTAGCATCAAGTTCTAAAAAGATTGATGATGAGGAAGATACAAACATTCTAGAAAGAGACATTAAAAAATTAAATATAGATGTATCTTCAGATCATGAACAAGAAGCTAAAGATAATGATTCTCCTAGTGTTGATGTTGTTGATGGAAATCGTAATGATATAGATCTACCTAGAGATTGGAGATATGCCTATGGTCATCCAAGAGAATTAATTATAGGTGATCCATCTCAAGGAGTAAGAACTAGATCATCAATGAGAAACATCAATAATCATCTTGCATTTGTATCTCAAATTGAACCAAAAACTATTGAAGAAGCTGAAAAAGATAATAACTGGATGTTAGCCATGCAAGAAGAATTAAATCAATTCACTAGAAATAATGTTTGGACATTAGTGGATAGACCTAAAGATCACTCTGTAATAGGATCAAAATGGGTATTTAGAAATAAATTAGACGAAAATGGCATAGTAATAAGAAACAAAGCTAGATTAGTTGCAAAAGGATATAATCAAGAAGAAGGAATTGATTTTGATGAAACTTTTGCACCTGTAGCTAGACTTGAAGCAATTAGATTGTTACTTGCATTTGCATGCCATATGCATATCAATTTATTTCAAATGGATGTTAAAAGCGCATTCTTAAATGGATTTATAAATGAAGAAGTTTTTGTTGAACAACCACCGGGATTTGAAGATCATGAATTTCCAAATCATGTTTTTAAATTACACAAAGCACTATACGGTTTGAAACAAGCACCTAGGGCTTGGTATGAAAGATTAAGTAAATTTCTGATTGAAAATGATTTTGTAAGAGGAAATGTCGATAAAACACTATTTTTGAAAACAAAAGACAAAGATTTATTAGTAGTACAGATATATGTTGATGATATTGTTTTCGGTGCTACTAACAATTTGTTATGTCAAGAATTTGCAAAGTTAATGCAGGATGAGTTTGAAATGAGTATGATGGGAGAACTCAACTTCTTCCTAGGACTTCAAATCAAACAAAGCAAAGATGGAATCTTCATCAATCAAGCCAAATACACAAAAGAACTGCTCAAGAAATTTGGAATGGAGTCAATCAAACCACTTGGGACACCTATGAGTCCTTCATGCAAATTGGACAAAGATGAAGATGGTAAGAAAGTAGATCAAAAACATTACAGAGGTATGATTGGATCTCTTCTTTACTTAACTGCTAGTAGACCAGATATTATGTTTGCAGTATGTCTATGTGCTAGATTTCAATCTGAACCTAAAGAATCTCACTTAATTGCTGTAAAAAGAATTTTAAAATATTTAAATGGAACTAAAAATGTAGGTTTATGGTACTCTAGAGACTCAACCTTAAATTTAATTGCATATTCTGATTCTGACTATGCTGGATGTAAATTGGATAGAAAAAGCACAAGTGGTGCATGTCAATTCTTAGGATGTAACTTAATCTCTTGGTTTAGCAAAAAGCAAAATTCGGTTGCATTATCTACTGCTGAAGCAGAATATGTTGCAGCTGGAAGTTGTTGTGCTCAAATCCTTTGGATTAAGAGACAACTAGAAGATTATGGCATAACCCCCGACAAAACACCAATTAGATGTGATAACACGAGTGCAATAAATCTAACTAAAAATCCAATTCAATATTCAAGAACAAAACACATTGAGATTAGATATCATTTCATAAGAGAACATGTAGCTAATAATGAAATTTGTCTTGAATATGTTAATACAGAGGAACAATTAGCTGACATATTTACAAAACCTTTGAGTGAAGAAAGATTTTGTTATCTTAGAGGTGAATTAGGGATATGTGACCCTATGGATTGATTTTGATACATTAAGGAATGAGAATCTAAAATTTCTATCAATTTCTTGATATTCCCTTCACTATTTTAAGGACAAATTATCTAGTCATTTGAGCTATTTGATCCTTAATACTCCATAATTTTATCAAAATTTTATAAAATTTATTTTGATGAGTTTCAGTCATTTGTATCTCATATATTTTTTGCTGAATTTGTCTCTGAGTCGACACCTCAGAATGAGGAGTCGACACCTCTGACTGTGTCGCTCTCGGTCCCTGACCTTGGAGCCGAGACCTGTAAATTCGGAGCCGACTCCAGTTCGAGCGCTGACTGTGTTAGCGATTTGGAGTCGATACCCGACTTTGTGGGAGTCGACACCTGGGAGTCAAATGTTGATTTATTAGGGCAGAGTCGACACCTCGTCACTTCATCACTTTCTCAAATCCTAACCAAACTCTTCCAAAATTTTTCCAAAACTTCCCCATCTCTAATTCCATCCAAATCGAACCTTTCCAAAGATCAAATGGCACCCAAAAGGAGAGAATCAGTGGTTGGAGCGCCGGTAACTACGGAAAGCGGTCCGCACGTCGTTCCGTTCGTGAGCCGACTCCAAGCAGCGATTCGTCCACAGATTCCGACAATCCCAACACATCTTCCACAAAGGTAGATACCCTAGCTGATAGAGTCATCACAATGGGTAGAAAAGTGATTTTGACCTATTTGAATCCGAAGGTTTTTCAATCGGGAGACAATTGAAGGAAATGGGCTGGGATATGCTGTGTTCTCTTGATGTTCCTACCTATCCAGCCCTAGTAAAAGAATTCTATTTCAATTTGGCTAGAGGGGATGGAGGTTTAGTAAGCAATGTTAAAGGGAAAAGGATTCATCTCACCTTTCAAAAGCTCGGAAACCTCCTCAGCATCCCGATCACTAGTTTAGCCGCTGACATGCATAGTGATAGGTCAGCAGCCCTTTCAAGGATGTTAGGAAGGGATGTAACTGAGTTTGAAGAAATTAGAGCCAATCAACTACCCCTAGAATTGAGATTATTACACAATATATGCAGTAGGATCTTTTTTCCAAAAACTGGTCGGTTTGAGTATGTCTCGGAGCGAGACATTGTGGTTATGGACAGTGTTCTAACTGGGCAGCCGATCAATCTGGCAGCAATGATGATTTTTTATATGGCAGAAGCTGGAGGGAAAAGGAGATCATCCCTACCATATGGAATGGTACTAAATATGGTATTCAAGAGCCAAGGGGTTACAATTCAAGAGAATGAACTTTCCAAGAACCTAAGGCACACAGATTACTATAGCCTAGCTACATTGCATCGGATGGGTTTTGTCAAGGTGAATGGTCAATGGGATAGGAAAGGACATCTAGATGAAAGAGCCCCTATGCCGAGAGTTTCTGAGCCTTGCGAGGCTGGACCATCATTTAGGGTTCCTTCTCCACAGCCTAGGAGTCCCATTTCTGCTCCTGTTCCTGCTCCTGCACCTGCACAAGTTTATGATCAACCATCCACTTCTTCGACTGGATTCTCAGACCTTCAAATGGAGCAATTAAAAAGTCTGTTTGCAGCTCAGAAGGATGAGTTTGACAGTAAATTTATGAATATAAAAGAATCACTTTACTCCCTTGATGATCGGATTGCAAAGATTGAATCAACTCTCAACTCCTTCGCAGAATCTTTAAATGGTGATTTGAAGAACATCTTTGAAGAGCTTAAAGAGATTTGTGGAGATGGTGAAACTTATTCAAAGTGCAACGCCGAACTTCAAGACAAAATCACAACAGCTTGCACATTTGTGGATGAGAGACTAAAAGATTATGTTAGACTTCAATGTGATGGAATGAAAAATATAGTAGACCATTTAACAAGAATAGTTAGAAAGAACTTTTGATGTAGCTTATGTTCAATCTTGTTGAAATGTTGTTTACATTTTGATGTAATGAAGTTAGTATAATGAAGTGTAAAGAGGGAGAGAATTATGTAATACTTGACAATATGTTGATGTAGTGAAGCTTATGTTAATGAATGAAAAGTTTTTTTGTAATATTTGACTTTTGATTATCTTTTTGATGCAATTATCCTTT
>UESW01004081.1:85532-118120 GCA_900491605.1 Calamus simplicifolius
GGTGCACTCATTCCCCTACCCCCGGTACTCCCTCGGGGTCGGGGGTGGGGTCATCATCTCTTAACCCCGAGGTGGGGGTCTCGGGGTGCACTCATTCCCCTACCCCCGGTACTCCCTCGGGGTCGGGGGTGGGGTCATCATCTCTTAACCCCGAGGCCCCCACCGGTCTCGGGGTGCACTCATTCCCCTACCCCCGGTACCCCCTCGGGGTCGGGGGTGGGGTCATCATCTCTTAACCCCGAGACCCCCACCGGCCTCGGGGTGCACTGTCATTCCCCTACCACCGGTACCCCCTCGGGATCGGGGGTGGGGTCATCGTTGATTAGCATGCGACTCGATTGCCAAGGAAAACAACAACTATCAGGTTGCACGGTGCTCACACATGATTTTCAGCGCATGGCCATGCCTGGCCACGGCGTACCATTCGGTACTCCCGTGATTGTGCTCCATTACGGAGGACCATGCCTCATAACGATGTTTGGCGCGTTGCATGCCCCTGTGCATGACCATGCCCTGCCCCGGCGTACCATTTGGTACTCCCCTAATTGTGCCCCGTTACGGAGGGCCATGCCTCATAACGGTGTTTGACGCGTTGCATGTCCCTGTGCTCCACCATGCCTCGCTACGGTGTACGGCTCGCTACCTCTAGCAATGGTGCCTAGTCATATCAACCGGCGGCGTACACTGAACGCCTACACAGCTACCGGACACGTGTAATACCACACGTGTCAACGGTACGATGGAGATCTTCCAAAGCCGCAAGTTGGGGTATTCAGACAGGTATAAAAGGCACATGCTCACGCTGTAAGTGGGATCTGAACTCTGGTTTTTCTAAACTCTTCTTCCTCCCAGCAAAAACCCTAACCGCCTCAGCTCCTCTCCGCTGGAGCGGTTCTTTGTCTGAGCCCAAGCAACTGACTTGATCGTCGGAGGGTCCCCACCGGCGCCACCGGTCCTCGGAGACTTTTCTTGCAGGACTTCGAGGAGGGAGACGTCCGTCATCCCCGACGTTCGAGGAAGGTATCTTGGCGCCATCAGTAGTTATTAGCAATGTTTTGAAAATTGTATTAGACAACAAATCAGCTTAATATTTGGACCGTGAATTAATCGATGAACCGGATGAAACGACTTAGTCGGATCGGATAATATTATAATTAAATTTTAATTTAATAATATAAAATAATATAATTAAATATAATTAAAATAAAAAATTTAAAAATCGGATTGAATCAGTTGAAATCCGACTGATTTAATAGGTTTTTTCGATTTTTATCGAATCATATAAAAGTCAACTTTAATAATAAAATCGAATCGGAGTAATGACCGGTTCCCAGTTAGACCGGTTGGACCGACCGATCCAATCCGATTTTCAAAACATTGGTTATTAGATTCTATTAACTGCCAATGGAGAGCCATGGGAAATAGTAGTTGATTATTTGATTGAACCATTATATTTATTATCATTATTATTAAAATATAAATGATAAATAAATATATTTAATATAATGTGTTTATTTTTTTTATCATTTTCTTTATTCAAAAAGTTATATAGATAAATAAAAAAATTACATACTACTTGATAAATAAGCAACCTTATTCATCACTATAAATGATATAATTAATTCATTCAAATCTAAATTATCATTATAATATCCAAATATTAAGCTCTTGCTTTTACTAGCTAGAATTAATTTTTTCATGCAAGATGGATGGTGAAGAAACAAATCGTATCCATTGAAGAAGATAGAATTTGTTTTGCTCGGCAGAAATGTTTATATTTTATAATTTTTATTTGTTTGTTAAACCAGTTATATAGTCTAATAGTTACTTTAATTATCTAGTTTTAATAGCTAGCTTTTGAGAGGTTAATAGTTATCAGTTGGATTCATTAACTAGCGGTCAACCCATTAGTTGGCTGCTAGTTATAGGAGACCAAACGATTAGCTTTCAATAGTTAATTCAAACAGTTCTTATGTTTCATGTAGCTATTGAAATAATTGATAACTGTTAATCCTTTTGACGATAACTATTTGGGATTAACTACTTGTAGCTTTTGATCTTTTTTTTCTTTTTTTTTTTTTTTGTTACAGACAGATGATCACACCACTCTGGGATGAATCAAACCCGAGATATCGGAGTACATAATTTGTTGCAAAATGACATGACACTTATCACCATTATGTCATTCCCACTGGTCTGAATGGCGAGCTACAGCCAAGACGACCCAATCGGCTGCAGTATTAGCTTCCCTATAAACATGATGGATTATCGGAGCACAGGTAGATTGGAGAGCAGCCCATATATCCCTGGTCAGGAAATTTTGTGGAGAACAACAATCAGCATCCCATCTGATCCAATGGATAACCGTAAGAGAATCTCTTTCAGTAACCACCCGGTAAGAGCGCAAGCTACGGACCGCATAAGTGATGCCAGTCCATGCAGCTTGCAACTCAGCCATAAGAATCGAGATGTCAAGGGAACCATGACCACCAGCCGCGAGCAACTGGCCCTCCGGCTATAGGATTAGCTACTTGTAGTTTTTTATCTTTAATTATTATGAGATGGCTTTTAATATATATAGCAAACCAACGTTTAGAAAATTTGATAAAATTATATTAATAAGAAAAGATATATATACAATAGACTTTACAACTCTCCCTACGCAGCACCTATCAAGGGGATTAGACACCTTATTCATTGAGTCGACCAGGTGATTTGTGTCATTTGAATAGATTTAGAGTCCATTTGATAGAACTACTAGTAATAAAGTTTTAAAACTAAAACTTTTTCACAATAAATCTTTTTTGGAAAAACTGTTTATTATTTAGTAACCATGTTTTAAAATGCTGTGCTACTTTAACATTTATTTAGTAAAATATTTTTAAATAAAATAGTAAAAGATATTACATGATACTTTCATTTATTTAACCATTTGTATTATAAAAGTTATTAGTATAAATTATTCTTAATTTATATCTTATTATAATATTTTATTAAAAGTATAATAATGATTATCTAATAATATTATAATATATTATTATAGTAATAATACAAATGGTAAACATAGTTGTTCTCCTAATTTGAATATATAACCTTTAAATCTAATAAGGCATCTTTTTCAATAAATCCTTTTGAAAAGCTTCAAATTTAATTTTTTCTAAGCAAAGCATTTAATAGCTTTTTCATTACCTTAAAAGAATTTTTATAATTTTTACCAAACATTCTAAAATAAAAAAAATACTTTTATTCTTTCAAACTACTTTTAGGACGTCCAAAAGCTAAACCAAGGCCTAGTTTGCTCTTGTATAATACTATTCTTTAGACCCAACAATGACTTTTCTATTTAGAATATTGCGATACTTTATCATCTTTCTTGCTTATTTTAAAATGTTGATCAAAAGTATTTATGTAACAAGAAAAAAAATTAAATAAATAAAAAAATAAAATAGGAAGCAAAATAGTATACAAGATTTAACATAGTTCGGTCTAATTCACCTACGTTCATACAAACAACGATGACAGAAATTTCATTATAAAAAATAACTAAAGAATACAAGGATCATTTCCTCACTAGAATACTTCATTGAAAGTTCACCGATTCTCATCTGGACTGTAACATGATTAATAAGAGTTTTTGAAGCCTTGAAATTGGGATGCCAAGGCTCTAAAACTAGAATCTGGCCTAACGATTTAAGAACCTTTGGTTGTCGCTCTCAACATATTTTCTTGTAATTAAAATCAGAATACATAGTGATCCAAGTAATAGAGATATAGATTAAAAGATATGCTTTATGTTATGTCTTTACAATTTTTAATGAGAATTCATTTTGAGCAATGTGTGCCATTTACTATATATGTGCATGTATCTAGTATTTACAAAAAGTATTTGATCTAGTGTGTAGAGTAGGGCTTACACACAGAAGACTAGATCATCGGTTCTTTTGGAATACAAGTTTATTGTTCACAGTTTTAAATGAAATTGGACACACCATCAGTAGAACTGTAGCACAAATTTTTAGTAGGTCTGTTTTGACTACGGGGAATGGTTTATTCTAACTATTTGTGCTAGTACACTTTGTGTGTATTGAACAGGACCCAGTTGAGTTGATTATTTTATACTGACTTTATAAAATAATTTAAAACTCATGAATATTATGATTACTTATGCTCTTAATCCGAATTCTATTTCTAGACACGTATATGTAGTGATTATTGCTTTGATTACACGTAGAGTGAGATTCTATATGAGTCAATAAACTCAGTGGGTTGGGCAATAACATTATATATATGGTGAATATTAATAGTTGAAGGAATCCATGTCCTGTTAATTTGGATTGATGATATCCCCTTGAGAAAGCTTATAAGTTTTGATTGTATCAAATCTTGCAAGTGGATTTTGAATCTGATACATCAAATAAGTTAAGTGGATAAGTCTCAAGGATAATAACAGCCAATTAAATTATATTATCAGTAATTAATTTAATTGGTGGATATCTGTAATCTTAACGTGGGGAGATAATAAGTATTTAATATTAAGGTTCAAAAATATAAATTCGAATGTGATTAGGAGTACAATTATAATTCTTTAATGGAATGAATTATAATTTACGTAATTGAATCCTAACCCGGGATAGGATTAGAAGATTTAATTACGTGGGAAGTCCTTTTCATATTTGTCTATTTGGTCCCTGTTGTAGCCCTATAAATACCCTCTCAGTTGGTTGCTAGGGTTAACGTTTTTGAGAAAAAAAAAAAACAAGAAACCCTAGGTCGGCCGAGAAATCCCACCATCTTGTGAGAGAAGGAAGGCATTTCGGGAATACAACGGAAGACTAAAAGGTTGAGGTCGAGCAATCAAATAGAAGTGTTCCAACGTTCAAGTCTGAAGGTATAATCTTATACTCATAGATTAGAACGGTAAAAGATTTTGTATTACTCATATACGCTATAGCCATGATCTTGAAGGTATTCTGTGCTCCGCAACACCAAGCCACTTAGAAGGTCGTAAATTCTCTCGCCAACTGTTATATTTCACTTTTAATGTACTGATGAGAAACTTAAAGTCTAGTCTTTTCCTGATGGTTCTACCAATAAGAGCGAACCATCAATTAGATCTAACGTCCTCCAGATCATTATTCCTGAAATGCACTGTTCGTTGAAAGTGAATGCGAAGTTTTTTGATATTCTAATCCGTGACTTGCCACACCTTTGAATAAGGGGCCACTTGCTATGTCAACGAAGCTCATGTTAAAGACTTGTCTCCTTCAAACTCCTGCATCCTTTCTCTCTCTCTCTCTCTCTCTCTATATATATATATATATATATATATATATATATATATATATATATATATATATATATATATATATATATATATATATACATTTGAAAAAGTTTTTATGCATTGAGAACGGTGCAACTCGTACGAGCTCCAAATTAGTAGGAAGCATATGCACATGCATGTTAAGAATGTCTTTCACAGCACATACATAGGCATTGTATGCCAATCGGGCACCGTGCAACTTCTACACCGTATTTGATAAAATAATTTTTTTTAAAACACTTTTCTTTGGCTAAAGGATAGAAAAATCTATTTGTATATACCATGTAAGACTCAATCATTATTAGCGGTATGTATCAATATATATTACGTAAAACTCGGTCATATATAGCTACCTGCTATTAATAGTATGTATCAGTTGTTACCATATAAGACTTGATCATATATAGCATATTAGCGGTATGTATCGGTATGTACCATGTAAGACTCGATCATATATAGCTATCTGGTATTAGCGGTATATATCGGTATGAACCATATAATACTTGGTCATATATAGTTGCAACTTACCATGTAACTATCTCCTCTAATTTCTTTTTCTATTATGAAGTAATAGGTGGGAACGAACTGTCATCTCATGGGCACCAGATATGATATGCTCTATTTTGTAATATATAATATACAAGCAGCAACCCAAAACTAGGCGGGTTGGATATTCCTTTCATTTAAGTTTTTTTAAAATAAGCCCAAAGAGGGCTCAAAAGCAACCAAATAAAATAAAATGATAATAATGATGGAAAAAGCAGCCATATATTCTCCCTAGTCCCCAGCAACATTACTCTAGGATTTTTTTTAAATGATAATTTTAGCTGTAACTTATTGATACAATAAATAAAGAGAAAATTATATGGATAAAAGGTATGGTGCGAAGAGATGAAGATTTAAGGCTAAATTATATAATTAATTCATGTACTTAAAGGATTATATCATTTTAGTTCTTAAACTTTAAAAAGTTATAAAAATAATCTTAAACTTTCTATGTTGTATCACTTTGATCCTACCGTTAAATAGAGAAAGATGCAATTTATTTTTTATTATTTCAAATGATAAAAATAAATTTAAAATTCATAATTAACCCATTAACTCATTATTTAATAATTTTAAAAAATATAAAAATAATAAAAATCTTTCTTTTGTTCTAATCCTGATTAGCACAGTGAGTTCATGAGCACTCATAATTTAGAGCAAATCAGGATGAAAAAAATGTTTTTATTTTTTTATATTTTTTTAAATTATTAAATAATATGTTAACCATTAGTTATAAATTTTAAATTTATTTTTTACCATTTGAATGTTACATGTGTTGCTAAGTTAAAAATAAATGGCATCTTTTTTTATTTAACAGTAAAATTAAAATAATATAAAATAAAAAATTTAAAATTATTTTTATAATTTTTTAAAATTTAAAATAAAAATTTTTAACGGATGAGATTGATGTCTTCGTGCAGGGACGAGCTGACTAATTCTGGACCAGGATGGGCGGCCCGCCTTGAAACGGTACGCTGGCCCCACGGGAAGCAGCGTCCAGCGGTGCCCGCGTTTCCTCCTCGGCGGACGGCGGCGCTTCCTCCCTCCAGGAGGCAGACGGCGCCGTTAACCTTGACCAGTCCGGCCGCAGGAATCTCCATCCCGCCGACGTCACGAAAGGGCTCGGCCATTGTCATTCCGATGGGACGCGTCACGTCACCGCGGGTTTTCCGGGCCCGGGAGAGGCCTGCCGGCCTTGGGACTTCCCCCCAGTCGCACGTCATCCCGACGCACGATTGAGACAGCTCACTGACCGACGGACAGTGGGCGAACGAGAGCAGCTCTTTTCCCCTTTCTTCTCGTGGGACCGACTCGCGACGGAAGTTGGCAGCAAAGGGCGCACAAAAATGCAAAACGAAAGGTGGAGGGCGGCAAGGATCCAGCTCTTGCCAGCTCACGACCAGCAGCTCGAATTTTCACAAACCATCCAGTCAATTGTGTCAAGTCGAGCCCATCAATAAGCCTTTTTTTTTTTTTTTTAGTGGATATTATAAGGGATGATGAAGACAGTAATATATGACGACTGCAAATGATCATAAGTTTCAAATAATTTGACACCAACAAAAAGAAGGATAAATCCTGCCAAATTTCATTACATGGACGACTGGAGTTCGCCTCAATTTTTCCTCTACAAATGATTGTATAATAATATATTAAGAAGACAATATTGGCTTACCCTTTCAGAAATTATCCCCTGCACCTTTGGTGTGCTTTTAGTTTATTCACTTTTAACAAGCCTACATTCTGGAGTAGCCCCTGTAGTCTTCATATTGTTCCATAAACTCGTCATTGAATTTCTTGAAACTAGCCATGATTGCAGGCATTTCTTCCTCTGTTGGCAAGATGGTTGTTCTTAGATGGAAAACCCTGCTCCAAGGGGGTAAAGCATTAGCTGATGATTTCCATCGAAACCAATTGGAAGAATTTAAAAAGAGAATTCTGTTCAAAAATCATTATCATCATGTAAATTCAAGAGTCAAGTTCCTAGATGTGAAAAGGTTTCAATTAGGCAAAACAGTATTGCAGACAAAAGATCACAGCCAACATGTAAGATTGCAGCACCCCCCCAAGGTTGTATATACTGAGGTTTGTGAATTTTTCCAAATAGGTTTTAAAGTCCAGATGAACACTCAGTGAGTAATGTGAAACACATGATGTTAAAAGACTTAATTAACAGGGCCTCACTCGCCTACCCATCCACGCAGAGAATAGGAGGGGCTAATCCCTATCTTTCTACACGATACCCCACCCCACCTCTCGAAGGGCTGACTCAGAAAGGAAGCCCTTTCCTCCCCCTACCTCAGTGAATGAGGCAAAGGGTATACAACCCGAGCAGCCACCCTAGTAAATGGGGCATTCAGACTCCTGACGGAAGGTTAATAACATAATCAAAAATTTTGTTCACTTTGAATTTTAAGCTTTCATGTTAAGTAGGCAAGTTGAACATCTCGATGCACCCACATGGGCTTTTTCTGATTGAATGGAATCACTCAGTTGTCAATAAATTTGTTTTGCTTTGAGGAACCAATTGCAACAAAATAATGAAAATATGAGAACTTGCAACATGAATGCTCAATATGGATTCCACATATTGTCTTAAAAAGAAAGCATGTTAATGAATTTTCTAAATATATTGTGGTTTCAAAAAAAAAGAATCAACATAAGAAAGAAAACCTGGGGCACCAAACCAGAGTAATGCGGGGAATTCTTGATGTATGGCTCAGATTGCAGGACATCAAAATAGGCTAATAATCAGCCTATATAAGATGCAGTTTTGATCATCATCCATTAATTTACCATAGACTATATAGCGTGCATGTACGCATATAACAATATGCGTGTCCTTGTATGCAAAGATATATATGTGAATCTTTGTATACAATGATATGTATATATGTACATAGGTATGCATGTATTTATGTTACAGATGGATAATAAGTACTTTGGTTCAAAATTTCATTATCTAAATTTATAAGATCGGATAGGTCATGCGTTTAATAATAAAAGAACTTTTAGAGTGCTTACCCTTCTTTCTGGCCGAAACCTGAGCCTGGAACAGTGGAAATGCCAGTCGCCTCCAAGAGCTTGAGGCAATAGAAAACATCAGGAACTTTGCCAGCCTTTCTGGCAGCTTCAATTGCTTTTGCGGGTAAGCGTATTTGTGGGAATGAATACATGGCTCCTGAAACCAACTTTCATGTTAACAGCCAACTTCAAGAGTTGACGGAAATTTGGAGAATAATTAAAGACAGACAAGATACTCGGTATGCATTACCTTCTGTAAAATTGCAAACAACGTTTCTGCAACTATTAAATCCATCAGTCATTAGGCGTGCTCTTCTCCTCAGGGACTCAAGGATAGCCTTGCTGCAGAATAAACAAATAGCACATTATATGGTATAGATGACAATGTTCAAGAGTGTAATAACATATAACAAATCAGCATTGTCAATAAACAACATTATGATGTGTACATGCTTCAATTGACCAAAAAAAATAGTTGACCTTTAAGTTTTGTTTTGATATTGACAAATCTACAGTAAATCACCACAGCTTGATGCATTAAATGTACATTTGGACCAAATAGATGGATAAGACTCATAGATAACAGAGACTCATAACCCACACAATGAACAAACCCTTCTGGGGATTGTGTAACGTGTACCAACCCTTATCACAGCAACACATTGCAATTGCTGGTACTTAGGCCTGATATCTAATGATATAGATGGGTCAAAGTTAAATGCTCAAACTGCATTCATATATATGTATATTAGTATTACTAAAATGCTATCATACCTCTCTGTAACAAACTTCAAGTATGAGATATCTCCTGGTTTGAGAGGATTAACCATCAACCCTAACTGGAACATAAAGTGGTATTTTGTCTTAAGAAACAATATTATAACAGAAATAAGATAAATAAAAAAGTAGACATAACTTTAAGTAATATTATATCACAAATATGCAAACATAAACTTACTTTGGTGTTGTCACGACACCAAAATTTGTATTGTTGCAAGAACAGATAAAAATTTCAAATTAAACCATTTCATTAAAATTTATCCACTTACAAAGATCTGCCCGGGGACATTTGGACTAAGTGAAATAGATGCAACCTTGTAGATCTCATCTACTGTCTGCACCATATCCAAGTTAAGGAAATACAAATCAGTATTTTAAGTAGCACAACAAATTACAAGCATACTTCTATTCGATCTGGCTATAAAATAAATCAGACAAGTTATAGTAAATTGATACAAGCACTAATACTATCAAATATTCATGTTCAGATATCTAAAGTCCATAAACCTGATTCCTCATGTCTCAGAACCATTTATTCATCACCATAAGAAAAAAAACTTCATTGTCTCTTTTCCATCATCATGTATATGCTCAATTTGTTTTCATAATGTTGGAACTGATAAAAATGCATCTTTTAGATCATTAGGGGGTTCAGATAGGATGTAGTATCTGTCCAATGCCTATTAGTAGAAACGCTATACTCCCGTACATATGAAACTAGGTTTTGCAATTCAAATTATTCTGGGTGCTGCAAAGGAGCAAAAGTATAAATCATCAAAAAAAAAAAAAATACTGAGTTGGCAACTACAATGAGTACCGAGAAATCATGCTAGTAATTTTTTTAACTCCTGTCTTACTTTTCCAGAAATTCTAAGACAATAATTATTCAATTGATAGCATACCAATATTCACAAAAATAAGTACCTGGCAATTCTCAGATCATAACATGATATTCGGGGGCAGAAAATGCTCGAGATTACATAGATAATAATTCCCATGATATATCATTGACCCTTATTTTAAAGAAAAGGACATTTGACAGAAACAAATATACCTGGGGAGGAAGATTAGTCATCTCAAAGTATCCTCCACGCTGTCCACATTCTCCCCAATATCCTTTTGACACAGTGTGGAAAGACACAAGTTGGACCCCTTTGCTTATAGGTGGACCCATGTCGAATAGTACCTTTAAGCATCAAAGAGTGATTACTTGAGGTCAAATTAGAACTCCAGATAAACAGTACTTTCAGAACAGAACGTGCAGTAAAATTGTTCACCTTTCTCGCACTTATAAAGGGCCGCTCATCCTGATATATATTTTGCTGATAAACTTCGTCTGCAAGCAGAGCTAGGTTTTCTTGGAAACAAAATTTCAACAATTCCCTAATACTGGCTTCACTAAGACATTGACCAGTAGGGTTTCCTGGGTTTATGATCACCATGGCTCGAACCTGAAACCATCAAAACTTGAATTACTATGGCAGGTATTGCTAAATGAAAGAGAGGCTATATAATTTGCTATTAAAGTAGGATGTACGAATATGAAAGTAAAACATAGTATTATGTAAAAATACAGGATTGAGCATGGGATAGTGAATTTAGCCATTCCTAGAATGGAAAAGAAGCAAGAACTATTATCTATGGATGATGCAAATAATTCTTGTTACTTGTTGTTTCATTGAACAGGTTGTTAATATTAAGGGGAATCTAATTCATTGTTTATTTGGATGGATACAATACAATGAAAAAAAAAAAAGAGAGAGAAATTTCAAATAGCTAAGTACTTACAGTAATCCCTCTTGAACGTGCTGTTGCAATAGATTGGCGAATATTATAGAAGTCAAGACCCCAATTTGCCTCCTCTTCTAAATAATATGGGACAAGAGAACCACCACATAATGATATTGTAGCTGAATAAAGGGGGTATTGGGGGACTGGAACCAAAATCTGCCAAAGGATAAGCACCGAAATAACAAACTCAGAGAGCCAGAGAAGAGTGAAAGAGGAAGCACAGAAGTTAAAAATGCTGATTCTTTTTGAAAAAGTGGGTCTTCATATTATAAATATGCTTGCAGTCATTCAAGAAGGATCATACCCCATCGTTCTCATCACTGATAAGGGTGTTTAGTATCTGCATTACACCTTTGCTGGCACCATCAGTGAGAAATATAAGTTCTGGATCACTGCAAAAGGTGCAACATATATATCAGTTGTAGTTGCAGAAATATGCACAATCATCATAAGTACTTATTTTATTACCTGGGGTACCCGTCACGCCTCTCGATAAAATCAGCAATTTCCTTCCTTACTCCAGGAACACCTCGAGAATCACTATATGCGCCTGCCAAACAAAGAGAGGGGGCTCTTATTCAAGTTCAAATGGTTAACTTTCTGTATAAAAAGAATACTGAAGTCTGCATTCCATGTTGGATTGTTTGCAACTTTGCATTATAAGAGCTGATGAAAAGTATTAATCCAAGCGTACGCATATGATTACATAACAGACATAGTAAAATTCCTTATACAAGAATGAGAAAATTACCAGGGAAATAAGTGAAAACAAGATACACCAGCAAATATTATGTGACTGCAACTTGAGAGTGCCATCTTTTAGTTATAGACATAGCTGGTGGAAAATAAATGTTTGAATGCCAAGGATGCTGGACACTAGTTTAGATGGTTCCCTCCCACTTTTTCTCTAGTCATCATGACTACACATCAAAGTGCTAAAAGTCATGTGCTGAAGCAAAAGAACTTAACTTCTTTGTCATCCTCAATTTTCCCAACTATTGCAGCACCACTTCTCACCAGGTAATTTGTACATCAAATTTAATAAAATTTTGTTCACTAGTTATTAATTCTTCCCTATGGAAGCATGTCCCTGATTGAAGACTCCTGGTGGAATATCATGTAACTAAGTTTGAAACATTGACAAACTGTGTTATTTGGACAATTGCGCTAGGCTCTGAAAATACAAGTCAAATATGTATTAGACACTTGGATATTTTTGAAGTTCTATAGTTGCCAATTTTAAAGACTGATGGAGAGTTAAAATCTTCCAACAATAAGTTTGACCCTCGATCTTTTTATTAGAAGGGAGTATTTCTTCTTATTAGTGAATGGAGAAG
The DNA here is from genome assembly GCA_900491605.1 of Calamus simplicifolius. Taxonomy (NCBI): domain Eukaryota; kingdom Viridiplantae; phylum Streptophyta; class Magnoliopsida; order Arecales; family Arecaceae; genus Calamus; species Calamus simplicifolius. The sequence goes on from UESW01004081.1 coordinate 98,334, forward strand.
AATACAGATATTAAAAAAGCTTCACAAAACATTATATTTATCATATCCTTAAATTAATTGGGAAGTTCAAATGAAAAACATGCACATTGAATGACCTTAACAAACAATATCTTTTAGATTTTTGCATGTCAATATTTAAACAAACAACGTTTAAAGGTATAAATGTGTAATTCAGTCAAAATTATAATTTACCCTATGCATCCCTGTATCTGCTTTTATCTCTCTTGTCAAGTTAGATCTGAATCCAATTCTCATATCCATAGCCATGCAATATGGCTAATTAGGGTACTGCCATTCACAATAAGCAACCATACAAGGTTCGGAAAACCTCGCAGACTTTGGACCTCATCCACTTACATTTAGGATCTATCCAAATGATGCTTTAAAAGATATGGGTTGTGAAGTATTCCTTTTTGTCTTTTTCAGCAACCCTACAACATATCACCTAGATATCATGCAAGTCATTTTGACAAGCTTAGGATTTGTTGTCATCAACTTCATTTTCGCTAAGCATGTACCACAGCTTTAGAGAGAGTTTACAAGTGCAAGGACACTTATTTCTGTTTTCAGAATTTAGAGCAATGCAAAGAAGTTTTTCCTATGATCAATTTTCCAGGCCATCAGATAGTAGCTAGGGTGTTACCCATGCATTTATTGTTGGTTTGCTGGCATGAGTGAGATATTTCAACAACAGAAGGCATAGAACACTTTTTTTTATTATTATTATTCAAAGAAAGAATGTATCCAGTCAGCAAATTTTCCAATGACATATTGAGGCAAACAGAGACTTGCTGAAATTGAGGACCATTATGTCTCTGTAAGGCTTTCTCTCAGTGAACATTATCCGCAAAAGCAGCATTATCATGTCAAAAAGAACAGTAACAAGTTTCGGAAGGAAACTATTGTTCATTTTGTATTTCAAAATCAAATCTATCTCAATTCTTCCTATAGTTGGAGGAAATTCTTAATTTTATCCCCAAACTGGAGATCAAGGTATAAGATGGATAAAGACAACTGGAGGAAGAAGAATAATAATGCAGACTACAAGAAATTATATACCTAAGCCACCCGAAGTCATTGAAATATAATGTTTGGCCCTTGCAATGGCATCTGCCGGGAAGAGAACTCCAACATTAGGATCATCAAGCAAAAATGGAGCTTGACATAATGCAATGACCTGCGAGAAAAGGTGCATGTCATGATGAATTTGAAAAGGCAAAATACAGATAACTAATGTTGCATTTTCGTCAAACTTGAGCAGGATCATTATTTTTCAAAATTTAAATATCAGGAAGGCCTGCTTTATGAAGCAAAAGATAGAAGAATGGCACCTATCATACTGTTAAATAGGAAAAGGAGAAGTAAGAGTGAAAAAACCTGACGAGGGAATGTCAATGGCTTCTGTCCTAGAGCATGAGGATTGCCAACATTTGTAAATATGATCTGCAAATAACAGTAGGAACAGTGAGTCAGGAAAAGAACCAGCATAGAACGCTATAACATGCAAGGCACAGTTTTCAGGAAAAAAGGAAACTAGTGCACATATACAGGCAAGTACTTGAGTTCAGATCTCAAGTGGTTGGTACATACTTTAAGTTTTACTTGCAGCAGCAGATCACTAACAAAAAATCATCTGCATGAACATGATTGTGTACCGGATTGAAATGATAGAGCACAAAGAGGCATAGCTCAGTTATCATAGAGTCAGTATAACAACAGATTTTGTTGCGTATATTCTGCATCAGCTCTATGATTCATGTTTTGAATTTTGAAATGCATTCATGATACATGCCATATACAATATCTAACTTCAGAGCTTTCTGACAAATTTAACCAAGGTTAACATACAACTTCCATTGAATAAATCTAATCAAGTTTTAACCTCTCGAAACATCATGTCATTCTGGCTTTTCATTGCACGCCAAAGACAATCTTAACAAATTCTGTGATTTAATTCTCTGCTAGTGCAACTTCCTTACCCTAATTTTCATTTCTTACCTTGAGCAATTGTAGTTTAGCCTTAAATCAAGCTCAGAATTCACATTGATGTCATGATCACCTGATTGAAGGTGCATGATCTTATGTTAAAGATTCTTTTGTCTTAGCCTCATTTACAAAAGCTAACCTGCCTTATTGTCTTAAATGAATTGTTCTTAAAAATAAATAGACAAGAGCCAGGGCTAAATGTTAAGTTCGCTTAACTAGCAACAAAACTTTGGAGAAGACTGCATGTCCCCTGCTCTTCTGAAAACTAAAGATAATTAATTATAGATCCATCGAATTCATCTTTTTTAGACTCAACCAGCATTGTAGGGAAACTCTTTTATTACCCCAACTCAGTCCTGTAACAAACTAGTCTGATTGGTGTCTACTAAAAGTAGTTCTTTGAAAATCAATGACATGATTAAAACTCAGAACAATCTAAAAATTTGATCCACTTTATCCACCCAGCAACAATGCTAAAGTTCAGTTGCATTTCTATACCAAAATTCTCAGGTGTTAGCTGTCCATTTATTTTTATCAGATGCATGTCTTATACTCTTTTCCTGACCAATTTCCTCTATGATTCCAATTTGGTGCTCCCAAATCACAATTGCCTGTGTTCTGTCCACCAGCTACACATCACTAGCATATTGTACACCTCATGGCCCCCTCTCTGAACATTAGCCCCCCAAACAAGACGAGGGCTCAAACGAGTCATCTTGGAATTTAATTTATTAGGTCATGCATCTAGATAAAGCAACTGCAAAGGACTTGTATCAACACCTGCATAAGTACTGATAGTAAATTGAAATTTTATAGCGAAGAAACTTGAAAACATCCAAAACAAATGCTATAGCAGCAGATAACTTCTCATACATCGAATCAGATAATTTACTACAAGATGTTTGACAATATATACTATACATAGATACGAAAGACCATCCATGAAATAATGCAACAACGAAAGCCTCGACTTAGGATCCCAATGGACATATACACATACATGCCTTTATGCGTTGCATACTTAATCTTTCGACATGATCATTGATATATGTTTCATGGATTCATATGTAACTTGTTTTAGTCACATGATCACGATGAGTAAGTACTATTATTGTTATGATGAGTATTATATCACAATTATTGTTGCTATTTTTTCTACAATAAGAAAAGCCACGGGTTGAAAAGGAAAAAACCTTCTTCCCTTCCTTCTGCAGCTCGGAAGCCCGAAGATAAAGCTCTCCCCTAACAGCATACGCAACCTTCTTCACTTTCTCGTTCAGCGACTCGTAGTCCAACGGTCTGGGAGACATGGTGAGTTAGCCGATGCCCTCGAGAGACAGACACAGAAGATCACGCTTCTGCCACAAACAAAATTGCAATTACCCATCAGATTGAACCCCGAAAACTGGGAATAGATCAAACTCAACGAACACTTCCGATCTTGCCATCAAAGACGATGTAACAAAAATTGGATGGATAGATGATCCATCTCCTGGAGATAATTCAACGAATATTACACGAACGACGAGCCTCGCTTAATTGCCGGCGATCCCAAAACACGAAAGGTGGGGGAATAGCAAGGGAGGAGGCGGCCGTAATCTTACCTCCGGAGAGTGACGAGAGAGTCAGAGGAGGAGAAAACAAAGAAACATTTGGAGTAGAATGATGAGGTTAAGGTGGGGTATGTTTTATTCCATATATTGAATAGAGGATATGTATATCTGTCGGACCGGAGAAGGATAATTGGAGGAGGGCGGAGATCATCCACGACCACAGATTATAGAAAATAAAGGGAGAAAGGTTATCAGGATCGAGAGAAGGAGGGGAAGCGAGAGGCAAAGGAAGGAAGGGGCTCGGAGAGGTGTGGTGGAGGGGGCACCAGCCGGAACTCCTGGTGGAGACTGGAGGCAAGGGAGGTAGCGTGGGTTCGGAATTTGACGCACTGTCTCGGAGCGATCTGAGATTGGCGACGGATTTGGAGGCCGGAACAGCGCACAGGGCTTGGCACGGATCAGCTCACTCACAGGGCCGCCGCGGGTGCCAATTTTGGGTGCGACCAATTTGGTCTCGGCATACAATTAACTAGTTTAAATTAAGCATAAATAGATTTGAATAAAAATTAATTGATTCATTAAATATATATATATAATAAGTATATTTAGAATTATTCTGTTAATTTAAAATTGATTCATAATTGATTTAATCATTAGAAAGATCAATTCATGTCCTATAAATTTAAACTTGAACATTTAACTTATCAAATTAATATCAATTTTTCATTGTCAATCATCAAGATCGTTATTTTATCATCATGCGAATTCAATGGATGATAATAATTGTGCATAACTAAATTATACTAGGTATTGAAATTGAATTAGTATTAAATGTGCTGTATAGATTCGATGAAGTCATATTTGATTTCAAAAAAATAAAAGCAAGCTGTGTCTGATTGTATTTAATACCTGAATATAATTTAATTTTAAATAAATTTTATAAATTGTATCATATAATTTATTTAATTAATATACATAATAAGTTCAGATTTAAATTTTTAATATAATTAATAGATTTAACAGATTTAGACATACTTAGATTGCTTCATTTGTTTCCATTCTTTCATTGCTTTTTTTTTTAAGACATACCAAATTTATGGTACGCATCTTTTGAAACTCCTCATGGTAAACTCATAGGGACGAATTGTGTTTTTTTTTTTTTTAATAAAAATTTTCTTTGTGTATGAAAAATAAAAATAAGTTTAAAAAAGTGCTTAGCAGTATTATTTGAGATGTTTCTATAAAAATAAAATATAAAATTTGTTTTTTTAAATATTTTTTTTAAAAAAATATTTTAAAAATAAAGGCAATGAAAAAAAAGAACTTTATTACATCTCCAATGGCTTCAATAATAACATACAATTTTAAGATTTTAGAGAAGGCTCAGCAAGGGTTTTTGTACTTATCCAGTTTTATTTGATTGAAATATTAGAGAAAATCAAATAGTTTATGTCAAGAAGTTATTCAGCTATACTTTTGTAAAAATGATTAGTAACCATATATCGCAATAAATATTCTTGATCATAAGAGAAAGGGACAAGGAATCGATTTATTTTCATAAAAAAAAGTTTGTTATAAAACAAGAATTTGATGAGGCACGGTAACGGGTGCAGCACCCACGAATTCATTTTGTTAAAAAAAAAAAAGAAGATGGATAAGGTTCACACCAATTTGAACCATCACAGTCCAAAAGGGATCCAATTGATACTTGTCATCTTCCTTAACTAATTATAAATCATACACCAACTTCCATTTTTCGATATGGGACTATTGGGAGGGGCATCACAATCTACCTCTTTTACAGAGGCGATATCCCCGATTCTAGAGGTGGCCCCCACAGGTTTAAGAGATGGCTTCATTAATGTAGCACTTTGCCCTGTGGCTCCCATCTTCTATGGTCCTCATAGGTTCAAGAGATGGCTCCCATTGATGTAGCACTTTGCCCTGTGTGGCATTTAGCTCCTGCACTTTCGGCTGGTGCATAACGATTCGAGCTTTGGGCCCGCAACACCTACGAAACCCGTTTCGTTATAAAAAAGCAAGATGGACAAGGTCCATATCAATTTGGATCATTACAGTCCAAAAGAAATCCAATTGGTACTTATCCAATTGGTCATTACAGTCCAAAATATTCTTGATCATAAGAGAAAGGGACAAGAAATTGATTTATTTTTATAAAAAAAAGTTGTTATAAAACAAGAATTTGATGAGGCACTGTAACAGCTGCAGCATCCACGAATTCGTTTCGTTACAAAAAAGAAGACGGATAAGGTCCACACCAATTTGGACCACGATAGTCCAAAAAAGATCCAATTGGTACTTGTCCATCTTCCTTAACTAATTATAAACCATACAACCAACTCCCAATTTTTTGATATGAGACTATTGGGAGGAGCATCACAATCTATCTCTTTTACAAAGACGACATCTCCGATTCTAGAGGTGGCCCCCACAGGTTCAGAGGTGGCTCCCATCAATGTAGCACTTTGCCCTGTGGCTCCCATCTTCTGTGGTCCTCATAGGTTCAAGAGGTGGCTTCCATCAATGTAGCACTTTACCCTATGTGGCACTTAGCTCTTGCACTTTCGGTTGGTGCGTGGTTCTGATACCATATTGTAACGATTCGGACTCTAGGCCCGCACACCTACGAACTCGTTTCATTACAAGAAAGCAAGATGGACAAGGTCCATATCAATTTGGGCCACTACAGCTCAAAAGGGATCCAATTGGTATTGTTCATTTTTTTTAAACGGCTATAAACCATACAACCAACTCTCAATTTTTCGATATGAAAATATTAAGAGGGGGGCATCGCAAGCACTATTACGTGCATATGAAAAAGCTGATCAATTTCATAAATATTAATATAATGGTCTTATATTAAATTAACCTCAACCTCTCGCGAGAAGGCTTACAAAGATGCCAACATCCATGGCAGCTTCCCTGAAGGAGGAAATGGAATCTTGTAAACCAGAAGAATCAAGACCCTGCAGGGGACTCCAAGATAGCAAGCAAGGCTACACGAAGGGATCGAAACTGGGCATCCGTAGCCACAAGAATGGCACTCCAAACATGTGCATGCTAAGTTATAGATCAAAAAGTTTTGAGAATCTGAGAATCCATTTTAATGGAACGGTGCAGTTTAGTGAGTTTGAAACTTTGCCGATTGTGTTGATCACTATGTATTCCATTTTCATTCGAAGGAGGATTTACGCTGAGGTCTCAACTAAGGAGCTTTGGATTGTGGGTGGTCAAATTCTAGCTTTAAAATCTTGGAGACAAAGCTTCAAACCTTCCAAAACGCTCATCAAGCATGCACTCAACTGAATGAGATTGGAGGAACTACTTACAGAACTTTGGACCGAGATAAAAGATGGTGAAGATTGCTTCAATTGCTTGTAAACCCTTATGGTTAGATAACTGGATAGAAACTTAAAAGTTGAGTAGTTATGCACAGGTCTGCATCATTGTTAATTTGGAATAGTCATTACCTGCTGCTGATTTGATAAGTGATGAGGGAGAGGAGCCAATTGACAATCATTCACTGAAAAAGGTCTCTCTCTATACTATTTTGCATGTGGATGCATTGGTCATGAATTATTATTAGACTGTGCTTTTGAGGGAAGCACAACAAAGGTAGCTGCTATGGACGATGATCAAGAAGTCAGCACTGTCATTGTTTCATCATCGTCCAGGTATAGGAACTCAGCCAGATCCAATGATACACCATCATAGCTTCCTCTAAGCTAAGGAGATGAGCTGTAAGATGATAGACGGGGTGGCTTTCAAGTTGAATCATCTAAATATAGTGCCCTAAAAAAATAGTTCTCGGATGAAAAAAAATAATAAATAAAGTGCTTATAACTTAAGTTTACTTATTACTAATTAATTTTTATTTAAATTTTTAGGATCACATGATTTTGGCCTACTAACAATTAATTAGACTAACAGTTGGGTTTGGAATGTTACAAATGGTATCAAAGCCGACCTGAATATAGAAGCTGGTGGATAAAGAAAAAGGCTATCTATAGGATGATGATAGAGTCTCACGATGATATGAAGCCATCCTTACAATACCAATGACTTGGTCATGTGATGAGAATATCGTATTATAAGCGGAGAAGTAATACCCTAAAAAATAGTCCCATGTCGAATGAAAAAAAAGTGCTTATAACTTAAGTTCACCCGCTACTAATTAACTTCCACTCAAGTTTTTAGGGCCGCATGATTTCAACCCCCTAGTCCAGCTCAGTAGGTCACCAACAAAAACAAGCCTAATAATGAACAAGGTAGTGAAAATTTTAAGGCTGCATAGTTTCAATCTATTAACAAGTTAATAGATTTAAAGCATTTGGCTCTTAATTGGACTCTATTAGGCCCCCTAGCCCATCATAGTAGGTCACTAACAAAAACAAGTCTAAACAATATTTATGGTAGATAGAAGGAAACTGAGATAACTCAACTCCCAATCTTTCTCAAAAAATAAATTGTTTGATATGAAATTGTAGAGGAGATGGGAAACTCACCTTTTTATATTACAATATTTGAATAATATTTATGTTACATAAAGTAAATGTGCGCTTCCTATTTGAAAGTAAACTACTAGGACCATCAATCAATTAGCTTTATGGAAGGCTAGGGTATACCTAGCGGCTAGCAGCTAAGATCTATTGATTTTCAAGGACTTTCTAGTGGGTAATAGCTTTTTGGAAGAGAGATTAGGGATCTTAAATTTATTAATTCTTCTAATAAATGTCTCTCTAGTATTTTCTTTAAGATAATTATGTTCTTGAAATCCTTTCATCTATCTATGTTAGCACTGGTGGTATTATTCGCCAAAAACTATAGTTTGAATTAAAATGTGCACTGGATCTTTAGTACCCCTACTAATATTGTAGGTGATTTTAATTTTATCCCATTTAAGGAAGAAAAAAGAGGAGGTCAATCTTTTTCTAAAAAATAGAAAAGTAGAGAAATTAGAGAATTTATATAGAATGCTTGTTTGAAAGACTTGGGATTTTTAGATTCTCATTTTATCTAACATAACAATAGTCAACGGTGAAGCTAGAATGTGTAAGAGGTTGGATAGAGTTTTGGTTAATGATAAATGACTTTGACTTCTTCCTGAAGCTTTAATGAGGCATCTTTTTCAGATTAGATCTGACCATAATTACCCCCCACTCATTGCTATGAAAGTTGTTAATATAGGTCCTAAAGCTTTTTGTTTTGAGAACATCTGGGTCTACTTTGATGATTCATTATTGGTGGCCTATAATGTTTGGAAGTTTGTGAGATATGGTGATCTTATATAAAAGATTGTTAAGCAACTGAGGAGAACGAACTTGATCTAAAGGAGTGGAACAAAGATAGCGCTAGGAATTTGTTTCAAAAATTAAATATAGGAGAATCAGAATTGTAAAAAAGATGATTAGGGTAACCTAGGAGTTGATGAATTGCAAAACCTAAGATAATTTTTTTTTTTGGGTATTTCAAACTATTAAGATTACATAAAAGAGATTATGGCAACAAAAATTTAGGATATAGTTGAAATTGAGGGATTAAAATACTAGGCTCTTCCAAAATTCTACCTTGATTCAAAGAAGAAGGAATTAAATCATAGAAATTAGGGATTGTACTAATAACGTGGTGCAGTTTAATGACAAGATAAGAATATCTCTAGGGATAATTTCTAAGTGGACCCAATTAGTGCAGTGTGAGCCACCAAATTTATTAGCTATGAGTAGAAAATTATTAGTATAAGATATAAGAATGCTAGAGGAAGATGTGTTGGATGGGGTATATTATAACCTCACTAAAATCAATGGCATCTTGTTCAAATAGCTTTCCTTCTGAATTATACAAAAGGTATTAGCATCATATCATTGGATAGGATGTTCCCTAGGCTACTTGATAGCACTGTACTTATGGAAAAATGCTAAATGCTTAGGAGGTAACTTTTGTGACATCGATCTTAAAATGCAGCAATATTAGCTCACCAAATCAGTATAGGCCATTTATTTATAAGATTGTGGCGAAGATTATTATCTTAAGAATTCAGAATGTTATTCATAAGATGATTTCTAAAGAACAAGCTATCTTTATCTTGAGAAGGAGCATATCCAATAATATTATTCTAGCTTAAAAGCCATTTACTTGCTTCATGGAGCTTCCAAATAGAAACATATTATGGCTATCAAATTGGATATGGAGTGAGCATGCATCCATGATAGGGTTGAGTGGGGGGTATTTAAATGCTATTCTCCATCATTTGAACTTTTCTCTTAGAATGATCAATTGGGTTAATGGTTATATTTGCTCATTGGCCTTTGCTATTCTTGTTAATGGCTCTCCTATATATTTCTTGAAGTTATCTATGGGCTTACATCAAGGTTTCTCTTCATCATCCTGTCTCTTCATTCTGGTGTGCCAAGATAATGTCCAGGGGAATCTAGGAGCAAATGTAAAGAGGTCAAATCACTAGTTACAAACCTGATAATAGTAGCCCGCTGATCAGCCCTTTGCTATTTATTAATAACTGCTTACTTCTCCCAAAAGTTAACTATTCAGATTATAAAATCTTCAAAAATATTATTTTTAATTATTGTAAACAATCAAGTTAGTCAATCTTAACAAATCTAGTGTTTTATTTAACCCCAAAATATTTGGCTGCCTTACAATTGATCTTACTTCTGTGTTGGGGATTAAAAGAATAGAAGAGTTGGAAAATTATTTTTGCACTCCAATGAAGGCAGAAGGAACAAAACATCTGATATATAATCATTTATGGATAAAAATTAGTTCTAAATTGTATATGCATAAGCGGTAGGCATTATATATCCTTTGTTGGGAGGCCCATACTTGTGAGGTTAGTTCAATACTTTATACTTATTTATTTTTTTTCTCATATTGTTCCTGCCATCTTTCTTTCTTGGTGCTCCAAAATTATCCAAAGTTTCTTACGAAGCCATTAGTTTGGAACTAGGTTAGTTCACACAACTATTACTAAGCCAAAGAACACGAGAAGCTTAAGGATGCTAGATGTTTGCTAGTGGTGGAGAGTTTTGATGTATCACTTGGCCGGTAGAATTGTTATCAACCTCCAATATCTTTTTGGCACAATTCTCCATGTAAATATTATTTTCAGTATGATTGGTTTAACTATTCGGCACCTCAAATATCATCACCTTATTGAAAAGCATTATGTAAAGTTTTCAACTACAGCTTTAGATATCCTTTATGGTCCATTGAAAGTGGAAAGTCAATAGATATCTTAAATTGGCCATGATTCTTTACCAATTACCACTCCTATTAATAGAAGGCCACTTATTTTGTAATGTGGAAGCACTTACTAGCCTATCAATGGTAGACCAACTCATATCACAGCACGCAGAATGTAAGGAGATATGTCCACGAAATACCTTAGAGAAGATTATTAGCACTTTGCATCCCAATTATGAGGACTTATTACGCCAAAGGTCAAGGTATAACTCAAAATTATTAGAGGTGGTAAATGGGCTTGTTGTTGCCAAATTACCTTTTTCGAACATTCATGAGTGTTTGATCGCCTTTTTTGATGAGCCTATAATCTTTCGGTAAGCTTCTCTTGTTCGGGAGCCTACAAAAAATCCCAAGGACTAGAGATTCTAGCGAGGACCCTCCGATTATCAAGTAAATGATTTGAAAAAATAGTCGTGAATGTTTGAGAAAGTTGATAAAAACTTAAAGTTCCCTTTTTTATCATGAGCAAAGGTTCTTATACCTGGTTGGGGATCCCTCTCTTATCCCTTTTTGAATAGTTATTGATCCCAAGGTGTCACTATATGGTATGGAATGAGCGATGAGGCCAGTAGCAATAGGACATGCCTGCCTTGTGGCCTGTCAAGACTGACAGGTCATCTATTGTCTGATATGGACAGCTGCAGCTGATTGATGAGCCAAATCTTGTCAGGTGCAGCGCCCACAGACAATCGGTAGGTCAGGTCTTACGGGCATGACGCCGCAGTTGGTAGGTAGGCCACGTAGTGGCCACAAATGGTCATGTGGTGGTTGAAGGTAGTAGATGGGCTGCGTGATGACTATCGATACTGGCATCGATACCGAGGCCGATGCTGATGTTGATGCTATCTCTAAAGGTGACACATCGGTACTAGGCGAATGATCATCCTTATTTGTTTTTGGCTAGTTATGTCTGTTAATCCTAACATTGTTCAACCAACCACATCAGGGCTAAGTGGTGCATGATATGTCTCGACTTGACATGAAACGGCCGTACCAAATATGGTATAACCTCCTAAGCCATGTTGCGTCTTCTTGTCGGTTCACAAGATGTGTCGGTAAGACAGCACATGGTGGACTAAACGAGCACAACCTATTAAAAGCCTGATAGTAAAAATTATTTTAAAATTAAAATATTTTAAATATTAAAAATATTTATTAAAAATTTAAAAATAGTTATGCTGTCCCGTGGTGGGCTCGCATAGCCTAGCTCTGTCGCAGGCTTGCGTGCCATAACGGGCCTCCCCCCTTGTCACAAGCTTAATTTGTCGGTATGATCCATGATGGTAGCATGAATCATGATGGCATGACAGGGGCACAATGGGGCATGACACTGTCCGTTTGCACCTCTAAAAGTTATTGTTAAAGAGGTGTACAATTCAATGGTTAAGTATATATGTTGATAGAACAAGCCAGGTAGACATCGAGAGACTTTATTAGATATTAAAAGCTCACCAACGTATAATTCATTTTGTATGGAAGCGCTTGTCAAAAATTGCATTTCTACATCAGAACTTTTGGCTCATTAAATCCACTCAAATTGCAAAAGATGTGATATAGAAGTGAAGAATTCTGATAATTTATTCGTCAAATGTGGGGAATCCAGGTTAGCATTTCCATCTTTAGTCATTAATTAGGCTATAGATTTCCCGCACTCTAAACCTTCGAATCGACCTTTTTTTTTTTTGTTTGGATAACATATGTTATTTTTGAGCATCACCAAGTACCTTGATATATATATAATTCAAACTATTTTTGCTTCTTTTGCTAGAACACTTTGTTTACAAGGAACCAGCTTCTGTAAGGTAATTCTGCTATATATTCCTTGATTCTTTGCTAAGCTTATCGAAACTTCAACTATATATGCGAGGGGCACCGCTAGTTTGGTGTATATTCCTTGATATATATATATATGTTGATTGGGGATTCCGTTAGTTATAAGCTATTCGGTCATCTCCTCTGAAGGCAAACATCACATGCTGATGCCCACTTATATGTCTGATCCAGCACCATCAGGATTAACGGTAAAAGAGACTGACAGCATCCCGCTTCGGCTTCCGAGGCATCATTCAACCTCCGAGGCCCGCTTCGGCCTCCGAGGCATCATTCAACCTTCGAGGCCCGCTTCGGCCTCCTTCAGTTCCAGCACCATCAGGATTAACGGTAAAAGAGACTGACAGCATCCCGCTTCGGCTTCCGAGGCATCATTCAACCTCCGAGGCCCGCTTCGGCCTCCGAGGCATCATTCAACCTTCGAGGCCCGCTTCGGCCTCCTTCAGTCCCGAGCTTCAGCCTCGGCCTTGGATATCCGTCATGGTCTGGCCCTTGGGACCAGTAGCTTATAACCCGAGGGTTACCCGAACGGGGGTAGCTTATCGATACCAGATTTTTGGAGGCATTGAAGGTGCCAATTGGATCGGACGAGATGTCCAACTTGAGGGCGAAGAGGGCAAGACCGTCAGTCGCAGACGAGGAAAATGACAAACATAAAGCGGATCATCCGCACATTTCGTTTCACTTCCCATCTTCTCCTCTTCTTTGTTTATGGCACCTCCTCCTCTTCTTTGTTTCAGGTAAGACTTTTTTTTTTAATGCAATGTTAAAGCCCCGAGTTCAGCTTTTGCGTTCGGCAAGGGATTTTATTTTCCATCTTTAGGATCCATAATTCGATTATTTATTTACGTTGAAAAAAGCATTTTATTTTTTTTCCCATCAACCCGAATTTCAACCCGAACCCAATTTTTAAAAATAGGGTTAGGGTTGAGGTTTTAGAAATAGGGTTAGGGTTAGGGTTAGGGTTAGGATTGATATTTATAAATAGGGTTAGGGTTAGGGTTAAGAAAAACTCGAGTTTCATGAGCCCGAGTTACACCCCTAACAGTGCGTGGTCATACCTCGTTACGGCGTGTGGCCCATTACTCGCCTGCGACTACGTATGGCCATACCCCGTTACGGTGTACGACACACCACTCGCCTGCGGCTGCATGCGGCCATACCTCTTAACGACGCACACCTGATGCAGTCACTGTCGCCCGGCACTTGTAAGGCCGTACTGGCAGGTGGCAAATCAAGCAGAACACCTCTGGCGCACAGTAACGATACAGCCAGTCACTGTAAGCCCCTCCTTTTTATCCATTATCGGATGGGGATATCTTGAAATCGGTAACCTTCTGGAAGCATGGAAAGGGGGAGATCTTTGAACAGGTATAAAAGCCCGCACTTACTAGGAGGAAAGGATTCTGAATCCTAACTCTCTAGCTTTCTTCTGCTAGTTAACTCTTGTCTATTCCCGAGTGACTGACTTGAGCGTTGGAGGGTCCCCACCGAAATATCAGGTCTCCGAAAACTTTTCTTGCAGGAGTCCAACGAAGAGGACCTTCGTTTCCCTGGCATTCAAGGAAGGTAACTCGGCATTAACACCCACTACAAGGAACCCAAACAAAGGAATTATCATCTCACGTGTGACTCACGACACATCGATCATGCACACTGTCACGCCCTAGACCCAAATATTGGGCTAGGGTGACAACCCGCCGCATGCCAGGCACACAAGGCGTCTTAAAAATCTTGATATACGATTCAAATGAGGCAATAAATGTGAAAACCAACCATAATACAAATGATAGTTATAAGTTTTGGGTTTCAAACCCTACACTCAAGTCATGCTAATAAAGTTGGGCTACAACAAGCCCTACACACAACCATAATAGGATTACACCAATGCAATGGTTCTTATTTTATTTATTAGAAGCTTCATCAACTCCGAATATCCATCATCAACCCTGAGGCTCTGAAAAACATTATGAAGGTTTAATGAGTTTACACTCAATAAGTAAGCCTATTATACAATCATATCATACTTGAATTATATTTAACATGCTATCAACATATGCATTTTGTCAACTTAACATAAATTAAACATTCGATAAGCATCAGGATATGCATTCTAGCAAACTCACTATTTATGTAATTATAGATTTCCTATGTGTCCCACGGCCCTGCAATACCTCAATCAGAGCATATCCTCCAGATGTGTGGCCATATAAAATCAACAGAACACATTGTACGATGTGTGGGGCCATACCATAACAGAACACACTCTACGATGTATGTGGCCATGAAAATCAACAGAACACATTGTAGGACGTGTAGGGCCATACCATAACAGAACACACTCTACGGTGTATGTGGCCATATCATAACAGAACATGTCTACAATGTGTGGGGCCATATCATAACAGAATACATCTCCAGTGTGTGTGGCCAAATAAAATCAACAGAACACATTGTACGATGTGTGGGGCCATACCATAACAGAACACACTCTACGATGTATGTGGCCATGAAATCAAACAGAACACATTGTAGGATGTGTGGGCCATACCATAACAGAACACACTCTAATATCATAACAGAACATCTATATCATAACAGAATACATCTCCAGTGTGTGTGGCCAAATCATAACAGAACACAGCTACAATGTGTGGGGCCATAGTAAAGGAGAACCGCGGCGACCCATATAAATCTATTTAACATTTTCATCACAATTACATCATGCATCTGTATCTCACATTACCTCACAGTGGTTTGCATAGTACTAGGAAATGCATATAGTCACCTCAATATAAACATATCATACAGGTAATCACATTTCTGGCATAAACACTCATAAATCATTTCTTACAATATTACCAATCACTATAATCATATAATTGTTCATTTGTAATCCACAGTTCCATGCTACATAGACAATTCAGATAAATTTCTATTTTCTTCTATTTATAAAAATGCATGCAAACTGTATATACTCAATTTATCAATTAAATAATTATTAAATTTGCATAATAGTCTTACTTACCTCCTATGCAAAATTCAAATGATGCACCAACTAATCAGATGTCTGGGCACCTACAGGATCAATGTACATAATTAATTCACTGAAATCTAATTAATAAAATGACCCTTAAGACCCTACCCAGACTAGTTCACAGGCCCAACTTTGGGCTCGAATATCTCCCACTATACATACCCAATTGGGGAAGTAAAAATACCCAAGAAACTAGAATTAACCCAGATTCTAGCCATATAATTTTCTTGCTAATCTCGGCCCATTACGGGGCCCAAAAATCAGCCCCAAAACTACTCGCTGCACGGCCCAGAAGGCCCAGACTAGGCCGGCCCATGGCCAATCCATCACCCGCTCCCCTGTTTCACCGAAACAGGGGACAGCCTCCGGCCAGCGGCCAGGGCCGCCACCGGCCTAATTCCGTCTGACCCGACCACCGGAGGCCAGGCCGGAGCCGGCCGCCGCCGCGGCCGACCTCCTTCCCCCCTCCTTTCTCAATTTCTCTCCCTCTCTCTCTATGCTCCCGCGTGAAATTCACCGCGCCGGCATCAAATCCGGCTAAATTGGGGCCGGTCCGACCGCTGTTGGCCGGACCAGAGCCGGCCGCCGCCACGGCCGGCCTCCCTCTCTCTCTCTCCTTAATTTTCTCTCTCCCTCTCTTTCTTTCTTTCTGTTCCCGCGCTATGCGCTCGGTGCCGGCGACACGGCTGGCCACCAAGGCCGGCCGGACCTCCACCGGACGCACGCCCGGCGCCGATGGAGGTCACCGGCCAATCCACGGGCCCTCTCTCTCTCTGGCTCTCTATCTCTCTCTCTTCCTGGCTCTTTCTCTCTCTCAGGCTCTCTCTCTCTCTCTGGCTCTGTGCGGCAGGAGGACATACCTGAGAATGACGCGCGATGAAGGAAGGAGTCCTCCTCCTTCTCATTATAAACATCACGCGACGCCTCGGTCCAGGGACTCGGAAAACCCATCAGACACGCAAAGACTCGGAAATCCAAGCGTCATACTGGGAACCTAAATGTCATAATAAAGTCTAGGTGGCAGGTTTCCTTAAATAAATGCTGGGGGGGTTACATTCTCCCCCCAAATTTGATATACATCCAATAGAATACATAATCCAAATTTTCTATCTCATAATCAGCTAAATTTCATTCAAAAGTCACAGTCATCGATACATCATTGATCTGTAATAAGATACAAATATTTGTAGATGTTTCTTTTTTATTTTCTCCTTAGACTCCCAAATAATCTCCCTCTCAGAATAATTACTCCGCTAAACTTTGACATAAGAATACTACACCATCTCAGAACTTAATCCTTGCGGTCCACAATGTGCACAAGATGATCTTCATAGGTCAATTCTTTCTTAAGCTAAATTGGTTTAAGTTCTAACACATAACGGGGGTTTGAAATACACCTCCTCAGTCATAAAGATATGAAACACATTGAACACCCAAAGAGTAATGAAGACAGTGCTAAGCTATAAGCCACCTCCTTTATTTTGATCAAAATCTCAAATGGCCCAATATATTGTGGCTCAAATCACCTCTAACACAAATCTCATCATATCATTGATTAGTAAAACTTCCAAATGATCTTCAACCTAAAATTTCAAATCTTTCTTTTTGACATCAACATAACTTTTCTATTGACTCAGAGCTACATGAAGCTGCTTTAATTAACGATACTTTTCATAGTTGCTACACCAGCTCAGTCCAAAATTGTCTCTCTCTCACCTCATCTCAATATGAAGGGAATCTACACCTTATATCATAGACAATTGAAATGAATACATTTGAATGTTGGCTTGGTAATCATTAAAATAAGCAATTTCACTAAGGGTAAGAAGCTATACCAAGCACTTTCTAAATCCATCACACAGGCTCGCAGTATATCATCAAAATCTAATTGGTTCATGCAGATTGTCCATCTATTTGAGGGTGGAAGGTTGGACAGAAATTCTGCTTAATCCACAAAGCTTTATGAAGACATCATCTGTTGGCCCAGATGGCAACCCAAGAGGGGGGGGGTGAATTGGGTTCTTAAAAATTTAAGACTTTTTAACTTTAATTGATTAGTTAGCAAGATGTGCAAGTGAGAAACTAAAATAATACACAAGCAAATAAAAGAGATAGAGATAGAGAAATGCACGGCAAACACAAGGAATTTTATAGTGGTTCGGTGCAACCAACACCTACGTCCACTCCCAAGATTCACTTGGGTCCACACTATAATCTCTCTAGATTACAGCCGAGTTGTTTTACAAGCTCACAACTCAAACTTGTTGTTTTACCGGGTGCACAACGAACCCAGCTGGTTTTAACTCGGGCTTACCAGCACAAAACCCTACACGTTGTTTTTCTTTGGGCTCACAACTAACCCAACACAAGCACTCCGGCTTGCAACGAGGTATACCAACCTCCACTAATTCAATCCACTGATTGAATCAGCAAACAAATAATAATGAGTGTTTGAACAATAATGTGCTCCCCTTGAGCAAATATACAAATGAAGTACAAAATATTAAAGGTTAGAAAAGCCTGATTGTATTTGCAGATGGTAGATGCTTGGGCTTTCTTCCTTCTTCTCTTCAACTCCTCTAGAAGTGTTGAATCACGCCTCAGCTAGATTCTTGACCGTTGAAGACTTTGGAGTTGAGATGAAGCTTTTTCCTCTTTTGAAAATCCTCCGATTTGACCTTTGAAATGCACTTGGATTTTCTTCTGGCTTTTGTGGATTGATGAGAAGGAGTAGACGAAACTTTCACTTGGATTTCACTCCTTTTGAAACACTCTTCTTTGAGCTAAATGATTTTTCCAATATGCTCTGTTTTTCCCTCTTTTCAAATGATATTCTTTTCTCTCTTTTTGATTTTCTCTGGGTTGTTTTGATTTGAAAAGAACTCCTCTATTTATAGAATCTGCAAAAATATATCCGTTAGAGACAGGGAAAAATAGCCGTTATTCAAAAATCTTACCGTTGGGGCTGATGTGTCATCGTTAAAAATCGCGCCCAGAATTCGCGGAGTCGACTCGAGCTTGAGGGAGTCGGCTCGAGGTCGATTACCAAAAATAGAAACATTTTAAGCATTGAAGGGTCGACTCGCGAAAACAAAGTGTCGGCTCCTGAAAGTCGGGAGTCGACTCGAGGAAAATGGGGAGTCGACTCGAGAAGTGCTCAAAAAACATGGGTTCTGTTGTTTGAGCGGAGTCGGCTCGCACAGACAGGAGTCGGCTCGCAAGAATTCAGGGGTCGACTCTTGAAAAGCCAAGGGTCGACTCGAGAAACTCAGGCAATTGGGGAGTCGACTCGGAAACCCTTGAGTCGGCTCGGGACCGATACAAAAATCAGAAAAATGTTCTGATTGACTTTAAAACTTGTCCCAATTAAATTTAAAATATAAATTTGACTTGAATACATTAAATATGACGTTTATCATGGATTCAAGACATGTTTCAAGAATTCATCGATTGAATTATAATGTATAAAAATTCCTTTTTGAAATCCTTTTAAGCATAGAACTTGAAACTTCTTTTTCTAATAGTTCAAAACTCATTTGATATAACCATTGATAGTTCATTCCTTTCAATTTGAATAAGCTCAAGGTTTTTGATAAATAAACACATTGTTTTCTTTAAGGTACTCATGGCTTTTGGAAATCATCAAAATCAATAAAGTTGGGGCAATTATGTTTCAATAATTTCTCAACAATCTCCCCCTTTTTGATGATGACAAAAACATTGAGTATATGCATTATAAAATTGAAAAAATTTGTGATTCCAAAATCAACTTTTGTGTTCATGGAAAGGCTCCCCCTCAATGAGGTAGCTCCCCCTATGAACCTTAATTTATAAATCATTCAAAATTTTTCAAAATCAAAAACTTAAGCATTCCTTTATGAAATTCAATTTATCTCTTCCCCTTATATGCTCTTTTTCTTATTTAATTCTCTCCCCTTTATTTAATTAGGGCAATTATAAAGATGATGCATATACGAAAACTCTCCCCCTTTTTTGTAATCAACAAAAAGGTTGAGATGCATCAGAGCATCAATATTAAACTCATTTAATTCATTCAGCATTAAGTTATCAATTGAGGATATTCATTCAAATTCATTCAAAGA
>UESW01004081.1:121246-203679 GCA_900491605.1 Calamus simplicifolius
ATTATGCTTCAAACCATTAACATAAAGTACATTATCAATAACTATAGATGGAGTTATGCGAACTTTACCAAGGCCCATAATTTGACCTTTACCGTTATCGCCAAACGTCACAACTCCACCTTTCTTTTCCTCCAGGGTGATGAATTCATCTTTGTCACCCGTCATATGTCTTGAGCAGCCACTATCAAGGTACCACTTTTTCTTTGATCTTTTGGCTACAAGACATTCCTGCAATATCATCAAACTTTATGCTTAGGTACCCAAGCTTTCTTGGGTCCTTCATGGTTAGCAGCAATAAAAATTGTTCCTTTCGGAACCCATATTTTCTTAGCTTTAATATTTAACTTGTTATTCTTTAACGTTTTGCATTCAAAGGATTTGTGACCTTTTTCATTACATTTAAAACAAGTTATATTACTTTGGTTGGCTTTTATAAAAATATTCTTTAGATTTTCTGTTTCCTTAATGTGTTATATCCTAAACCTGCTTTGTCAAAAACAGCTTTTTGACTATCTAGGATCATGTTAAGTTTAGTTGAACTTAAGGTGAATTTCTCAACAATGTCTTTATATTTTTTAACATCTTTCTTAAGAGAGTCATTTTCTTTAGCTTGCTGTTCTTTATCTAAAGCTAAAGTTTCTATTTGATCTTTTAAATCTTTAGTTGAGTTTTTAGTTTCAGATTTTAATAAATCTTTTTCTTGATTAAGATTATCTCTTTCTTTCCTAAGTTCTTCTTTTTCATTAGTTAAGTTCTTAACTTCTAAAGCTAATTCATTTTTACTTTTAGCTAAACTAATATTATCATTTTTCAAAAATTTATACTTTTTCTTTAAGGATTTAAAATCAATCATAAGTTCATTGAAAGCCTCAAACATTTCATCAAATGTAAAATCATCATTTGAGTTTTCAGAACTTACCTCATTATCGTTGTCGTCGTCGTTGGCCATGAAGCAAATATTGGCAACTTCCTTTTGCTCATCTTCTTCCGACGAGGAAGATTCATCAGACCATGTTGCCATGTAAGCTTTCTTCTTTTTCTTGTAGGCCTTTTTCAGCAAAGGACAGTCATACTTGAAGTGCCCTGGCTTTTTGCACTCATAACATACTAAGGGCTCTTTTTCTTTTTCTTTCTCTTGTCCTTTTTCTTATCCTTTTCTCCTTCAAATCTTGCTCCAAATTTCTTTTTATGAAGGCCTTTTTCTCATAAACTTCTAAATTTTTTGGCCAAGAGAGCAGTTTCCTCATCATCTTCATCATTACTTCACTGCTGCTCTCTTCCATTTCTGCAGTCTTGAGGGCAAGAGTTTTTCTTCTTTTTGTTTCCTCCTCAACATGCTGCTTCATTGTTAACTCGTGGGTCATTAAGGATCCTAGAAGCTCCTCTAAAGGTAGTGCATTGAGGTCTTTGCTTCTTGGATGGCAGTGACTTTTGCTTCCCACGATCTTGGTAGATGACCTAAGAATTTTACGCACAAGATCAGCATTAGTATAAATCCTACCAAGACTTTTCAAACCATTCACAATATCAGTAAATCTAGTGAACATGCATGTGATGGTTTCAGTTTGTTCCATAGTAAATAATTCATATTTATGAACCAAAATATTTATTTTTGATTCCTTTACTTGGTTTGTTCCTTCATGAGTAATTTCCAACCTATCCCAAATTTCTTTTGCGGAATTACAAGTTGAGATTCGGTTGAATTCATTTGAATCTAAGGAACAATACAAAATATTAATGGCTTTAGCATTTAGTTGTGCCATTCTCCTATCATTATCATTCCAATCCCTTTCGGGTTTAGGAACAATAGTGCCATCAATAAGGTGTGGGGTGTACTAGGTCCATTAATTATAACACCCCAAAGCTCATAATCAGAAGCTTGAATGAATATCCTCATTCTAGCTTTCCAATAAGAATAGTTTGAGCCATTAAAAAGTGGAGGTCTATTCGTAGAATGACCTTCAGCAAAACTTGAACCAATTTGTGTTGCCATATGGATCTTTAGCCCTTGATCGTGAGATCAAATTCTAAATGAGCACTTGCTCTGATACCAATTGTTGGCCCAGATGGCAACCCAAGAGGGGGGGGGGTGAATTGGGTTCTTAAAAATTTAAGACTTTTTAACTTTAATTGATTAGTTAGCAAGATGTGCAAGTGAGAGGCTAACTAAAAGCAATACACAAGCAAATAAAGAGAGATAGAGATAGAGAAAATTAGGCACGGCAAACACAAGGCAATTTTATAGTGGTTCGGCGCAACCAGCACCTACGTCCACTCCCAAGATTCACTTGGGTCCACACTATAATCTCCTAGATTACAGCGAGTTGTTTTCCAAGCTCACAACTCAAACTTGTTGTTTTACCGGGTGCACAACGAACCCAGCTGGTTTTAACACGGGCTTACCAGCACAAAACCCTACACGTTGTTTTTCTTTGGGCTTACAACTAACCCAACACAAGCACTCCGACTTGCAACGAGGTATACCAACCTCCACTAATTCAATCCACTGATTGAATCAGCAAACAAATAATAATGATAGTGTTTGAACAATAAGTGCTCCCCTTGAGCAAATATACAAATGAAGTACAAATATTAAAAGGTTAGAAAAGCCTGATTGTATTTGCAGATGGTGGATGCTTGGGCTTTCTTCCTTCTTCTCTTCAACTCCTCTAGAAGTGTTGAATCACGCCTCAGCTAGATTCTTGACGGTTGAAGACTTTTGGAGTTGAGATGAAACTTTTTTCTCTTTTGAAAATCCGCTGATTTGATCTTTGAAACGCACTTGGATTTTCTTCTGACTTTTGTGGAATGATGAGAAGGAGTAGACGAAACTTTCACTTAGGATTTCACTCCTTTTGAAACACTCTTCTTTGAGCTAAAATGATTTTTCCAATATGCTCTGTTTTTCCCTCTTTTCAAATGATATTCTTTTCTCTCTTTTTGATTTTTTCTGGGTTGTTTTGATTTGAAAAGAACTCCTCTATTTATAGAATCTACAAAAATATATCCGTTAGAGACAGGGAAAAATAACCGTTATTCAAAAATCTTACCGTTGGGGCTGATGTGTCACCGTTAAAAATCACGCCCAGATTTCGCGGAGTCGACTCGAGCTCTGAGGGAGTCGGCTTGAGGTCGATTACCAAAAATAGAAACATTTTAACCATTGAGGGGTCGACTCGTGAAAACACAAGTGTCGGCTCCTGAAAGTCAGGAGTCGACTCGAGGAAAATGGGGAGTCGACTCGAGAAGTACTCAAAAAACATGGGTTCTGTTGTTTGAGCGGAGTCGGCTCGCACAGACAGGAGTCAGCTCGTAAGAATTCAGGGGTCGACTCTTGAAAAGCCAAGGGTCGACTCGAGAAACTCAGGCAAATTAGGGAGTCGACTCAGAAACTCATGAGTCGGCTCGGGACCGATACAAAAATCAAAAAAATGTTCTGATTGAGTTTAAAACTTGTCCCAATTAAATTTAAAATATAAATTTGACTTGAATACATTAAATATGACGTTTATCATGGATTCAAGACATGTTTCAAGAATTCATCGATTGAATTATAATGTATTAAAAATTCCTTTTTGAAATCCTTTTGAGCATACAACACGAAACTTCTTTTTCTAACGGTTCAAAACTCATTTAATATAACCATTGATAGTTCATTCCTTTCAATTTGAATAAGCTCAAGGTTTTTGATAAATAAACACATTGTTTTCTTTAAGGTACTCATGGCTTTTGGAAATCATCAAAATCAATAAAGTTGGGGCAATTATGTTTCAATAATTTCTCAACAGATTGGCCTAATTAAAGCTCTATTAAGAATGTAACATGTCGTATTTATAGCTTCTTCCCAGAAGTACTTTGGGAGTTGGCTTTCACATAGCATGGTATGGGCCATGTCTTCTAAGGTTCTATTCTTTCTTTCTACAACTCTATTTTGCTGAGGTGTTCTAGGTGCAGAGAAATTATGATGGATGCCATTTTTAATGCAAAAGTTTTCAAATAAATGATTTTCAAATTCTGTGCCATGATCACTTCTAAGAGACGCTATGGTGTTGTTTTTCTCATTTGTGGCCTTGAAAAATTTTAGAAATATTGGGAATGTCTCATCCTTATTAGCTAAAAACAATACCCAAGTGAATCTAGAATAATCATTTACTATCACAAGACCATATTTCTTTCCTCCTAGACTAGTGGTTCTAGTAGGTCCAAAGAAATCCATGTGAAGTAGTTCAAGTGGCCTAGAAGTGGAGACAACGTTTTTAGTTTTGAAAGAGTTTCTAGTTTGTTTTCCAAATTGACATGCATCACAAACTTTGTTATTTTCAAAATCTAGTTGTGGAAGGCCTTTAACTAAATCCATTCTAATTAATTTTGAAATTAGGTATGTGCTTGCATGACCTAATCTATGATGCCACAGCCATCCAATCTCATTCATACTGGCATTATCAGCAACTAAGCAATGATTACTAGTAGACAAATTGTCTAAATCAATCAAGTATAGATTGTCATTTCTATTTCCAATAAATACAATGCTATTATCAATGGGATTAGAAATAGTGCAAATAGAAGCTTCAAATGATACTTTGAAACCTTTATCACACAATTGGCTAATACTATTTAGATTATGCTTTAAACCATTAACATATAAGACATTTTCAATAAATATGGAGGGAGTTATTTGAATTTTACCACACCCCATGATTTGGCCTTTGCCATTGTCACCAAACGTAACAACTCCTCCTCTTTTGCTTTCAAGGGTGATGAATTGATCATTGTCACCCGTCATGTGTCTTGAGCAGCTACTATCGAGATACCACTTTCGCTTTGATCTTTTGGCCACAAGATACTCCTGCAAAATGATCAAGTCTTATATTTAGGTACCCAAGCCTTCTTGGGTCCTTCATGGTTAGTAAAAAAGATTGTTCCTTTTGTAACCCATATTTTCTTTCCTTCAACATTAAATTTCTTGTTACTTTTTCTTGCATTACATTTAAAAGATTTATGACCTTTCTTGTTGCAATTGTAACATGTAACATCATTTGTTTTCTTAACAAAGAAATTGTTTACAAATTTTGTTTCATGTTTGGTCTATATCCTAAAATCCATCTCTATCAAAAACAGTCCATTGATTACTTAAAAGTAATTTCAGTTTTTCAGAGCTATATGTAAATTTATCGACTATGTTCTTATATTTTTCAACTTCTTTCTTTAAGTTAAGGTTTTCATTCATGATTGATTCTTTTTCTTTTAGAAATCTCTCCTTTTCATCTTTTAAATCCTTAACTTCAAGTGTTAATTCATTTTTCTCTTTACACAGATTTAAGTTTTCATTTTTCAAAAACTTGTTTTTCTTTTTCAGAATTTTAAAATCATTGACTAATTCATTGAAAGCTTCATATAATTCATCAAATGTAAAATCATCATTGAGGGTTTCGGTACTTACCTCATCGTCGTTGTTTGCTATGAAGCAAATGTTTGCAACTTCTTTTTGTTCCTCCTCGGAAGAGGATTCTTCGCTATCGCTCCATCTTGCAACATAAGCCTTCTTCTTCTTCTTGTAGGCTTTCTTCAATTGAGGATAGTCATATCTGAAATGCCCCGGTTTCTTGTACTCATAACATATTAAGGGCTCTTTTTTCTTTTCTTTTCTTTTCTTTCTCTTCTCTCCTTCCATTTTTGTTTCAGACTTTTTCTTGTGGAAGGGTCTCCTTCTTTGCATGAATTTTTTGAATTTCTTTGCAAGGAGTGCAGTCTCCTCATCATCATCATTATCACTGCAGCTTTCCTTTTCTGTAGCCTTAAGATCAATAGTTTTCTTCTTCTTGACTTCTTCCTCTTGATGTTGTTTCATAGTCAGCTCATGGGTCATTAAGGATCCAAGTAGCTCCTCCAAAGGTAAAACATTTAAGTCCATGGCTTCTTGGATTGCAGTCACCTTCGCTTTCCATAATCTTGGAAGAGACCTAAGAATTTTACGCACAAGTTCAGAATTAGTATAAGTCTTACCAAGACTTTTCAAGTCATTTACAATATTAGTGAATCTTGTGTACATGCATGTAATTGTTTCAGTTTGATCCATGCTAAATAGTTCATATTTATGTACCAAAATATTAATTTTTGATTCTTTTACTTGATTAATACCCTCATGGGTAACTTCTAATCTATCTCAAATTTCTTTTGCGAAAATACATATAGAAATTCGATTAAATTCATTTGCATCTAATGAACAATACAAAATATTCATGGCTTTAGCATTGAGCTGAGCCAACTTCTTATCATGTTCATCCCATTCCGTTTCCGGTTTAGGAATCACCATGTTGTCTACTCTAATTGTGGGTGTGTGTGGACCATTAACTATGATTCCCCATAAGTTATAGTCAAGTGCTTGAATAAAAATCTTCATCCTAGCTTTCCAATAACCATAATTAGTTCCATTGAATAAAGGAGGTCGATTAGTGGATTGACCTTCTAAATAAGATGAACTAGCTTGAGCTGTCATTTGGATTTTTTGCTCTTGATCGTTAGACCAAATTCAAATGAGTACTTGTCCTGATACCAATTGTTGGCCCAGATGGCAACCCAAGAGGGGGGGTGAATTGGGTTCTTAAAAAAATTTAACTCTTTTTAAAATTAAATCGATTGATATCAAAGTATGCAAGCGGATGGAGTTAATCGAAGCCAAGCACAAGCAATTAAAGAAGAGAAAGAGAGAGATCAAAACACTACAAACACAAAGATTTTATAGTGGTTTGGTGTAACCAACACCTACATGCACTCCCAAGCTCCACTTGGGTCCACACTATAATCCTCTTGATTACAGCTGAGTTGTTTTACAAGCTTACAACTCAAACTTATTATTTTACCCGGGATCACAACGAACCCAGCTGGTTTTCCGGGCTTACCAGCACAAAACCCAACCTCAAGCTATATCTAGCTTGACCCGAGGTATACCACCTCCACTAATTCAATCCCCCGATTGAATTAGCAATCAAATGAAATCAATTAATGTTTATAATGACAAACAGCTCCTCAAATTAGCGAATATGCAATATAAATAGACAAGGAATAGAAAAGCCTGTTTGAAGCAATTTGAATGTAGGCTTGGTTTCTTTTCTTCTTTTCCTCTTCTCCTTTGAAAGGTTGAATCAAGCTCCAGCTCAGATTTCACCTAGAAATTTGTTGTTGAGAAGATGGGAAAAAATAGGTTTTAGCTTCTTATTTTCCTTCTTTGAAATCCTCCAAAATTGAACTTTGTACACCTTGGATTTCTTTTGAATCTTTCTTTAGAAGATGGATGAGCTCACAGAGATTTCTCTTTTTGAAATGGCTCTATTGAATATCTTGATTTTTTGATCTTTCTCCCATTTTTTTTTCTTTTTCATTCTTTTTTTAAAACGGTCTGTTCTTCCCTTTTTATAGATTTTCTTTAATTTGAGATTAGGTGGAAAACTAGCCGTTATTTCTCTCCTTGGATTGCTCCTACACACAAGAAAAAATAGCCATTAGAAATTAGGTGAGAAAATGTTACCATTGGAGGCCGTTCTGACACTTTGAAAATCCATTTCTGTCAGGTTGGAGTTGGCTCTAACTTTTCATATGTCGGCTCCACTTCGTGTATCCAAAAATAGTAATAAAAGTTTTCGTTGAGGGGTCGGCTCCCGATAAGTTATGTGTCGGCTCCTCGCATCTAGGTGTCGGCCCCTGAAATAGAGGGTGTCGACTCTAAATATGGCTCAAAATACGCTCTTTGTTCTCATGTTAGAGTCGGCTCCACTCATTCTAGGTGTCGGCTCCTGAATCTTAGGTGTCGGCTCCCGAATTTCATGTGTCGACTCCAGACTGCGCCGAATTTTGAGAACTATTTTGATATGCTCATGTGTCGACTCCTGACTTATAGGTGTCGACTCCAAGGTCTGAACTTTTGAAAATTACAATTTGAAACTCATCTTAAAATCAATTTTGAGTGATACTTGAATTGTTAAACTTTCTTAATACCTGAAACACTTCATAAATTTGTTAGAAACAATGTGAATATACTCATGGCTTTTGTTAATCATCAAAATCAATAATTGGGTCAACAATACTAACTTGAGCTTGGCAAACTTAAACTTATGCTCTTCAGACATGTCATACCAGTCAAAGTACTGGTCCATCCCTTCCTCTCAATCTAGGTAGTTCTTAGGGTCCATAGAGCCATCGAAAGTAGGTGTTTCAAGTCTGACACTTCTAAGGGCTCTTTCTTCTTGGTCTACTGCCTCATGATTGGGTCTCCTAGGGAGGACATCTAGGACTGGATCAGGTCAAAGTGGTCTCCTAGGGTTTAGCCTTATGTAGAGGTCAGGCTGTTGGGCTCTCCTAGGATGAGGTGGGATCTCATGATCAGACTCAGTGTAGGGCTCACGGGCTTCTTCTAGGATGCCCAATCTAGTTTCGACTTGATCGAACCTGGACCCTAATCTAGCCTCAGATTGCTTGATGTCTTGGTTCATTCGGGCTAGTTGTTCAGTGATGATCCTTAAGTGATCATCAATGGTTTGATTAGCCATGGGTTCAGCCTGTAATGGAGGTGGTGATGTGCGAAAAGATGCTCCTGATCTAGTGCACATGCAAGCACAATCAAGCATACAAGACTCAGACTGACTCGGACTATGGTATGCTAGACCTAGTCATCCAGAGTAAAGGATTTGCAGGTGCCTAATTAGAATAACCCCAACACTCCGCTTAAGTAGTTTGACATTTGACCTCCCTTCTAGACACCAATTTCAGAGCATACGCCAAATTGATTTGTACTAGTCTCCTCCAGTACACTAAACCGACTGTTGGTGTCCCTAGCCCTCTAGAAAAAATATCAATTAAGTTGCTACTCAATTTTAGATTAGAGGCTTGGGATCGAAATGCACGGGTGGTTGTTTTGGGCCAAGGAAGGGGTCTCAATCCTTCCCTTATCTAACATCAATGAAAGCCCTTAAGAGTAATTCAATGCAGATAAATGATATGTAAATCATAAACCCTAATCCAGAAATCTATAAATAGTAATAAATCTCAGAATTTTTTTTTCACAGATCGAATTAAATCCTCAAAAATTAATAAAATCTCAAGAATTTTTACATTTTTTATGAGTAATCAGGCATGCAATTAATTCACAGATTGAATTAAATTCTAAAAAAATAATAAAAAATACTTTAAATTATAATGAATCTAGAGAAATAAATTTTGTAATTTTTTGATGTATATGCAGGAAAAAATAATTTAATTAATAGATGATATACTGATAATAATGTGAATTAAACTTAAGCCCTAACCATGCTCTGATACCAAACTGATGCAGGACCGATTCGTATGCAAGTAATTTTTTTTCTTTTTTTAATGTTTAATAATTACAGTTGATTATTCTCTTAAAGTAATAGCCTAAAAGGGATTCAGAAAAATTCACAGTAAATCAGCATGTGAAATAGTTCCTAAAAAATAAGGAAGAAGGACCGCCGAGGCTAAGAAGCCTCGGTAGGGCTTGCTCTCCTACAATAAAGTTACTAGTAGATTAGAAGGGTTTACCTGGCAAGAGGAGGAAGATCAAAGTGTTGAAGGGGTTGCTCTACCTGGCGGATGCGCCCTAAATGATCAAGCCTTGAGCCCACGGATCTACGGCCAAGTATCCGCTGACCTGGATGACAATCACCTTAAATTCTAGATTCGTGGCTACTGAGGGATCTACAAGATCATCATACAAGGGTTAAAGAATAATAAAGAAAATTTAGAATATAGGAAAAGAGACAAGGAAGGAGTAGAGAAAAGGGAAGGCCGGCCAAGAGCTCTTGGGAATCCACTATTGGAAGACAAAGGTGGCGGCCAGGGTTCTCCTGGAGACTTGGGATGTTGGCACGCGCAGGAGGAGGGAAACAAGAGCACCAGAGAACCAATTAATAAAAATCATAATAACTCAAAACTTGGATTGATTGATTAATAATAAAAGATGCATCATTCATACAAGAGGGTCTCTTTTATGGAGCAAGAGACTTGGGGCCCAAGAAAATACAGTTATGGAAAGAGAGAAAAGAAAAAAAGGTGGCCTAATCAAATTTGGCATGAAATCTACAGTGTCCAGATGAGGAAGGTGATCTTCTAGATGCAATCAGCGGTAGCTAGATTCGGCATGAAATCTATGGCGTCTAGATGAGGCAGGTGATCTTCTAGATATGATTGAGATGCAATCAGCGGCAGCTTAATTTGGCATGAAATCGGCATCGGCTAGATGAGAAAAATGATCATCCAGATCGGAAAGGTTGCTTGCTCTGCTAGGTGGCATGTGGGCTGCTTGAAGTAGGTGTGGCACCAACTTGAATTTAGCAGCTGCTCTGTCTGACTGTGATGGCCTTGTCTTCTACTCCAATACTGATGTCTCCTCTTGTAAGCTGATGAACTTACTACATGACTCACATTAAAATAAACTGAACTAGATATGACTCAATTTAGAATAAAATGAACTGACGAAACTCAAAATAAACTAAACTTTATTTCCCAACTCAAGAATTGAATCATAACTAATCAGATATTCATAGAGGGTTAAGAATCCTCTGCTTGATCCTGGTGCTCGTACCAGGTTGGTTACTTATCTCTTACCAGATAAAAGATAGAAATTTAACTTTATCTATTAGAGGTAATGCCTCCTCTCACCGAGGAGGAAGGAAAGTCTCTCGGTTGGGAAGGAAAAGGGAATGAGTGTGAGAAGAAGGGGTATGGAGAGAAATTTAGGTTGTGGATATAAAAAGGAAAATAGGATGTGTTGCCATCAAATCGCGTTCCTTGAACGTTAGGATGATGGAGAGCCTACTCCTCAACGGAGTTCCTGCAAGAAAGTCCCCAAGAACTAGTTTCAACGGTGGGGACCCTCCGTCGCTCAAGTAAGCGACTCAGGAATAGTAAAGAAAGAGCTACTGAAAATAGCTAGAGAGCTTGAGTTCAGATCCCCCCACCCTGAGCGAGGGATTTTTATACATGCTCGGGGATCCCTCTTATCCATTCTGGAAGGTTGCTGGATCAGAGACACCGCCGTTAGCAGAGGACAGATGGCAGGGCTAGTGAGGGACAGGTCACAACCATTTCTGAGGTTATCAGAGGTACCCTGGTATGCCATCCCTCTGCTAGATGCGGCGTCATAGATGGTTGGTGGGCCTGGTTGTGTCAGGTAGTTACTACAATCGGTAGTGGCCATGCAGGGTTACAGGAGATTGGTGGGCCACATGGTAGTTGCAGGCATCTACCGAGTCGCATGGGGTCCCCGAGCACTAAGGCCGAGGTCGGGACCAAGGCCGAGGCTGGGGCCGAGGCCAAGGCTGGGGTTGGCATCAAGGCCAAGGTTGGGGCCAGGGTCGAGGCTGAGGCTGGGGTCGGCACAGAGACCAAGGCCGAGGTTGGGGTCGAGGCCGAGGTTGAGGTCGAGGTTGGGGCCGAGCCGAGGTCAGCGCGGAGGCCAAGGTCAAGGTCGGGGCCAAGGCCGAGGTCGGCGCAGAGGCCGAGGTCGAGGTCAAGGTCGGGGCCAAGGCCGAGGTCGGCACCAAGGCCGAGGTCGAGGCCGAGGCCAGGGCCGAGGTCAAGGTCAACACCAAGGCCAAGGTTGAGGATGAGGAGAATTCGTTACTTAAGTCTCACTGGTCCTGACCTTTATTGAAGATGGCAGGCACCTCCCGTTAGCCTATTACTAATGGAGCCTGATTAGCCACACTAGATGCCCCTCTGACCCTTGGATGGTGTGGGTGTGCTTCCCGCCCAGCAGAAGGGGCATCATGTCGCTTGGTAGCTGATCCCGATACATCATTGATCGCTGAGCGGTACACGTGTCCCCAAACGTGATAGCTCTTTAATGCTGGATGCACGAGATATTGCAATGCCATTACCTCGCTTGCTCCCATCGCCTAACCCGAAGGGGATCCTCCTTGGGATAGAAAAAATCCTTTTGGACTCCGTAAAAAGGTGATCGCCATCATTGGACCAACATCATCAGTGTCCTGCCATTGGCTGAGGATCTTGCATATCGCACGCCGGGTGGTTGCCGAGACAACCCTCCTAATGGGAGGCATGTGCGTGGCTTGTCCAATCGGATGGGACATTTCGAAAAGAGGGGGTAAAAGGAGGATCGCCTTTAGCCCAGCTCCTTGTGCTTCTGAAGTTCCATCTTTCCCACCCCCCCCCCCCCCCCGATGCCTGGGTCTTCTTCTGATTCTGCCTGAGCCTTCTTCTGCTTCCTTCAGTCTTCGTTATTCACCTTCTTCCCAAGTCAGTCTTTCCGACTCCTTACTCCCTTCTATGGCTTCCTCACCTGACTCATGGTCCTCCATCCCTCCTTCTGGTGACCATTTCTCCTCTTCACAATTGCAAACTTCTCCAACTTCCTCTATCCCCTGGTCCTCCTCCGATTCAACCGAGGACCAGGTTCCCCTGTCATAGTGGTAGGTCACCAGAGGGGCCCTCGTCAGGGGTCATCTGGCCACTACTGGTCGTCCGACCTCCTCTGGTCCCCTTAGGGCTAGAGGGGAGTCCCCTGAAGGGTCTACCTCCACTGTAACTAGCTAGGACCTAGCGAACCTTAGGGCCCAGTATAGGATCCCGACCAATATTCGATTATTCGTTCCTAGCCCCGATGACAAGGTTACCTCCTCCCGACCTGGGAGGGTTGCCCTGTATGAGGCATTCCTCAAGGCGGGCCTTCGGCTACCTCTTCATCCATTTGTAGCCAATCTTCTCGATAGGTATGCCCTAGCGCCCGCATAGTTGGTCCCGAAATCCATTCGAACCATCTGTGCATTCCTGGTACTGTGCCACCTCCAAGGCATAAAAGCCAGAGTATCCCTCTTTCGTGCTTTCTACAATCCCGCCAGCAGTCAAGCTGGTGGATGTTCCATCCCAGGCTCGGCCAAACCTTTAGACTCATCCTTCCTTTATCTATCAAAGGGTGGAAGACCCATTTCTTATTTGCAGACCTCGAGGTGAGGCTGAGCTGGGGGACCCGGACATGGGCTCGAACAAAAACCAGCTGGTGGTCCCAAGGGACAAGGAGGCGTTCCACTAGCTGCTGACCACCGAGATCCCTCGCTGCCATAAGCTTTTGTTAGAGGAGAATCTACGGCTGGCGGGCGCCTTCTTGAGTGGTGGTAAAGGCCCTTCCCTTCTTTTTTTTTTCTTTTTTTTTGACTGACCGACCTTGGATGTGTGCAGACATAAGGCTACCTGACCATGTCGTAAGGAGGGCAGCGGCCAAGAAAAGGAAGGCCACCGACGATGCCGAGGGATCGAGGAAGCGGCCTCGATCTAGGTCTCCAGCTCGGTCCTTGACCCGATCCCCAACTTTGGTTCCTCTAACTCATCGGCCTCGGGAGGACCGCAAGCCTGTCCTAGCCATCGACCTCACTGTTGACACGTCTCTGAAGTTGCAGAGGGCCGTGATGATTCCACCCGCAGAGCTGACCCCCCCGCACGCGGAGATGACTTGCCGGGGGCCAAAATGACCTTGGTGGAAGGCTCGCCCGTAGGAGGTAGGTGAGGGAGGAGGGCTTGATGGCAGCAGGACCATCGATGGTGGAGGGGCCATTGGCACCCAATGTAGCACCTGCATCCTCGGACCCGATCGGGACCGCCGAGGGAGGTGGGTCCGGTGCTATGCCTTTTTGACCCTCCCTTATGAACCAAGGCCGAGATGGCCGAGCGACTGATGGCTTGGGTCTGTCTGCCCGAGTTTCAAGGGGAGCTCCACTGCCAGGGAGCTTCTTCCTTCTTCTTGACGTCTTCGTGGCCCAGCTATGGGTAAGTATTTCTTTTTTCTTCATATACACTTCTTCGCTTGCCTTCATACTGACAATAACCTTCTGGTGCAGAAGGTAAACTCCATAGCTGCCATGAAGGACGTTCTCATCCAAAGCAAGTTGGTGCTTCGCTAGACTCGATGGGAGTTGACTGATGCACGGGCCCGTACTGAAAGGGCTGAGGGGGTGCTGGGAGTAGCCCGCACCGAGCGAGCTTAGGAGCTCAAGGAGGCCAAGCACCAGGCAGCGATCGAGCTCGATCATGCTCGGGTAGCTAATGAGTTGCTGGATGCTGCTAGGGCAATGATCAACATCCGGGACCTGCGCATTGACTTGTACACCTTCGAGGTGAGGGCAGTCGAGTTGCGGGCCACCGGCATGGAGGAGTCTGCCTGGTTGGCTGAGGCCAAGGTGATTGAAAAGGAGGTTGCAGCTCAGGCGGCAGAGGAGAGGGTCGTCGCTACCGAGGAGAGGGCCGCCGCTGCTAAGGAGAGGGCGGCCAATGTGGTGTACAACTTTCGAAGGTCCACGGCCTTCGAGGATGAGCTGGCCGAGGCTTCTGCTGGCTCCTACCACCTCGATTTTCAGGATGGCAAAGAAAAGGTCAGTCAAGTCCTCATCCTCATGGGCCTTGACGACATCGAGCCAGACGAGGTGCAGGACGAGTCGGCTGCGCCACCGGGATAGGCCTACAATGGGTCAGCACCGACCGAGGCCTGAACATCTTGTACTTTTTCTTTTTTATTTCTTCTTTCTTGTACTGAAGTCTAACTTGAGTCGGCATTTTGTGAACCTTTTGACTACTAATGAAAAGTAAGAAGTTTCAGTTAAAGTGTCGATCTTTGTCTTTTTCGGGTACTTTGCTTTGCTAGCTCACTGTTCCTTGTGAGGTTGAGTGAGCTTGGAATGACAGCTTGGCCTATGGCTGAAGTAGACTTCAAGACGAGCACTGGGGCTGGCCAAGTGGCTGGGCTTTGTTCCGGTGCTGGTGTCGGTCTCCCAGGGCCAAGTTGACTCTGGGCCTTGGTACCAATCTAGGTCGGGCTTCAGTGCCGAGCTAGCCTCGAGCTTTAAGTGCCAACCGGGGTCGGGCTTTGGTGTCGAGCTAACCTTAGGCTTTAAGTACCGACTGAGGTCGGGCTTGGGTGCCGAGCTGGCCTCGAGCTTTAAGTGCCGACCGAGGTCGAGCTTTGGTGCCGAGCTGGTCTCGTGCTTTAAGTGCCGACCAGGGTTGGGCTTTGGTGCCGAGCTGGCCTTGGGCTTTAAGTGCCAACTGGGGTTAGGCTTGATGCCGAGCTGGCCTTGGGCTTTAAGTGCCGACCGGGGTCGGGCTTTGGTGCTGAGCTGGCCTTGGGCTTTAAGTGCCGACCGGGATCGGGCTTTGGTGTCGAGTTGGCCTCAAGCTTTAAGTGTTGACTGGGATCGAGCTTTGGTGCCGAGCTGGCCTTGGGTTTAAGTGCCGATCGGAGTCGAGCTTTGGTGCCGAGCTAGCCTCGAGCTTTATGTGTCGACCAGGGTCGAGCTTTGGTGTTGAGCTGGCCTCGGGCTTTAAATGCCGATCGGGGTAGAGCTTTGATGCCGAGCTGGCCTCGGGCTTTAAGTGAAAGGATGAGATACTTGAACACATCTTTGTTAATCAAAGGGAGATGAGATACTCAAGGCTATCTTTATTTCAATAAGCTAAAAGGATGAAGTACTCAAACCTAAGATTAGCTAGTTGCATACATCATTGATAGTATCAGCGGAGGTTATCCAAATTTCAGGTGTGGGGGAGCGGAGTTCCATCGAGTCCTTTGATTTGGTATGCTCCACGATGTAGAGTCTCCATGATCCGTTAGGGTCCCTTCCAGTTGGGAGATAGCTTGCCTCCTTCTGTCGGTTTCGAGACCTCGGCTCGTCTAAGGACCAAGTCCCCTAGAAGGAATATCTTGGAGCGGACACGAGCATTATAGTACTTGATGGCCCTCTGGTGATAAACTGCCATTCTAAGTCGTGCCCTATCGCGTATCTTCTTGACAAGATCAAGGTTGACTCGCAGTCAGCTTGGGTTGTCCTCCTCGTCATACGACTCCACTCGAGGACTTGGGATTCTAACCTCCACGGGGATGATGGCCTCAGAGCCGAACACGAGGAAAAAGAGGGTCTCCCTAGTGGGAGTGCGGTGTGTCGTGTGATAGGCACATAACATATTGGGTAGCTCTTCCACTCATCTTCCTTTGAAGATGTACAGCCGTATTCTGAGCCCCTGAAGGATGGTGCAGTTTGTTATCTCAGCTGCTCCATTTGTTTGTGGATGGCCGACCGAAGTAAACCGTTGGCAGATACCAAGCTCAGCATAGAATTCTCTGAAGGGGGTGTTATCAAACTACCAGCCATTGTCGGTAATGAGGGTGTGGGGTAACCCAAACCGGCAGATAACAGACTTCCAGAAGAAAGACCTCACCTTGCTCTCAATGATCTTTGCTAGGACCTCGGCCTCCACCCACTTGGTGAAGTGGTCGATGGTGATGAGTAGAAATCTTTGCTGATCGAAAGCCAAGGGGAATGGTCCTAGGATATTCATCCCCCATTGGTCGATGGGCCATGGGGCCGACAAAGAGCTTAGCTGGGAGGTCGGCCTCCATTTGATGTTGGCATATCGCTGACAACTATCGCACTTTCTGATCAGCTCGGCAGCATCCTCCTTCATTGTGGGCCAGCAGTACCCTTGGCGTAGATCTTTGTACGTTAGTGCCCTACCCCCCAGGTGGTTTCCACAGATGCCCTCATGGATCTCACAGAGGATGTAGTTAGAGGATGTAGTCGACGTCCAGTGGGATCCGTATCTTGTCAGTTAGAGGATCGACGGCTGGGAGAGCTAGTTGGTGCCATGAGGTTTAATGATCACATGGACCTATGCCACTCTTGCAGGTCCTAGGCCATCTCTGGGAATGATTCGCCGCCTGGAATCTTATTCAGTTATAGTTGATTCAAATCCTTATGCGCCGAATTTTGTAGAGGTATTTTGAACACTATTGTTTGATCATCATGGTTCCGTGGAGGTAGGTGTCTGAGTGGCTCGGCTTGGGTGGCTGAGGTATATTGGTGGAGGCTGAAGTTGGCTGAGGCTGAAGCTGGACGCAAGACTTCTGTGAAGCATGGAGTCAAGAACTCTTTGTCTTGGCTTCATGACGCCATCCTTCCTCATACAAAAGGTGCCAAAGAGGCCAACGTGGCTACCATAAATACATTAATGATGGAAGGAAATAAGGCATTAAATGCAAAGAAGGAAAATGCACATGGCCTTTATGAGGCCATAAATACCTTGGTGTGCATAGCGTGGCTGTGGAAGCCAAGCTAGAGTGTCGAGGCAGGGCTGACTTGAATGAGAGCGCAGAGGCATGGCCGACATAAATGAGAGTGCCGAGGCATGGCCGACTTGAATGAGAGCGTCGAGGCATGGCTCGGCTTGAATGAGAGTGCCGAGGTTGGCCGACTTGAATGAGAGTGCTGAGGCATGGACAACTTGAATGAGAGCACCGAGGCATGGCTCGGCTTGAATGAGAGTGCCGAGGTATGGCCAACTTGAATTAGGCGGGGCTTAAGTGCCGAGGCATGCCTTCTCCTTTCTTTGTATTCCATTAAATGCTGGCCAAGTCATTATGACCATTTTTGCACCATTAAATGCTCTAACCTATTGACTTGACTGCCGGATATTAATGAGGTGGCACTTGGGAGAACCCACGCACATAACATGGCCCTTTTTCCCTCTTGTTCTCTTTCTTTGTTATGACGGGACGCTTGTTGCTAGAATATCGCGCCAGCTAGCCAACTGGCAAGCAAGGCATTTGGATTGGGCGTGATCCCATTGCCAATGTGAGCGGTCAATAATGTAATGATGATTTTACCCCTCATCACATGCCCCCCACTCCCTAGTCTAAAGTGTAATTTCGGATATGGGGAGTAGAACTCTGGAGCAATCTTATTTGGGGGACATGTCATTCGATCCTCTATGGAGGAAGTGTTTATCTCTGTGTGGGTTAGAGAAAGGCCTGGGCGGCCCTACGGACTTATGCAGTAGACATGATCCTATTTAAGGAATGATGCACGTATTTCTTTGAAAAGAAATAAGTTGCATAGCCTTGCTGTTAAGCGGAGAAAAGTTACCAACCTCCGCCGAAGCATAATAGGACGTCTTAGTCGCATCAGAGTGTTTGATAGATTGCTTGTTTAGCCCAAGGCTTCCAGAAATACATCACTCGGTGTTGCCAAGGCTTCATATAATAAATCACTCGGTGTTGCCGAGGCCTCACGTAATAAATTACTCGGTGTTACCGAGCCTTCAAATAATAAATTACTTGGTGTTGCCGAGCCTTCAACATTATATTTTACTTGGCACTACCAAGGTACCGAGATTGCTCGGCCCAGCCAAGGATTATAAAGATTATATTTTACTTGGCGTTGCCAAGGTACGGAGATCGTTACTCGATTGTAGCCGAGCCTTCAAGAGATTTATTACTCGGTTGTTGCTGAGCTTTCAAGAAATTTGTTACTCGATTGTTGCCAAGCCTTCAAGAAATTTATTACTCGGTTGTTGCCGAGCTTTCAAGAAATTTGTTACTCGATTGTTGCCAAGATTTCAAGAAATATATTACTCGGTTGTTGCCGAGCCTTCAAGAGATTTATTACTTGGCGCTGCCAAGGTACGGAGATCGTTACTCGGTTGTAGCCGAGCCTTAAAGATTATATTTTACTTAGCGCTGCCAAGGTATGGAGATCGCTCGGCCCAGCCAAGGATTTGTAGAGATTATATTTTACTTGGCGCTGCCAAGGTACGGAGATCGTTATTCGTTACTCGGTTGTAGCCGAGCCTTCAAGAGATTTATTACTTGACTCTGCCAAGGTACGGAGATCTGTTGGCCCAGATGACAACCCAAGAGGGGGGGGGGGGTAAATTGGTTTCTTTAAAAATTTAGCCTCTTAAAAAATTATTTGCTTAAGATGAATGAAACAAATGCAATGTAAATATAAAGTACAGCGAATAAAACAGAGATAGAGATAGAGTCAATGGAAGCACGGCAAACACAAAGATTTTATAGTGGTTCGGTGTATCCAACACCTACGTCCACTCCCAAGATCCTACTTGGGTCCACACTATAATCACCTCGATTACAGCGAGTTGTTTTACAAGTTCACAACTCAAACTTGTTGTTTTACCCGGGATCACAACGAACCCAGCCGGTTTTTCGGGCTCACCAGCACAAACCCAAAACTCAAGCAAAACTAGCTTGACCCGAGGTTAACAACCTCCACTAGTTCAATCCCCTTTGATTGAACTAGGCACAAACAAGAATAATAATGTTTTACAAATTTCACAGCTCCTTAATGAGCAAATATTCAAAGAAAAGTAAATAGGTTTAGAAAAGCCTGGTTTGAAGTTGTTTGGCTTTGAGCTTTTCTTCTTTTCTTCTTTTCTCTTCTCCTTGCTGGGTTGAATCAAGCCTCAGCTCCGATTCTTCACAGTAGATGCAGTTGAGAAGATTGAAAAGTTGGTCTCTTTCTTCTAGTTGAGAATCCTCCGATTTTTCTATTTGAACGGCTTGGATTCTTCTTTGAGCTTTGTGGAGTGGAAGGTTTTGAATTGAAAGCTCCTCTCTTGGATATAAGGCTCAAGACTTCTCGGATTTTGATTTTTGATTTTTGTCTATCCGTTTCTATCTCTCTTTCTATTTTTTCAAACGGTTGTTTTTCCCCTTTTTATAGATTTTCCTTTGATTCATTTTTGGGTGGAAATCTAGCCGTTGGAGTGTACCTGGAAGGATTTTCCATTCATAAAAAATAGCCGTTAGATGTCAAAAATATTACCGTTAGAGCTGATCTGGCATTTTTGATTTTTCGTCCAGGTGGGTTGGAGTCGGCTCCAGCTTTTCAGGTGTCGGCTCCGAATCGTTTTTCCATAAATAGTAAAATCTGAGTTCGTCGTGGAGTCGGCTCCGCAAAAGTAAGTGTCGGCTCGCCGTCGTCAGGTGTCGGCTCCCGAAAACTGTAGGTGTCGGCTCCAGGATGCTCAGAAAAATCAACGTCTGTTCCAGCATCGGAGTCGGCTCCAGACACAGTAAGTGTCGACTCCGAAACCTTAGGTGTCGGCTCCGAAACTCTAGGTGTCGGCTCCAGGTTGTATCAAAAATCAGATTAAAATTGAATTGGCCATGGGGTCGGCTCCAGACTTTCTAGGTGTCGACTCCAAGCTCTGAAACTTTGAAATCTCTGATTTGTATTTGATTCAAAATTCATTTCTTAATTCCTTTAAATTGATCAAATAAATTTAAGTCCTGAAACACTTATAAAATCCATTAGTAATCAAATAAATATACTCAATTCCTTTATTAATCATCAAAATCAATGAATGGATCAACAATCTCCCCCTTTTTGATGATTATAAAAATTGAGTATATGCATAGAATTCTTAAATTAAAGAGAATATCAAGGAAGTGATCTTTACGAGTAAGCTCCCCCTGAATAAGGTAGCTTCTCTTATGAAGTTCAAATTCAAATTATTCTTCTCTTTGATACTTAAGATTTCTTTGTGCATAGACAATTCAATTTGATTCAATCATATCAATAACTCAATATCATATTAATCAATTAACAATTCAACTATAATTCTTTCCATATAATCCCTCTTAATGCATATACAATCCTAATTCTCTCCCCCTTTTTTGTAATCAACAAAAAGGTAAAGAATATTTTACTGCATCAAAGGATAATTGCATCAAAAAGATAATCAAAAGTCAAATATTACATAAAAACTTTTCATTCATTAATATAAGCTTCACTACATCAACATATTACATAATTCTCTCCCTCTTTAAACTTCATTACATTAACTTCATTACATCAAAATGTAAACAACATTTCAACAAGATTGAACATAAACAACATCAAAAGTTCTTTCTAACTATTCTTGTTAAATGGTCTACTATATTTTTCATTCCATCACATTGAAGTCTAACATAATCTTTTAGTCTCTCATCCACAAATGTGCAAGCTGTTGTGATTTTGTCTTGAAGTTCGGCGTTGCACTTTGAATAAGTTTCACCATCTCCACAAATCTCTTTAAGCTCTTCAAAGATGTTCTTCAAATCACCATTTAAAGATTCTGCGGAGGAGTTGAGAGTTGATTCAATCTTTGCAATCCGATCATCAAGGGAGTAAAGTGATTCTTTTAATTCATAAATTTACTGTCAAACTCATCCTTCTGAGCTGCAAACAAACTTTTTAATTGCTCCATTTGAAGGTCTGAGAATCCAGTCGAAGAAGTGGATGGTTGATCATAAACTTGTGCAGGTGCAGGAGCAGGAGCAGAAATGGGACTCCTAGGCTGTGGAGAAGGAACCCTAAATGATGGTCCAGCCTCGCAAGGCTCAGAAACTCTCGGCATAGGGGCTCTTTCATCTAGGTGTCCTTTCCTATCCCATTGACCATTCACCTTGACAAAACCCATCCGATGCAATGTAGCTAAGCTATAGTAATCTGTGTGCCTTAGGTTCTTGGAAAGTTCATTCTCTTGAATTGTAACCCCTTGGCTCTTGAATACCATAGTTAGTACCATTCCATACGGTAGGGATGATCTCCTTTTCCCTCCAGCTTCTGCCATA
Source organism: Calamus simplicifolius (assembly GCA_900491605.1). Classification (NCBI taxonomy): domain Eukaryota; kingdom Viridiplantae; phylum Streptophyta; class Magnoliopsida; order Arecales; family Arecaceae; genus Calamus; species Calamus simplicifolius. Next base: position 142,674 of record UESW01004081.1, read on the forward strand.
TAAAAAATCATCATTGCTGCCAGATTGATCGGCTGCCCAGTTAGAACACTGTCCATAACCACAATGTCTCGCTCCGAGACATACTCAAACCGACCAGTTTTTGGAAACAAGATCCTACTGCATATATTGTGTAATAATCTCAATTCTAGGGGTAGTTGATTGGCTCTAATTTCTTCAAACTCAGTTACATCCCTTCCTAACATCCTTGAAAGGGCTGCTGACCTATCACTATGCATGTCAGCGCTAAACCAGTGATCGGGATGCTGAGGAGGTTTCCGAGCTTTTGAAAGGTGAGATGAATCCTTTTCCCTTTAACATTGCTTACTAAACCTCCATCCCCTCTAGCCAAATTGAAATAGAATTCTTTTACTAGGGCTGGATAGGTAGGAACATCAAGAGAACACAGCTATCCCAGCCCATTTCCTTCAATTGTCTCCCGATTGAAAAACCTTCGGATTCAAATAGGTCAAAATCGACTTTTCTACCCATTGTGATGACTCTATCAGCTAGGGTATCTACCTTTGTGGAAGATGTGTTGGGATTGTCGAAATCTGTGGACGAATCGCTGCTTGGAGTCGGCTCACGAACGGGACGACGTGCGGACCGCTTTCCCGTAGTTACCGGCGCTCCAACCACTGATTCTCTCCTTTTGGGTGCCATTTGATCTTTGGAAAGGTTCGATTTGGATGGAATTAGAGATGGGGAAGTTTTGGAGAAATTTTGGAAGAGTTTGGTTAGGATTTGAGAAAGTGATGAAGTGACGAGGTGTCGACTCTGCCCTAATAAATCAACTTTGACTCCCAGGTGTCGACTCCCGCAAAGTCGGGTGTCGACTCCAAATCGCTAACACAGTCAGCGCTCGAACTGGAGTCGGCTCCGAATTCACAGGTGTCGGCTCCAAGGTCAGGGACCGAGAGCGACACAGTCAGAGGTGTCGACTCCTCATTCTGAGGTGTCGACTCCAAGACAAATTCAGCAAAAAATATGAGATTCAAATGACTGAAACTCGTCAAAATAAATTTTATAAAATTTTGATAAAATTTGGAGTATTAAGGATCAAATAGCTCAAATGACTAGATAATTTGTCCTTAAAATAGTGAAGGGAATATCAAGAAATTGATAGAAATTTAGATTCTCATTCCTTAATGTATCAAAATCAATCCATAGGGTCACATATCCCTAATTCACCTCTAAGATAACAAAATCTTTCTTCACTCAAAGGTTTTGTAAATATGTCAGCTAATTGTTCCTCTGTATTAACATATTCAAGACAAATTTCATTATTAGCTACATGTTCTCTTATAAATGATATCTAATTTCAATGTGTTTTGTTCTTGAATGTTGAATTGGATTTTTAGTTAGATTTATTGCACTCGTGTTATCACATCTAATTGGTGTTTTGTCGGGGGTTATGCCATAATCTTCAAGTTGTCTCTTAATCCAAAGGATTTGAGCACAGCAACTTCCAGCTGCAACATATTCTGCTTCAGCAGTAGATAATGCAACCGAATTTTGCTTTTTGCTAAACCAAGAGATTAAGTTACATCCTAAGAATTGACATGCACCACTTGTGCTTTTTCTATCCAATTTACATCCAGCATAGTCAGAATCAGAATATGCAATTAAATTTAAGGTTGAGTCTCTAGAGTACCATAAACCTACATTTTTAGTTCCACTTAAATATCTTAAAATTCTTTTTACAGCAATTAAGTGAGATTCTTTAGGTTCAGATTGAAATCTAGCACATAGACATACTGCAAACATAATATCTGGTCTACTAGCAGTTAAGTAAAGAAGAGATCCAATCATACCTCTGTAATATTTTTGATCTACTTTCTTACCATCTTCATCTTTGTCCAATTTGCACGAAGGACTCATAGGTGTCCCAAGTGGTTTGATTGACTCCATTCCAAATTTCTTGAGCAGTTCTTTTGTGTATTTGGCTTGATTGATGAAGATTCCTCTTTGCTTTGTTTGATTTGAAGTCCTAGGAAGAAGTTGAGTTCTCCCATCATACTCATTTCAAACTCACCCTGCATTAACTTTGCAAATTCTTGACATAACAATTGTTAGTAGCACCGAAAACAATATCATCAACATATATTGTACTACTAATAAATCTTTGTCTTTTGTTTTCAAAAATAGTGTTTTATCACATTTCCTCTTACAAAATCATTTTCAATCAGAAATTTACTTAATCTTTCATACCAAGCTCTAGGTGCTTGTTTCAAACCGTATAGTGCTTTGTGTAATTTAAAAACATGATTTGGAAATTCATGATCTTCAAATCCCGGTGGTTGTTCAACAAAAACTTCTTCATTTATAAATCCATTTAAAAATGCGCTTTTAACATCCATTTGAAATAAATTGATATGCATATGACATGCAAATGCAAGTAACAATCTAATTGCTTCAAGTCTAGCTACAGGTGCAAAAGTTTCATCAAAATCAATTCCTTCTTCTTGATTATATCCTTTTGCAACTAATCTAGCTTTGTTTCTAATTACTATGCCATTTTCGTCTAATTTATTTCTAAATACCCATTTTGATCCTATTACAGAATGATCTTTAGGTCTATCTACTAATGTCCAAACATTATTTCTAGTAATTGATTTAATTCTTCTTGCATGGCTAACATCCAATTATTATCTTTTTCAGCTTCTTCAATAGTTTTTGGTTCAATTTGAGATACAAATGCAAGATGATTATTGATGTTTCTCATTGATGATCTAGTTCTTACTCCTTGAGATGGATCACCTATAATTAATTCTCTTGGATGACCATAGGCATATCTCCAATCTCTAGGTAGATCTATATCATTATGATTTCCATCAACAACATCAACACTAGGAGAATCATTATCTTTAGCTTCTTGTTCATGATCTGAAGATACATCTATATTTAATTTTTCAATGTCTCTTTCTAGAATGTTTGTATCTTCCTCATCATCAATCTTTTTAGAACTTGATGCTAAAGATTCATCAAAATTACATGAATAGATTCTTCTACTATTAAGTTTCTCTTGTTAAATACTCTATAAGCTTTACTAGATGTTGAATATCCTAAGAATATGCCTTCATCAGATTTTGCATCAAATTTTCCTAGGTTATCTTTGCCATTATTATGAATGAAACACTTACAACCAAATGCATGAAAGTAACTTATGTTTGGTTTTCTATTATTCCATAGTTCATAAGGTGTTTTCTTAATGATTGGCCTAATTAAAGCTCTATTAAGATGTAGCATGCCGTGTTTATAGCTTCTGCCCAAAAGTATTTTGGTAAGTTGCTTTCACATAGCATGGTACGGGCCATGTCTTCTAGGGTTCTATTTTTTCTTTCAACTACACCATTTTGTTGCGGTGTTCTAGGTGCAGAAAAATTATGATGGATGCCATTTTCTATGCAAAAATTTTCAAATAAATGATTTTCAAATTCAGTGCCATGATCACTTCTTAGAGACACTATGGTGTTGTTTTTCTCATTTGTGACCTTCTTGAAGAATTTCAAAATATGGAAAGGTCTCATCCTTATGAGCTAAAAATAATACCCAAGTGTATCTAGAGTAATCATCTACAATCACAAGACCATATTTCTTTCCTCCTAGACTTGTGGTTCTAGTAGGTCCAAAAAGATCCATGTGAAGTAGTTCAAGTGGCCTAGAAGTGGAAACAATATTTTTAGTTTTGAAAGAATTTCTAGTTTGTTTTCCAAATTGACATGCATCACAAATTTTATTATTTTCAAAATCTAATTGTGGAAGTCCTTTTACTAAATCCATTCTAATTAATTTTGAAATAAGGTGTGTGCTTGCATGACCTAATCTACGATGCCACAACCAACCAATCTCATTTATATTAGCATTATTAGCAACTAGGCAATGATTACTAGTAGACAAATTGTCTAAATCAATCAAGTATACATTGCCATTTCTATTTCCAATAAAAACAATGCTATTATCAATGGGATTAGAAACTGTGCATATAGAAGATTCAAATGATACTTTAAAACCTTTATCACATAATTGACTAATGCTAATTAAATTATGTTTCAAACCATTAACATATAAGACATTTTCAATATATGTGGAGGGAGTTATTTGAATGTTACCAAACCCCAAGATTTGGCCTTTGCCATTGTCGCCAAATGTAACTACTCCTCCTCTTTTGCTTTCAAGGGTGATGAATTGATCCTTGTCACCCGTCATGTGCCTTGAGCAGCCGCTATCGAGATACCACTTTCTCTTTGATCTTTTGGCCGCAAGACACTCCTGCAAAAATAATTAAGTCTTATATTTAGGTACCCAAGCTTTCTTGGGTCCTTCATGGTTAGTAGCATAAAAATTGTTCCTTTAGGAACCCAAATTTTCTTTCCTTTACTATTTCTTATCTATTTTCTTAAAATTGCATTCAAAAATTTGTGTCCCTTCTTGTTACAGTAATGACATGTAACATTATCTTGTTTTGTTCTTTCTAAAAAAGTTTTTGACAAATTTTTGTTTCAAATTAGGTCTATATCCTAAACCAGCCTTATCATATATAGCTCTTTGATTACTTAACAATAAATTAAGTTTTTCTGAACTATAAGTGAATTTATCAACAATACTTTTATATTTATCAACTTCCTTCTTTAGTTTATCATTTTCATTAGAAATTGATTCTTTTTCTTTAGTCAAATTTCTTTTTCAGATTTCAGCACTTTAGTTTCATTATTAAGATTTTCTTTTTCTTTAATCAAAGTTAAATTTTCATTTTTCAAAAACTTATATTTCTTTTTCAAAATTTTGAAATCACCAACAAGTTCATTAAAAGCATCAAATAATTCATCAAAAGCAAATTCATCGCAAGGGTTTTCAGAACTTACCTCATCCTCTTCGTTTGCCATAAAGCAAATGTTAGCAACCTCCTTTTGTTCTTCCTCCGATGAGGATTCATCGCTGTCGCTCCAAGTTGCAACATAGGCTTTCTTTTTCTTCTTGAAAGTCTTTTTCAGTTGAGGACAATCATATCTGTAATGCCCCGGTTTCTTACATTCATAGCAAATCAAGGGGTCTTTCTCTTTATCCTTGTCCTTGTCTTTTTCTTTCTCCTTCCATCTTAGTTCCAAATTTCTTCTTGTGGAAGGGTCTCTTTCTCCTCATGAATTTTTTGAACTTTCTTGCTAGAAGAGCTGTCTCATCATCATCTTCACTATCATTGCAGCTCTCCTCATTTTCAGCAGCCTTAAGAGCTATGGTCTTTTTCTTTTTCACATCTTCTTCTATGTGCTGCTTCATGGTCAATTCATGGGTCATTAGGGATCCTAGAAGCTCCTCTAAGGGTAAGGTGTTGAGGTCCTTTGCTTCTTGGATTGCTGTCACCTTTGCTTCCCACGTTCTTGGAAGTGACCTGAGAATTTTGCGAACAAGTTCAGAGTTAGAATATGTTTTGCCTAAACTTTTCAACCCATTTACAATATCAGTAAATCTAGTATACATGCTAGCTATATTTTCAGTTTGTTCCATGCAAAATAACTCATATTTATGAACAAGAATATTTATTTTGATTCTTTTACTTGGTTAGTACCCTCATGGGTAACCTCTAATCTATCCCAAATCTCCTTTGCGGAATTACAAGTGAAGATTCTATTAAATTCATTAGCATCTAAAGAGCAATATAAGACATTCATGGCCTTAGCATTGAGCTGTGCCATTTTCCTATCATTATCATTCCAATCCCTTTCGGGCTTAGGAACAATAGTGCCATCAACAACGTGTGTGGGTGTACTAGGTCCATTAGTTATAACACCCCACAATTCATAATCAGAAGCTTGAATGAATATCCTCATTCTTGCTTTCCAATAAGAATAGTTGGAACCATTAAACAAGGGAGGTCTATTTGTAGAATGACCTTCGGCAAATGATCCAACTTGAGTTGCCATTTGGATCTTTAGCTCTTGATCGTGTGATCAAAATCTAATGAGCACTTGCTCTGATACCAATTGTTGGCCCAGATGACAACCCAAGAGGGGGGGGTGAATTGGGTTCTTTAAAAATTTAGCCTTTGAAAAATTATTTGCTTAAGATGAATGAAAACAAATGCAATGTAAATATAAAGTACAAATAAAATAGAGAGAGAGAGTCAATGAAAGCACGGCAAACACAAAGATTTTATAGTGGTTCGGTGTATCCAACACCTACGTCCACTCCCAAGATCCTACTTGGGTCCACACTATAATCACCTTGATTACAGCGAGTTGTTTTACAAGTTCACAACTCAAACTTGTTGTTTTACCCGGGATCACAACGAACCCAGCCGGTTTTTTGGGCTCACCAGCACAAAACCCAAAACTCAAGCAAACTAGCTTGACCCGAGGTTAACAACCTCCACTAGTTCAATCCCCTTTGATTGAACTAGGCACAAACAAGAATAATGTTTTACAAATTTCACAGCTCCTTAATGAGCAAATATTCAAAGAAAAGTAAATAGGTTTAGAAAAGCCTGGTTTGAAGTTGTTTGGCTTTGAGCTTTTCTTCTTTTCTTCTTTTCCTCTTCTCCTTGCTGGGTTGAATCAAGCCTCAGCTCCGATTCTTCACAGTAGATGCAGTTGAGAAGATTGAAAAGTTGGTCTCTTTCTTCTAGTTGAGAATCCTCCGATTTTTTTATTTGAACGGCTTGGATTCTTCTTTGAGCTTTGTGGAGTGGAAGGTTTTGAATTGAAAGCTCCTCTCTTGGATATAAGGCTCAAGACTTCTCGGATTTTGATTTTTGATTTTTGTCTATCCGTTTCTATTCTCTCTTTCTATTTTTTCAAACGGTTGTTTTTCCCCTTTTTATAGATTTTCCTTTGATTCATTTTTGGGTGGAAATCTAGCCGTTGGAGTGTACCTGGAAGGATTTTCATTCATAAAAAATAGCCGTTAGATGTCAAAAAATATTACCGTTAGAGCTGATCTGGCATTTTTGATTTTTCGTCCAGGTGGGTTGGAGTCGGCTCCAGCTTTTCAGGTGTCGGCTCCGAATCGTTTTTCCATAAATAGTAAAATCTGAGTTCGTCGTGGAGTCGGCTCCGCAAAAGTAAGTGTCGGCTCGCCGTCGTCAGGTGTCGGCTCCCGAAAACTGTAGGTGTCGGCTCCAGGATGCTCAAAAAATCAACGCTCTGTTCCAGCATCGGAGTCGGCTCCAGACACAGTAAGTGTCGACTCCGAAACCTTAGGTGTCGGCTCCGAAACTCTAGGTGTCGGCTCCAGGTTGTATCAAAAATCAGATTAAAATTGAATTGGCCATGGGGTCGGCTCCAGACTTTCTAGGTGTCGACTCCAAGCTCTGAAACTTTGAAACCTCTGATTTGTATTTGATTCAAAATTCATTTCTTAATTCCTTTAAATTGATCAAATAAATTTAAGTCCTGAAACACTTATAAATCCATTAGTAATCAAATAAATATACTCAATTCCTTTATTAATCATCAAAATCAATGAACGGATCAATAAGATCGTTACTCGGTTGTAGCCGAGCCTTCAAGAGATTTATTACTTGGCACTGCCAAGGTACAGAGATCGTTACTCGGTTGTAGCCGAGCCTTCAAGAGATTTATTACTTGGCGCTACCAAGGTACGGAGATCGTTACTCGGTTGTAGCCGAGCCTTCAAGAGATTTATTACTTGGCATTGCCAAGGTACGGAGATCGTTACTCGATTGTAGCCGAGCTTTCAAGAAATTTATTACTCGGTTGTTGCCGAGCCTTCAAGAAATTTATTACTCGGTTGTTGTCGAGCTTTCAAGAAATTTATTACTCGGTTGTTGTCGAGCCTTCAGGAAATTTATAACTCAGTTGTTGCCGAGCCTTCAAATAATAAATTACTCGATGTGGCTGAGCCATCAAATAATAAAGTACTTGGTGTTGCCAAGCCTTCAAATTACTGCAAAACTGCCGAGGCCACTTGGCTTTGTCCAAGGCTTCAAAGATTAACAAGAAGTTCGATTTGGCTTTGGCCAAGGGTCCTAGTAGCAAGAGATGCACTTCGGCTCTAGCCGAGGCTTTTCATAATAAGAGATGCACTTCGGCTCTGGCCGAGGCTTTTCACAGATGCACTTCGGCTCTAGTCGAGGCTTTTCATAATAACAGATGCACTCTGGCTCTGGCCGAGGCTTTTAATGCACTTCGGCTCTGGCCGAGGCTTTTGATGCACTTCGGCTCTGGCCGGGGCTTTTCATAATAATAGATGCACTCCGACTCTGGCCGAGGCTTTTGATGCACTTCGGCTTTGGCCGAGGCTTTTCATAATAATAGATGCATTCCAGCTCTGGCCGAGGCTTTTGATGCACTTCAGCTCTGGCCGGGGCTTTTCATAATAACATATGTACTCCGGCTCTGGCCAAGGCTTTTGATGCACTTCGGCTCTGGCCGAGGCTTTTCATAATAACAGATGCACTCCGGCTCTGGACGAGGCTTTTGATGCACTTCGGCTCTGGCCGGGGCTTTTCATAATAACAGATGCATTCCGACTTTGGCCGAGGCTTTTGATGCACTTTGGCTCTGGCCGGGCTTTTCATAATAACAGATGCACTCCGGCTCTGGCTGATGCTTTTGATGCACTTTGGCTCTGGCCGGGGCTTTTCATAATAACAGATATACTTCGACTCTGGCTGAGGCTTTTGATGCACTTCGGCTCTGGCCGGGGCTTTTCATAATAACAGATGCACACCGGCTCTGGCCGAGGCTTTTGATGCACTTCGGCTCTGATCGGGGCTTTTCATAATAACAGATGCACTCTGGCTCTGGCCGATGCTTTTGATGCACTTCGGCTCTAGCCGGGGCTTTTCATAATAACAGATACACTTCGGCTCTGGCCGAGGATTTTGATGCACTTCGGCTCTGGCTGGGGCTTTTCATAATAACAAATGCACTCTTGCTCTAGCCGAGGCTTTTGATGCACTTCGGCTCTGGCCGGGGCTTTTCATAATAACAGATGCACTCCAGCTCTGGCCGAGGCTTTTGATGCACTTCGGATCTGGCCGGGGCTTTTCATAATAACATATGCACTCCGGCTCTGGCCGAGGCTTTTGATGCACTTCGGCTCTAGTTGGGGCTTTTCATAATAATAGATGCATCCGGCTCTGGCCGAGGCTTTTGATGCACTTTGGCTCTCACCGTGGCTTTTCATAATAACAGATGCACTCTAGCTCTAGATGAGGCTTTTGATGCACTTCGGCTCTGACTGGGGCTTTTCATAATAACAGATGCATTCCGGCTATGGCCGAGGCTTTTGATGCACTTCGGCTATGGCTGGGGCTTTTCATAATAACAGATGCACTCCGGCTCTGGCAGATGCTTTTGATGCACTTCGGCTCTGGCCGGGGCTTTTCATAATAACAGATGCATTCCGACTCTGGCCGAGGCTTTTGATGCACTTTGGCTCTGGGTGGGGCTTTTCATAATAACAGATGCACTTAGGCTCTGGCCAAGGCTTTTGATGCACTTCGGCTCTGGCTAGGGCTTTTCATAATAACAGATGCACTCCGGCTCTGGCCGAGGCTTTTGATGCTCTTTGGCTCTAGCCGGGGCTTTTCATAATAACAGATGCACTCCGGCTCTGATCGAGGATTTTGATGCACTTCGGCTCTGGCCAAGGCTTTTCATAATAATGGATGCACTCCGGCTCTGGCCGAGGCTTTTAATGCACTTCGGCTCTGGCCGGGGCTTTTCATAATAACAGATGCACTCCGGCTCTAGCCGAGGCTTTTGATGCACTTCGGCCCTGGCCAAGGCTTTTCATAATAAGAGATGCACTTTGGCTCTGGCCGAGGCTTTTCACATGTGCACTTTGGCTTTGGCCAAGGCTTTTTATAATAATAGATGCACTCCGGCTCTAGCGTAGGCTTTTGATGCACTTCGGCTCTGGCCAGGGCTTTTCATAATAACAGATGCACTCCGGCTCTGGCCGAGGCTTTTGATGCACTTCGGCTCTGGCTGGGGCTTTCAATAATAGCAGATGCACTCCGGCTCTGGCCGAGGCTTTTGATGCCCTTCGGCTCTGGTCTGGGCTTTTCATAATAGCAGATGCACTCTGGCTCTGGCCGAGGCTTTTGATGCACTTCGGCTCTGGCCGGGGCTTTTCATAATAACAAATGCACTCCGGCTCTAGCCGAAGCTTTTGATGCACTTCGGCTCTGGTCGAGGCTTTTCATAATAACAGATGCACTCCGGCTCAGGCCGAGGCTTTTGATGCACTTCGGCTCTGGTCGGGGCTTTTGATAATAACAGATGCACTCTGGCTCTGGCCAAGGCTTTTGATGCACTTCGGCTCTGGCCGGGGCTTTTCATAATAAGAGATGCACTTCGGCTCTGGCCGAGGCTTTTCATAGATGCACTTCGGCTCTGGCCGAGACTTTTCATAATAATAGATGCACTCCGGTTCTGGCCTAGGCTTTTGATGCACTTCAGCTCTGGCCGGGGCTTTTCGTAATAACAGATGTACTCCGGCTCTGGCCGAGGCTTTTGATGCACTTCGGCTCTAGCCGGGGCTTTTCATAATAACAGACAGCTTGGTTGTGTTGAGAATTGGTAAGTGTCATCTATTTTTCATTATGATTTTTCGGAGAAGTAATTGTAGCGACCATGCCATGAATCATAGAAGCAATATACCAACATAGTTAGTGGGGCGGGCCTATAGAAGCAATATACCAATACAGTCATTCGAGTTCCACATCCGAGGAATATATTTTCTATCCTTCAAATAATAAATTACTTGGTATTGCCGAGCTTTCAAATAATAAATTACTTGGTCTTGCCGAGCCTTCCCAAGATGCTACTCCGTTGTAACCGAGGCTTTTAAATAATAAATTACTCGGTATCGCCAAGTCTTCAAATAATAAATCACTCGTTCTTGCCGAGCCTTCCCAAGATGCTACTCGGTTGTAACCAAGGCTTCCAAATAATAAATTACTCGGTGTTGCCGAGCCTTCAAATAATAAGTCACTCGGTCTTGCCGAGCCTTTCCAAGATGCTACTCGGTTGTAACTGTGTTGGTATATTGCTTCTATGATTCATGGTATATGGCTCGGCAATACTGAGTAATTTATTATTTGAAGGCTCGGCAACACCGAGTAATTTATTACCTGAGGCCTCGGCAACACCGAGTGATTTATTATCTAAAGCCTCGGCAACACCGAGTGATGTATTTCTGGAAGCCTCGGGCTAAATGAGCAATCTATCAAACACTCTGACACGACTAAGACGTCCTATTATGCTTCGGCGGAGGTTGGTAACTTTTCTCCGCTTAACAGCAAGGCTATGCAACTTATTTCTTTTCAAAGAAATACATGCATCATTCCTTAAATAGGATCATGTCTACTGCATAAGTCCATAGGGCCGCCCAGGCCTTTCTCTAACCCACACAGAGATAAACACTTCCTCCACAGAGGATCGAATGACATGTCCCCCAAATAAGATTGCTCCAGAATTCTACTCCCCATATCCGAAATTACACTTCGGACTAGGGAATGGGGGGCATGTGATGAGGGATAAAATTGTCATTACATTATTGACCGCCCACATTGGCGATGGGATCGCGCCCAATCCAAATGCCTTGCTTGCCAGCTGGCTAGCTGGCGCGACATTCTAGCAACAAGTGTCCCGTCATAACGAAGAAAGAGAACAAGAGGGAAGAAAGAGAACAAGAGGGAAAAAGGGCCACGTTATGTGTGTGGCTCCCAAGCACCTTCTCATTAATATCTGGCAGTCAAGTCAATAGGCTGGAGCATTTAATGGTGCAGAAATGGTCATAATGACTTGGAGAAGGCATGCCTCGGCACTCAAGCCCCGCCTCATTAAGTCGGCACTCTCATTCAAGCCGAGCCATGCCTCGGTGCTCTCATTCAAGCCGGCCATGCCTCGGCACTCTCATTCAAGCCGAGCCATGCCTCGGTGCTCTCATTCAAGCCGGCCATGCCTCGGCACTCTCATTCAAGCCGAGCCATGCCTCGGCGCTCTCATTCAAGTCGGCCATGCCTCGGCGCTCTCATTCAAGTCGGCCCCGCCTTGACACTCTAGCTCGGCTTCCATAGCCGCGCTATGCACCAAGGTATTTATGGCCTCATAAAGGCCATGTGCATTTGCTTGTTTTAAGGCATTTAATGTCTTATTTCCTTCCATCATTAAGGCATTTATGGCTGCCACGTTGGAACCTTTTGCATGAGAAAGGATGGCATCATGAAGCCAAGACAAGGAGTTCTTGACTCCATGCTTCACAGAAGTCCGGCGTCCAGCTTCAGCCTCGGCCAACTTCAGCCTCCACTAATATACCTCGGCCACTCGAGCCGATCCATTCATCGGTAACCCAAGCTATTTCCATACTTCGGTGAACTAGGCCATTCTCTGTGCCTTGGCCCGGCCGAGGCACTCAGGCACCTACCTCTGTGGAACCATGATGACCGAATCATAGCGTTCAAAATATCTCTGCGGAATCCAGCGCATAAGGATTCGAATCAACTATAACTGAATAAGATTTTAGGCGGTGAATCATTCCTAGAGATGGCCTAGGACCCGCAAGAGTGGCCTAGGTCCATGTGATCATTAAACCTCATGGCACCAACTAGCTCTCCCAGCTGTCGATCCTCTAACTGACAAGATATGAATCCCGCTGGCCTCATAACAAACTTGATTCGAATCCTAACAGTTTTTAGACCTCATCCAGAGCACGTCCAAGGAATTAGGTGATCGCTTATAAATATCACCACCCTCAAGCCTTTCAGGTACGGCCATTCTACGTCCATTTTTTACATAGTTCTTATACTGGCTCTCATTCTCCATTGAAGTTCCCCCCTGAGCTCGAAGCTCTAGCCAAAAAAGGGAAACTCCTCTGTGAGAGTCTTCTCCACACATCTGCTTGTTGTGAATCTCCACTGACTTGGGCATCGGAGGGTCCTCCGTAGAGTGCAACCCCTATAGCACCCTCTGCACGCGGACTGTCTTGCAGATCCCACCTTGAAGCAGCGGGATCGACGTCTGGATCAGGAGCCAGAAGCGCATCCTAGTTGGAGAACGGATTTCTGCAGCAACAACTATAATTTATACTAACACCCAAAGCAAAAGAACAAAGAGAAAAGCAACTCACAGATCAGAGAGAGAGAGAGAGAGAGAGAGAGAGATAGAGAAACAAAAGATTGAAGGTTCCTAAATAACGAACATGAGAAAGCATCAGGCATTTGAGTCCATGTGGATTATGTCCCAATTGTATTTGTACGTATATGAAGATGTAACAGATTGGAACAGAAACTAAAGACTTGTTTGGTATTGTTAAACATTTGTATATGAAGCCGCAAACCATGGGGATGAACAATAAAATCTTGTTTGACATTTTTATTATTTTTAATGTTTTATTTTTATAAAATAATAAATATTAAATAAAAGATGGATGTTGAAGATAATATTTCTATAAAATTTGTCATCTCTTATTGTTGTTTATTGGAAGCAATAAAAATCTTTGTCATGTAAAAGGTTCTAAAATTTTACAAATAATTAAAAAAAATTAAAAATTTCATCGTGCATGTGAGACAGTCGTTCATTTTTTTAAAAATTTTTGAATTTAAAACACAAAAGACCTCTGCTTGCACTCGACTACTCGTCTCCCATGTGCTGGCCAAATTAGAAGAAATATGTCCCAAAAAATCATATAACAAAATGCAACAATACAGCTTCGAGTCCACCGATGTCGAGTCATAGCATTAACATTCATGATCAGATAGGTCCAAAACAGAAGAAATAAAGCCCCACCAACCTAAAACAAAATCCAAAGATAACAACCGCGAGAGCACCGGTGTTCCGTTACCTTAGTCTGTGTTGCAAGTTAATCAGGTTGAGAATATAAAGTATTGGGGGTAGAATCGTCATTGCATTGATAATCGTGCAAGGGGCTGAGACCGGCCCCATCCCTTCGCCCGCTACGATATGTCCCCGAGGAATAAGCTAAGCTAACATGGTCCATCGAGTCATGCGACCCCCCGAGCCTCCCATAGCTCCGCTTTCTCTGGGCTTCCGTAGCTCGGCCTCTCCGAGCTTCCTGTAGCTCACTTTCCCCGAGCTTCTGTAGCTTGGCCTCCCCGAGCTTCCTGTAGCTCGCTTTCCCCGAGCTTCCATAGCTCGGCTTTCTCCGAGCTTCCATAGCTCGGCTTTCTCCGGGCTTCCGTAGCTCGGCCTCCCCGAGCTTCCTGTAGCTCGCTTTCCCCGAGCTTCCATAGCTCGGCTTTCTCCGGGCTCCCATAGCTTGGCTTTCTCCCAGCTTTCATAGCTCGGCTTTTCCCGAGCTTCCATAGCTCGGTTTCTCCAGGCTTCCATAGCTCGACCTTCCTGAGCGATCCATGATTCGATATTCACCTCCGTGGAACCTGACGCGGGAGAGCCTATACCCATCGTAACAGGATCCCAGGCAAAGGATCACACTGAGGAGTGGTCTAGGACCTAATACAAGCTACCTGGGACCTACGTATCTACCAAATCTCAGACCGTCAAGGAGCTCTTCTAGCCGTCGATCCCTTAACGAACAAGATACGGATCCCACCGGCCCCACAATGGCCTGATTCGATTCATCTCTGTATCCTAACAACTTTCGAACCTTCCAGAAGACGCTCAAGATCCAGGTGACTGCCTATAAATTGGACATTCCCAGATTCTCTCAGGTATGCGCTCACTGCCCCTGGCTCACTCTCGCACTCTCACTCTCCCCCACTGCTCGTCGGCGCTCCCCTAGAGCTTCCCAATCGGCCATCCCTGGAGAGACTCTCCGGAGAGATCCACCTCCCCATTTTCTGTTGATCACCGATCCCCCACTGACTTGAGCGTCGGAGGGTCTTCCTCGGAGGGCCACCCCCAATGCCTCTCGCGCGAGGACTTCTGTGCAGGTCCGCCCAGGAGGAAGCCCAGACCAGGAGATCGACCGTGCCTGGGTCGGAGGACGGATCCCGGCGGCAACAGATTGGTGCTAGAGGAAGGGCCTCAAGTCTCGTTAAAACTTGAAGAAAGGAGATAGGATCTCGATCTGGAGTATAACCTCTCCAATGGCTAATCGGAGAAGAGCAACCTCTGAAGCCCAAGATCAGGTCGTCGCTCAAAGACCTGACCCGACAAGCAACACGGCGCCGCAGCCTCCACCAGTTGAGACCCCATCACTGCCAGTCATCCCGATGACCCAGGACTAGTTCGCCATGCTGGTCCAGCAGGTCCAGACTCTGACTCACCTGATTTAGGAGCGTTTCGCAGCTCCCCCCGCTCAGCACCTTCATAGGGAGGCTGCAGCTCCTTCCTCTCCGGCAACCTCCTCCTCTGGTCCACCTGAAGCCATGGACCCCCCACATCGACCCAGAGGGGATAAACCGGTCCCATGAGGCGGCTATGACAGGGATCCCCCCAGATCTCGATGAGCCCGGACCCTTTCCCCGGTGTCCTCCCACCATGATTCAACGCCGTCCCTGTGCTCTCCCCGCCCAGCTCCTCCTCTGACCGCTGAAGAGGAGATCCATCGACAAATCCGAGAGATGCGTCAGGAGCTCGACGCCGCCAAGCAGGCCCATCCGCCTCAGCCCAAGGCGGAATAGGGCATCCCTTTCTCCAAGGGGATCATGGAGGAAGTGATTCCCTCCCATGTCAAATTACCAGCCGTCGAGCCCTACCACGGCTCTTCTGACCCGGATGATCACCTCAGCAGCTTTCGGTCAATAATTATGTTCCACGGAGCATCCGACGTGATCCTCTGCCGCGCCTTCCCCTCCACCCTCAGAGGATCTGCCCGGACCTGGTTCAATGCCTTGAAACCGGGTTCCATTGATTCATTCGATGAGCTGAGCCACCTTTTTATTGGCCAGTTCGTTAGCAGCCGTCGTCATCGACAGAGATCCGACTCCGTCTCCAAAGTTAAGCAGAGAGAGGGGGAGTCCTTGAGAAACTATCTTGGCCACTTCAACAAGGCCATGTTAGAGGTGGACCACCAGGTGTCTATGTCCGCCTTAGCGGGGGGAGTCTCAAAGGAAAGCGACTTCTACCTGGCGATGGAAGTCAGCTACCCCCCAAACCTCTCTGATATGATGGCCCTGGCAGACAAATACGCCAGGGTCGAAGAGTTTGCAAAGATGAGACTGCTCACAGAAAACCTTCGAGCTATGGATTCCATCCTAATGGGATTCACAGGCGACGTCATCATCCCGGAAGGGGTCGTAACCCTGACGGTTTGCGCAGGAGCCTGGCCCCTTGTGGCCACTGTTCACGCGGACTTCCTAGTAACGAAACTCAAGTCTCCATACAACGCAATATTTGGCAGACCCGGCCTGATGTCCCTCAAGACAGTTGTCTCCATCCCACACCTGTCCATGAAATTTCCCACCGAGCGGGGAGTTGGAGTTGTCCAAGGAAGCCAAACCATGGCTCAACAATGCTTCGTTATCAGCCTTCAATCTAGAATGCCGGAGGTTGACGGGCTGGACGCTCGGAAGGATTTCGCCGAACAGCAAGGAGAACCAGCCGAGGAGCTGGAAGGAGTGCCATTGGATGAGGCTCGTCCCGACCAAACCATAAAGATAGGGTCACTGCTAAAAGGCGAACCTCGGCACAAGTTGATCGAATTTCTCTGAAGCAACGCCGATGTCTTCGCCTGATCCACCTCTGACATGTCAGGGATCAGCCCCAAGGTTCTCGTCCACCATCTTAACGTGGATGAGATGTACCGGCCTGTCAAGCAGAAGAAGAGAAGCTTTGCCCCAGAACGGCAGAAGGCCATTGAAGAGGAGGTTGATAAACTCATCAAGGCAAACTTCGTCCAGGAGGTGAATTACCCTAACTGGCTATCGAATGTCGTCATGGTGAAGAAGTCGAACGGTAAATGGTGGATTTGCATCGACTTCACCGACCTCAACAAAGCTTTTGCCCAAAGGACAGCTTCCCTCTTCCTCGGATCGATCAGCTTGTGGACGCCACCTTGGGTCATCAAATGCTGACATTCATGGATGCTTACTTCGGCTACAATCAGATTTGGATGGCCCCGAAGATGAAGAAAAGATCGCCTTCATAACTGACCGAGGTACATACTGTTACCGTGTTATGCCTTTTGGTCTTAAAAATGCAGGAGCCACCTATCAAAGGCTAGTTAACAAAGTATTCAAGGAGCAAATCAGTCAAAACATGGAGGTGTATGTCGACGACATGCTGGTCAAAAGCAAAGAAGCATCGCAGCACGTCGAGGACCTCTCGAAGAGCTTTGCAACGCTCTGCAAGTATAAGATGAAGCTCAATCCAACTAAGTGCACCTTCGGCGTTAACTCCGGGAAGTTCCTCGGCTTCATAGTCTCCCAGCGAGGTATCGAAGCTAACCCCTAGAAGATTCAAGCTCTTCAACAAATGGCGCCTCCGGCATCCATTAAAGAAGTCCAGCACCTAACTGGGAGGATAGCGGCCCTCAACCGTTCGTGGCGCGCTCGGCTGAAAGATGCCTCCCCTTCTTCAAAACCCTTCGGTCGGCTAAGAACTTCCAGTGGACCCCCGAGTGTCAAAAATCATTTCAAGATCTCAAGAAGTACCTCGGCTCGCCACCACTCCTCAGCAGTCCAAGTCCCGGCAAGACACTGTTCCTATATCTGGCTATTTCAGAAGGTGTCGTATGCTCGGTGCTAGTCAGGAAGGAAAACAAGGTCCAGAAGCCAATTTATTATGTCAGCAGGCTACTCTGCGATGCAGAGACAAGATATAGCTGAATTGAAAAGATGGTGTTGGCCTTGATCACCTCAGTTCGGAAGCTGCGACCGTACTTCCAGGCGCATTCTGTGATGGTCCTGACTGACCAACCCATCAAGGCGGTAGTCCACCACCTGAAAACATCAGGGAGAATGACCAAGTGGGCCATCGAGCTGAGTGAGCATGATATCCGTTTTCAGCCTTGCCCGACCATCAAAGCTCAAGTATTAGCCGATTTCCTCCTCGAGTGTACCATCCCGGAGGATGGCTCCACTCCCGACTCCCGCGAAGAACCGAAACCTGGTGCCCGGTGGCTCCTCCATGTCGACGGGTCATCTAACGCTCATTGCTCCGGTGCGGGCCTGGTTCTCACCAGTCCGGAGGGGGCGACCTTTGAATATGGTGTCCGCTTCTGTTTCCCAGCCTCTAACAATGAAGCTGAGTATGAAGCCCTGCTGGCCGGTCTCCGAATGGCCTGCAACCTAAAGGTGGAGAAACTTAATGCCTTCACCGACTCCCAGCTAGTGGCAGGTCATGTGCGAGGGGAGTTTGAAGCTCGGAAACCAAACATGATCCGATATCTTCAAGAGGTGCAGAGCCTACTCTCCCATTTTCTCGAGTTTGAGATTATTCAGATTCCTAGATCTGAGAATGCCCGTGCCGACCTACTGTCTCGACTGGCGACCGCGGAGTCAATGGACACCGAGCAAAAATTTCACTTGGAGACCTTGGAGAAACCCAGTATCATGGAAATGACCAAATAATGCAAGTTGAGGCTGAACCATCATGGTTCGATCCCATTCTGAGGTACCTCAAAGAAGGATCACTTCCATCCGACCGGCGAGAGGCTAGAAAGCTAAAGCTGTAGGCCACCCACTATGTACTGATCGACGATCAACTCTACAAATGGTCCTTCTCCATGCCACTGCTCAGATGTCTTCGCCCGTCTGAAGCGGATTATGCTCTCCGTGAAGTGCATGAGGGGATTTGCGGCAACCATCTGGGAAGCCGGTCCCTATGTCACAAGGTGCTACGACAAGGCTACTATTGGCCAACCATGCAGAAGGATGCAGACGACCTTGTCCGAGCTTGCGATCCATGTCAGAGGCACTCAAGCATTCAGAGACTCCCCTCCACTAGCCTTGTTCCTATATCCTCTACTTGGCCCTTTGCCAAGTGGGGGATGGACATCCTCGGCCCGTTTCCGCCCACCACGGGGCAGCGGAAATTCATGTTCGTCGCCATCGACTACTTCACTAAATGGGTCGAGGCAGAGGCGGTTGCACAAATAACCGAGGCACAGGCCAGAGATTTTGTATGGAGGTCCATCATCTGCCATTTCGGCCTCCCGCACTCTATAATCACTGACAACGGCAGACAATTCGACAACCCGAAGTTCTACCAGTTCTGCGAAGAACACGGGATCCATCACCACCTTACCTCGGTCGGGCATCCGCAGGCCAACGGGGCAGCTGAAGTGACCAACAGGACTCTGCTTCAAGGGATCAAAGCTCGGCTTTCCAGAGCTCGAGGCAGGTGGGCAGACGAGTTGCACCACATCCCATGGGCCTACCGCACCACCCCAAGAGTACCCACAGGCAAAACCTCATTCCGGATGGCCTTTGGCACAGAGGTCGTTATCCCAGTGGAGATAGGTCTCCCTTTGCTGCGGGTGGAAAGCTACTCAGAGGAAGCTAGCGACGAACAGCTCCGTACCAACCTCGACCTGATAGAGGAGGTTAGAAAGAAAGCTCGGATCAGAGTAGCTGCCTATCAGCAAAGGGTGGCCCGCTACCATGCCTCTAGAGTTAAAGGGAAAGCTTTCTTGCCCGGCGACCTCGTTCTCCGGAAAGCATCTGTCTCCAAACCGCTGGAGCAAGGAAAGCTGGCACCAAACTGGGAAGGCCCCTACCAGGTAGCGGAGATCGTTGGACCGGGGACCTACAAACTACAAGATCTAAGCGGAAAGTCCATCCCTCGAACATAGAATTCGGACAATCTCCGTAAGTATTATCAATAGGGTATGCCCTTTATAGGCTCACCATATTACACATTTTGTCGGCACATGTTTCATAATCTATAACATGAATCACCACACATTTTGTCACCAAAAATTGTGAAGAGAAACATGTGCTGCTTACCAATTCTTGGCACGACCGAGTTACTGTTTAAACAGAAAATCTCCGAACCTCGGCTGGGCCGAGCAACAAAATCTCCGAACCTCGGCTGGGCCGAGCAACAAAATCTCCAAACCTCAGCTAGGCCGAGCAATAAAATCTTCGAAACTCGGCTGGGCTGAGCAACTAATCTCCGAACCTCGCAGGGCCGAGCGACAAAATCCCCGAATCTAAACAGGGCCACAATCTCCGAAGCCCCGACCAAAACCGGAGTGTGTGAACCTCGGCTGAAGTCAAGGGGTATATTCTACTACTAGAAACCTCGGCCAAAGCCAAGGAACGACCTTAACTATCGAATTTCTCAGGCCAAACCGAGAGATATTCCTGCACTCTGGTCGCGCCCAACGCTCGAATCCCCGACCAAACGAACAAAGCCTTTGCGCTTTGGCCACACCCCAAGGCATCGTTTGAAGTCGAGTGACCTCTCGGATACCCCAAAATAAAAACCTCCTGATACTCTGGCAGAAGTAAAGGATCTCCTTCTAAGGACCGCCTAGGTCCGCCACTGATCCAAACAGAGACCAGCGAGCCCCCCTCCAAAACTTGGTTTGAATTTGGGCAGCTGACAAGCCCCGACTAACCAAAACATCCTTCTAAACTATGTTTGGATTCGGGTGGCTTACGTGCCCTAACTAAACCCGACCGTGGTCTCCTAAAACTTAGCTCGGACTCGGGCGGCTGATAAATCCCAGTCAACATGGGCAAATGCTTTGGAGACAATAAGATGCACCGTATGCAAAATCTTCATATTCATTGATTGAAAAAAGAAGAAAAACAACAGCAGTGAAAAAGAAAAAGAAGTAAAAAGAGCCCTCACAAAGGCTCACTATCCTCTCCGGGAGTTGACAAGTCCTCCAAGCGCCGGGACAGCTCGGCAACACGTTGATGGAGGGACGCTATCTCCTCCCTCTGCCGGTCCACCACCCGGCGAAGGGCCGCGGTCTCCCTCGTAGAGACAGCAAGATACTCCTCGACAACCTTCTCGAGCCGTTTGTGGCTCGCCAAGGCTGACGCCAAGGCCTGGACATCAACCGTAATGGTGGGATGACTCCCCTCTGAACGCCTCGGACCATTGATCACCACGCCTAATCCGTCAGGTGATTGCTCTCCACCTTGAAAAACCATGTTGAAAGCTGTTTAAAGATTGGTGGCAAGCACCAGCACCCAACTCGTCCATATTTATACTCTTCAAGCGAGTATCTCGATCAGTCGGGCCATAAATACCGACCCGTGAGAATTCGTCGCGTGTCGCCGCTTTAACTGGTGCCTACAGAATCTGAAGGGCCATGCCCCATCCCGAGCAAGATTGCTAAATGTCGATGGACTGTTCGGGAACCCCCCTCCTTCTCTAGAAATGGGGTACTTTCCGATCTGCCGGCCCCTCGCAATAAATGCCCTCAACACTTCCCCAAGCTCTCTTAAATCGGCCGCCCTTTAGAAAACATGTAGAAGAAAGAGTGCCAGCACCTGACGATAATTCACTCCCTCGGGAACGGCCGAATCATGGAAAATGGGCGTACCCACGTGCCGCCCATTCCGCTCTAGCACTCCTCACCGAACCTCACAGGGGCCAGACATCCTGACTTACGGAGGCGACTAAGTCATCTCTCCGAGCTCTAATTCTCCGAACCTCGGCTGGGCCGAGCAACCATTCTCCGAACTTCGGCAGGGCTGGGCTACAAATCTCCGAACCCCACTAAGGTCGAGCAATAGATCTCTGGGTTCCCACCAGAGTCAAGGAATATGTTTTACCGCCGAATAGTCTCCAAATTTTCACCCAGATTTGGGTGGTTTACAAGCCCCGACTAGTTCGGACAGCATGGGATCCTCGTCTAGAAACGAACGAGATGTCCTTATGCCCCGTGACCAACAACAACAACTTGGCACAAAAGAAACAGAAATTGAGAAAAAGAATAAAACTTCCATTATTTCATTTCCATCGAAACCAATTACAACCGCCTGAGAGGCATTACAAGAGCATTGAAATGCATAAAATAAAGACGAGTACAAAACTCGGGCAAACTGCTCCAAAGCAGATATGGGCGACTGTGATGCTTCGACACCTGGCTCGAAAAATCACACAAACCACGAAATGGTCAGCTCGCCTAGATAGTTGACGAAGCTGACCTTCCACGGCCCCCCCCCCCTCGGACGAACCAAGAGGTCCAAAAGGAAGCGTGGCCCGTGGATGCTGATTCTGAGGACCCGGGCAAACCAACCAGCTCCCCTAGGGTGGGATGCTGGATCATAGACCGCTGCCCGACTAAGAGCTCGAGGACCATCAGACCCTCGTTGCTCCCATGTTCTCCTTCCCGTGGCAAGGATTCCCCTCAGAGAAGGGATGAGAATCCAGACCAGCGAAGGAGGGAGGCTCCGTGTGTGCTACGGGGGCGTTGATACACTCATCCCGTGAGGGCGAGCCACTCTCCCGTGAGGGCGAGCCACTCTCCAACGGCTCCTTCATCACCCCAACTATCCAGGGGAGAATGGCTCACGAAAAGAAAGCTTGGTCCTTCCACTCGAAACACCAGAGAGATGGGCATTGTGGAAACTCTCGTAGGGAAGGAAACTTTGGGGATGGTCTAACATGACCCCTCTTTCCCCCTTTTTATAGGCGGAAATGAGCCGGGAGCAACTATCAAGGCAGAAAGCCCCGAGATTCAAAACACCTAACTCATGCCACCACGTGGCCTCCCAGGATGAAAGCAGCGCTCCCCATTGCGCGCCAAGACCATCGCCTGAACCATGACGCACACAAAGATCCCCTTTGATCCTGGATCATGGTTGTTGAGCGCAGAAAATTGCCCACCGATCCTACGGAAACTGATAGATCCGGGGGATCATCCTATGAAAGTGACATCCTCCAATGGCGGACAAACGCTTGCATCATACGCCAAAGCAACTCGCATGGGAAAAGACCAATGCAATAAAGGCCTCTCGGAAGGCTCTAGAGCAGCTTTTTACTGGCGTCAAAGCCGTATCATCCATTTCGGCAAAACGAAAATCGACTCGCCTGAGAAAGGACATGACACTGACAAGGCAATGAAGGGGTGCGGATGCCGTGCATTCCTCGGTAATGAACCCCCAGTCTGGTTGCGTGTAAGGCCTAGGCATCACCTAACGCCTCCTTGTGGGGCCGAAGCTATTTCTATACATCAAAAACCGATCGAAGTACCTGCTCCTAGCCGAGCTACGTTGACCCTCGGCCCTAGCCGAGCTACCTTGTCCTTCGGCCCTAGCCGAGCTACCTTGTCCCTCGGCCCTAGCCGAGCTACTTTGTCCTTCGGCCCTAGCTGAGCTACTTTGTCCTTCGGCCCTGAAAAGGCTATCTTGTTCGTCGGATTTGGTCGAACCGTCGTATCATTCGGCCTAAGCCAAGTTAAATCGTCTCATACCAGGCTACGTTGGCGTCCGACCTTTTCGTCGAGACACCCCCTACGCCTTGGCCTTCATCAGGATATTCCACCAAAATTCGAGACAAGAAATCATTCGGGGAAGACAAACAAATGAAAAATGGCCGATCCATTTATTGATTTCCAGTCGAGCTACAAAACAAAAGAAAGGAAAAACACATATGGCCCTCCAAAGGGTCAGGACTTGGGATCAATCCCAGCATCTCCAGTAGCCGCATCAGCAGGGGCATTGCTTGGTTCTCCCTTCTCGAAGGTGCTACAACGGGATACATCGGTAGTTGCATCAACTCCCAGAATAGCATCAAGGTCGACATCAGATATTTCCCCATACTCATCCTCCTCGACCCCCGGGGTGTATGCTTCATAATGTTCAGTGTCTAGGCACGACAGGTCCAGATCGGGGTAAGCCTGGGCGACCTTAGCCCTCGCCTCATCTTCACCTAGCTGAAATGCATCAGCACAAGCCGCACTGCATTCGTCGGTAAATTCGGTGGATTTCTTGTACTCCTCCACCGTCGAAGAGGCCCACACATTCTCCTCGGCTAATTGCTTCTCCAGTTCGGAGATCCTTCGGTGCCTCGAAGCCGCCTCCTCTCCGAACGCCACTAACCGCCCCTGGAATTCCTGCCTCATCTTATGCGTCTGCAGGTGAAAAGGCCGAGTAAAGCGAAAATCGAAAGGTCAAAACGAATGGATCCGATAGAGCCATACCTGCTCCTCCCGCCATGCTAGCTCGCCCTCCAACACATGGACCCTGTTGAGAGCCCTAGACTTAGCCGACTGGTTCTGGCGAAGACTCTCTTTTAGTTCATCCACCCGGGCCTGAGTATCTCCAATTTCCTGACGAGCAAAGTCAACCTCATCAGATAGTCGGGCAGCTCGTTCATCTGACCACTTTAGCCGATCCTGTGTATCGGCGAGCTCTTTGCTTAGGCGGGTGAGGTGGTCCTGCTGCCGCCGGCATTTGCGCTCTTCCTCCTCAAACTTTTTTCTTCAGCTAGCCTTATCTTCAGCGTGGCTAGCTTTCAACAGGTCCCACCTCTTATCAAAGAATAGTTGCATGGACTTAACCTTGCCTTCATGCTCCGCCCTGGCATGGGAAAGCTCCAGACTAGCCTTCTCGGATTGCTCGTGGAAGCCTTGGAGTTCGCCAATTTGTACGGTGAGTTAAGAGGCTCTTTCCCTCTCAACCGCGAGAGTCCTATTGGTTTCCCCAAGCTCCAGCTGGAGCTCACCAACCTGTGCAGCGAGTCGAGGGGCTCTCTCCCTCTCAATTACAAGAATTCTGCGAGCCTCCCCGAGCTCCCTTTGCAGGACCACAAGGGCTCGAGAGAGTTTGTCAGTCGACTCCGCTCTCTCCTTGAAGAAATCAGCCTCATAGCAAGCCTGAGCCCAAGCTCCAACTGCCAGATGCAAGCGCCATTTCAGTGCCCTCATGATCAGGGCGCTCTGTGAAAAAAGGATAACATGCATAAAAGATAGTCGAACTACTGACCAAAGACCCGATTTCGGTGCGATAAGTTACCCGAGATGCGTAGTCTGTGGCAATCCTTGTAAGAGCAAGGTCATCAATCTCGGGGAGGAGGAAAGCCTTGTTTGGCACCCCAGCTCGATGGAAGGCCATCTCGACAAGGTCTTCCGAGTGACCCCCTCCAATTGAAGAACTCTCCTCTCCTTGGAACACGGACCGCATTAGAGCGGAGAACCTGGCGCTTACTTCCGGGTCGCATGAGTGGAAGTCTGCTCCCAGGGAGCCACTCAGAATTCCCACGACCCATGAACTTCTCGATAGTCCAGCTTCCGCTGCTAGGGCCGTCGCTTGAGAAGCCTCGGACGTTTCGACTCCAACGAGGAGAGCCCCGGCCGAAGCACCTCCTTTGCTCGTTGGCTCCCCTCCTTCTCCTCCTTCTTCTTCTTCCTCTTCTTCTCCTTCTGCTTCCGTCTCCTCAGAGATTCCCCTGTCTACAACAGGCCCTTCAGGAACTTCTGCTCCCCCCAGAGCCCCTTGTTCCTCAGCAGAGGGCCCTTCACCTGAAAGCCCCCTGCGGACTTCGGTCGTTGGTTCGGCAGGTTCGGCCATCTCCTCGTCGCCCGCTGGCTCTCCTACCAACGACCCAGGCCGAATCTCGGCAGCCGCAACCTCTTCCCCTACCTCGATGGAAGCGGAGGTTGCCCTCGCCTCCTCCTGTGACCTCGCCAAGCCACTGGCCTCCAATAAGGGAGACCGAGTTGCCTCGTCCGTGGGAGCCCCCAGGCCAACTGGCA
The DNA here is from genome assembly GCA_900491605.1 of Calamus simplicifolius. Lineage (NCBI taxonomy): Eukaryota > Viridiplantae > Streptophyta > Magnoliopsida > Arecales > Arecaceae > Calamus > Calamus simplicifolius. The sequence goes on from UESW01004081.1 coordinate 168,225, forward strand.
TTTCCACTTCACCATCATCGGACAAAACGACGACGGGGGGGGGGGGGGGGGGGGGGGAGGAAACCTCAGTAGCCTCCTCCGAAACCCCCGCGGCTTCTCGATCTTCACCCCTGGATGAACCCTCCTCCACCGCCGAAAGATCATGCGCTGCCAGAACTCTGGCAGCTTCGACCTGCGGCGACGAGGAGCGCTGACTATCACCGTCTCTCCTGATCCCCCTAGAGTGGGAGCCAGAGGGGCGAAACCTGTTCTCGGACCGATGCTTGCTACTGGGGCCGGATCTCCTGTGGTGCTTTCCCAGCTCCTCCCTCATCTGGTCTGCGAGCGCCAACCTTTCGGCTGTAGGCGCAATACGATTCGCCTATTAGTTCACACAGAAATCAAAGATGAAGCCACACTAAATTATCAGCTACGGGGTAATACTCACTGCGAGGATCGATGGGGCTCAATCCGGCCGCAAAGAGAGCATCCTCCGATAAGAGAACGCTGGCTGGGAGCGCCTGACTGCTGCGCAGCACAACCAAATCCCTCTACTCCGAATCAGTTAATTCTGGGTGCGCTTCCGAATCCTTCACGTACTGCCCCACACCCGAGGGAAATCCAAACCGATGTTCTCCCTGACTATGAAGAACCATGACTTCCACTCCTTTATCGACGAGGGCTTATCCGATATCATCTTGAAGGATCTCCGGGGACCGATGTAAGGCCATTCTGAGGCCCTTCCGGAGACCAGATTGAAACACACCCTGAATAGTGAAAGGGTCGCAGTCACCCCGAGGTGCTTGCACAACGAGACAAATCCGATGAGGTTGCGCCAACTATTGGGGGCCACCATGGTGAAACATATGTTGTAGAACTTCATCACCTCCCTTACCAATGAGGGGGGAACCGAAGGCCTGCCCTCTAGCTTTCCTCATAGCAGAATGTTCCATCCTCTATTCCGGATGTCACTCTATCCTCAGCCATCGGGACCAACAAGACAACGTCCTGAGGGATCTTGTACTAGCGGCGCATCCGTTCCAAATCTGCCAGGGTCACCTCCGAAGCCTGGTCGCTTGAGCTCACCATGTCTTCGATCACAAGAGACGATGAGCAGAATCGCAGCGAAAATAAGAAGACGAAGTTCTTCAAAGGAGAACGAAAGGGGCACTATAAATAAAGATAACGCCACCACGACTCCGTTTTTCCAATTGAAACCGCCTCAGGGTAAGGATGACGCGTCCCAACCTAGGCGTCCGGAACTGTCACTACGGGCGCCGTGAAAGTCGGGATTTCCCATGTGGCACTTTCCCAGCCATTACCTTCACCCCTAAGGAATGACGGATCCGCCTTGGAAAGGCAAGATGGCCCCACGGCATTAATTAAGGTATCATTGCGCAGGCAATCAAATACACATCCCCAAATGCAGATCATGCCACCTAAGCCTATACTCCCTATACCCGAACCTACGCTTCAAACTAGGGAGTGGGGGGCATGTGTTGGGGGGTAGAATCATCATTGCATTGATAATCGTGCAAGGGGGCTAAGACCTGCCCCATCCCTTCGCCCGCTATGATATGTCCCTGAGGAATAAGCTAAGCTAACATGGTCCGTCGAGTCATGCGACCCCCCAAGTCTCCCATAGCTCGGCTTTCTTCGAGCTTCCGTAGCTCGGCCTCCTCGAGCTTCCTGTAGCTCGCTTTCCCCGAGCTTCCGTAGCTCGGCCTCCTCGAGCTTCCTGTAGCTCACTTTCCCCGAGCTTCCATAGCTCGGCTTTCTCCGGGCTACCATAGCTTGGCTTTCTCCGGGCTTCCATAGCTCGGCCTCCCCGAGCTTCCTGTAGCTCGCTTTCTCCAAGCTTCCATAGCTCGGCTTTCCCCGAGCTTCCATAGCTCGGCTTTCTTCGAGCTCCCATAGCTCAGATTTCCTCGGGCTTCCATAGCTCGGCTTTCTCCGGGCTTCCATAGCTCGACCTTCCTGAGCGATCCATGATTTGATATTCACCTCCGTGGAACCTGACGCGGGAGAGCCTATACCCATCATAACAGGATCCCAGGCAAAGGATCACACTGAGGAGTGGTCTAGGACCTAATATAAGCTACCTGGGACCTACGCATCTACCAAATCTCAGACCGTCAAGGAGCTCTCCTAGCCGTCGATCCCTTAACGAACAAGATACGGATCCCACCGGCCCCACAATGGCCTGATTCGATTCATCTCCATATCCTAACAACTTTCGAACCTTCCAGAAGACGCTCAAGATCCAGGTAACTGCCTATAAATAGGATACCCCCAGATTCTCTCAGGTATGCGCTCACTGTCCCTGGCTCACTCTCGCACTCTCACTCTCCCCCACTGCTCATCGGCGCTCCCATAGAGCTCCCGATCGGCCATCCTTGGAGAGACTCTCCGGAGAGATCCACCTCTCCATTTTCTGTTGATCACCGATCCCCTACTGACTTGAGCGTCGGAGGGTCTTCCGCGGAGGGCCACCCCCAATGCCTCTCGCGCGAGGACTTCTGTGCAGGTCCGCCCAGGAGGAAGCCCAGACCAGGAGATCGACCGTGCCCAGGTCGGAGGATGGATCCCGGCGGTAACATAAAGTACACCCGATTTATTCTTCTAGATATATTTTTTTGACTCTAACTTAATTCTTCTAGATATACACTGGCGCTTTAATAATTAAGCATGGTAAACTAGTTGATCCCTATTGAACACAAATAGGATGCAAAATAAATCATAAAAAAAGACCGGTCGCTCATTCTTTCTTGATGAGTTCAACCACACCATCAAACAGCCAGTTCATCTTCAGGGGCTAAAGGCTCAAAAACTGATTCAACTTCAGCCATGTCAACATCCTCCGATTTTGATGGGCTCCACTTTGGATTCTGAGGGGGGAAGAAATTCTGAGGGGGACTATTACTTATCAAGAAGGGAAGGAGACATGATCTTTATAATACACAAATTTAAGTAAAGGGGAAAGAGAAAATTTAAAGATATATCAGCAGAGAAGAAAAAAAGGTTAAAATAAATCAACATAATGCCGAAAGAAAAATTCTCTATGATGTGGCTTCTTTCAATGCCTATGAATTTAATTGGGCCTAGAAATGAGGTATTAGAAGAATTTTTTTAGTCCTCCAATATGATGATTTGTTTTAAAGAGTCTCGCTCTCTTCCCCTTGCTTGCACATAAATTTCTTGTGGTATATACAAGCCTATGCCTCAAATAAAATAATTGCATTTACATTCATGCATACTTTGGATGTGAAAAAGAAGTAGCAACCTTGTATTGATTTGATGGGAGCAAAAACATCTTAGAAATAGACTATACTCCTCTTGAGAAAAAAAAAAGAATAAAAAGATTCCTTAAAATTCGGCCATTCAACAAACACCGCCTAAGATAAATTTTGCTTTACACCAAGAAGTCCCATACGTCTCCTACTCTTTTTTCCATGCCCAAGAATTCATATTCTTTCTTTCTAAGAGTTCTTGATCTGATCTTGAACTCTCGTTCCATTCCTTTCTGCTGGTTATCTCAAAATAATTTTGAAATATTTGCGAAAGCTAAATAAGGATCAAATCACATATCTTACAAAATTTTATTTAGCGATCTATACCCATATTAATTTAATAATAAAAATAAAAAGAAGATTAAGAAATTGATCTTTTATCAAATGTCTTGAACTTTGCCAACACCAACTGCGAATAACCAAATCCTTTTGATCACCATGGATCTTTCCAGACGTTCTCCAAATTATAATGAACACGAACGAGTGGGCGTTTCTGATTTGGGTTGAGATCACACAACTGAATTTTTATTCACTTTATATTCTCAACTTATGAGAAAAATAAAGATGAAGAAGAAAACTCTCTGTGGGTGATGACAATCATCCTACGTTATTTTTTTCTCATGAATCTTATATACTGTGAGAATAATAACTACTATCCCTTTTTAATTAATTAATTAATTAAAATTTAAAGATAACTTTTAACTCTTGGAGATTACTTTAACGTGGGATGATGTGAGAGAGAAAATCTTTTTCACAATCCCATATCTCTATCCATATTACCCATTGTTGGTTTCTTTTGATATCTTTATCATGGGATGATATCGAAGAAAGAAAATTTCTCTGATAATCTTATATATTTCTCCAACAATAAAATAACTTTCACATGGACCTTCACATGCCTACGATGTATTTCTTAGCATACCGTATAATTTTTAATTTAAAATAATTTTAAATTTATTTTTAAATAATCATATTATGTAAAATAGAAATTAATTTAATTAATTTTTATTTAAAAAATTAATTTAGAATTCTTAATTTTAAATTAATAATTCAACTCAACACATCATAAAGTTCACATAATTTAATGGAGCCGTCTAGAGGAACTATGGACATTATAATTTTAAGCTCCAATAATTTTGACATTCAATTAACATCTTAATTAAAATATCAAAATTATTAATTTCAAATTATTCTACTAAAAATTTAGAACTGCACTCTCAAAATTATAAAATTAATTATATTCAAAAGGATTTGAATTGTCCATTGATATAGTCACTAGATATAGATCAATCTTTCATAAACGGTTCATAATTAAAGCTAAGCATTTTTCGTTAACCTTTTAATTATATCTCTCTATAAGTACCATTGATTTTATAATAAATAATATTTATGATATAATCATAAATTAAGTACTTATGGGAACTGTCCATCTGAATGGATTTCTTGTATATTAATATTTCTGGCTACTTATGTTATTATATTTTTAATATACCAAGAATTTGACACTATATTTTTGTGTCATTACTTGGTATGTCAAAAAATATAATACAATAAATAGGAGTTTATTAATTATCCAAAATTAAGATCGATTCATATATGACCATCATTGATTAATTTTGAATGCTCTATTTTAACAACGAAATTTATTAAAGATTCATAATTAATCGCATTCCAGTCTTATATAATCAAATTATATAAAGCACTTACATTCCGATAATCTCATTATCAACAATCCGGATAAGATCATTTCATTCAGAATGTAATGAATCATGCTAGTAATTTTAAATTAAAGATCCCAACTTTAATTTATAATTACGGACAGATTTAGATTATTTTACTTTAAATATTATCCTCTGTATATAACACTTATATATAATATTTAAAGTCATATTTAAATAATCCAGAGATTTTTGATATTTATAAAGCATCAAAACATGCATGCAAAATAATATTAAATTTTTTTTTAAATTAATCAGTAAAATAATAAATATCATTTGTTTATGGGCACATTTTCCAATAATCTCTCACTTGCCCTAAAGCAAATGAAACATGTCTCTAAGTCCCATCCCTTCAAGATGTAGCTCAAAACCTTGAGCCGATAATGTTTTATTGAATGGATCAACTATATTATTCGCAGATGCGATCTTCTCAGCTAAAATGTCTTCTGTGCTGACAATCTCTCTCACAAGGTAAAATTTTCTCTCTATATGCTTTTCTTTATGGTGGTTTTTGGGTTCCTTGGCATTGGCTACTGCTCCACTGTTATCATAGAAGAGTCTAATTGGTTCATGCATATCTGAAATAACTTCTAAATTTTTTAAGAATTCGCGAAGCCAGACTGCCTCTTTAGCTGCTTTACAAGCTGCTATATATTCAGCCTCCATTATTGAGTCAGCAATGCAGGTTTGCTTGACGCTTCTCCATATAATATAGCTCATCCTTCCAAAGTGAACACCGCTCCAGAGGTTGACTTCCGAGAGTCTCTATCTGATTGAAAATCTGAATCTGTATATCCAATAGGAATAAATCCCTACCAGAATATACCAACATATAGTTTCTCATCCTTCTCAGATATTTGAGAATATGCTTGATTGCAACCCAATGATCCAATCCTAGGTTTGACTGGTATCGGCTAACCACTCCCACTGCAAAGCATATGTCGGGTCTTGTACACAACATTGCATAGACTACCAACTACCAAAGCATAGGGAATCCATCTCATATCTTTCTCCTCTTGCGGTGTTTTAGGACACTGCTCTTTAGAAAGATAAACTCCATATCAAGTAGGTAAATTACCTTTCTTGGAGTTTTGCATTGCAAATCTGACAAGCACCTTGTCAATATATGATGCCTGAGACAATGCCAAAAGCCTATTCTTGCGATCCCGTATAATTTGGATGCCAAGAATGTAGCTTGCTTCTCCCAAATCCTTTATTTGGAATTGGATGGCTAGCCAGTTCTTTACTTTGGATATAGATCCTACATCATTCCCAATGAGTAAAATGTCATCCACATAAAGAACTAAGAAGATCACTTTTTTCCCTTCTATTTTCGTATAGACAAAGGTTCACCTAAATTTTGTTAAAAACTATAAGATTTTATGGCTTCATTAAATCTGATGTTCCAAAATCTAGAAGCTTGCTTAAGCCCATAAATGGATCTTTGCAATTTGTAGACTTTCTGCTCTTGGCCTTTACCCACAAAACCCTCTAGTTGGACCATATGAATAACCTCTTCAAGAAAACTATTCAAAAATGTCGTCTTGACATTCATTTGCCATATCTCATAATCATAATGAATAGCAATGGACAAGAGGATCCGAATAAATTTTAGCATGACTACTAGCGAAAAAGTATCCTCATAGTCTACTCCTTCCTTTTGGGTAAAACCCTTTGCCACTAACCTAGCATTGAAAGTCTCTACTTTCCCATCGACTCCTCTCTTTCTCTTACAGATCCATTTGCATCCATTTCCAAACTGAATTGGAGTACATTGACTCCATTTTGAGTTTCATGGTTTCATGCCATTTCTTTTGATCAACATCCTTCATTGTGATCTTGTATCTCAATGGATCATCATCACTGCCATTAGTGATTGCAGCTTGTGCTTCTCCATCTTGATGATAGCGGATGGGCAATCTTATTTCTCCCCCACTATGTCATGGTTTTTAATCTTGAGTAGTGGTCTCAACTTTTTGTCATTCAATAATTTTCGTTGGTGTGGGACTGATCTCATCAGCTAGCAACTCTTCCAGATTTACTTTACTTCTGGGTTTGAATTCTGTCATATATTTATACTTGAGAAACGAAGCATTTGTTGATACAAATACTTTGTTATCTTGTGCACTATAAAATAGACCTCCTCTCATTCCCTTAGGATACCCTACAAACATGCATACTTTTGAACGGGATTTTAGCTTCCCAGTCTTTCCCTTCAGCACATGGGCTGGGCACCCCTATATGTGGATGTGTCTCAAACTAGGTTTGCGACCGTTCCATAACTCTAAGGGAGTCTTAGGGATTGACTTAGATGGAACTAAGTTTAGAATGTATACAGCTATTTGTAGTGCATATCTCCAAAATGAGGTAGGCAAAGAAGAATAGCTCAACATTGTGTTAGTGTATGCCCTAGAACCAATTGGATTGAATGCTGTATATATTCTATGAATACAAATCAAATAAAATTGTTTCTTTATCTATCCAGATGTCTTTTATTTGATATATTTATCAGTGAGATAAAGTCCAAAAGAATGTGAACCGTGCAGATAAAATTTGTAATAAAAATTAGAAATTATGAGATCCAAATTGTACGTTATAGTTCGATTCTTTAAACTTCCCTAGTCGATGTGTAGATGGGACTGGACACCATCGAACACCATGAGACTGGCACAGATTGCATATCCTCACCCTTAGGGTGAGCAGCTGATTTTACAAGCTGAAGTATGAAGATACTTGGATAGGTATGTGGATGCTCGTTATTGTAACGATGCATTAGATGACCCGTATAGAGATCCCATATGGATATTCTATATAGTGTCGATGGTTGGTCTCTAATGACTGTGGTGTGAGTGATCCTTTGACTTGAGATCTTCATTGTATCTCATATGTGGAATATCATGCTTTGATGACATCAAAAGTCGCTCTAGCCATGCATGGCAAATATGGTGTTGGTTGGGTAAGACATGGAGCACATGAAGATGATGTTTGATCAAGACAGGATTCGTCTCTCTTAATAGAAAGGGTTATATCCCATGGCCACTTGATGGATTAAATTGATTGTTAAATCCTTACAAGGTTGAGTTGGAATTCGAAATGGTTTTAAAGTTCTAATTCATATGAGTCAATTTTTCTTGAGATCAAGTAAACAAAGATCAATTATATGGTTGACACATTCCATACCACTAATTGATCTGGGATATGTGATGAAAGGATTTGATCATACGGTAACCATTCATGGATAGGTGTTGTTGATGGTCACGTCAACAAAACCTTTAGCAATTGGATGGTCATGATACTTTGCTAGAGGCCTCTCATGATCTATAATCATGTTGTTGACTTGGAAAAAGTGTTGCCCAATCATTCCTAGGGTCTGTAATTAGGACATGATTATTGCTAACATGTTAAAGGGCTTTGTTGGCCCAGATGGCAACCTAAGAGGGGGGGGGGGGGTGAATTGGGTTCTTTTAAAAATTTTAACTCTTTGAAAATATTTAGATTGATATGAAGGTGCTCAAGTGAACTAAATTAATTAAAGCTAAGCACAAATAAGACTGATAGAGAGAGAGATAAATGCACGGCAAACACAAAGATTTTATAGTGGTTCGGTGTATCCAACACCTACGTCCACTCCCAAGCAACACTTGTGTCCATGCTATAATTCCACCAATTACAGTCGAGTTGTTTTACAAGCTCACAACTCTAACTTGTTGTTTTACTTGGGATCACTACGAACCCAGCTGGTTTTTTCGGGCTCACCAGCACAAAACCCAAACCCAAGCTAACCTTAGCTTGTCCCGAGGTATACTACCTCCACTAATTCAATCCCCTGATTGAATTAGCAAATAATAATTTAAAAATAAAGTTTACAATACAAGAAGATAGCTCCTCAAATGAGCAAATATTCAATTTAAATAAATAAGGATTAGAAAAGCCTGATTTTGGAGCGATTTGAATGCAAGCTTTTCTTCTTTTCCTCTTCTCTCTTGAATGGTTGAATCAAGCTCCAACTCCGATTCTTCACAGAAGGTTATTGTAGAGAAGTTGAGGAAAGAGGGCTTTTGAGCTTCTTCTTTTCTTCTTTGTAAATCCTCTAAAAATGATCTTTGAAGGCTTTGGATTTCTTTTGAATCTCTGGACGTGGATTTGAAGATTTATCTTTGAAAGTTTCTCTTTCTTTTTCTCTTGATTTTTTGATTTTTTTTGTCTCTTTTTCAAATGGACGGTTCCCCCTTTTTATAGATTTCTTAATCCAAGATTATGTGAGAAAAGTAGCCGTTACAGAGTACTTGGATTGCTTCTACACACAAAGAAAATAGCCGTTAGAGATTAGGTGAAAAAATATTATCGTTGGAGTCCGTTCTGACATTTGAAAATCCATTCCTGATAGGTTCGAGTTGGCTCCAACTTTGCAGGTGTCGGCTCCAACTCGGGTTTCTAATAATAGTAAATAAAAAGTTAGTTGGGGAGTCGGCTCCGAAAAAGTGATGTGTCGGCTCACCGCATTTAGGTGTTGGCTCCAGAAATCCCAGGTGTCGGCTCCCGAACTCCAGGTATCGGCTCTCGAACTTATGGTGTCGGCTCCAAAAATTGACGCAGAAAGCACTTCTCTATATCTCAGGTTAGAGTTGGCTCCAGAGTTTTAGGTGTCGACTCCAAACCGTGCCGAAAACTTAGAAATGTTCTGATACTCTCTGGTGTCGACTTCAGACATTGTAGGTGTCGACTCCAAGATCTGAACTTAAATAATTTCTATTTGAAACTTAATTCTAAACTAATTTTATGTGTCATTTGAATAATTAAACATTCTTAATGCCTGAAACACTTCTCAAATTTGTCAGAAACATAATGAATATACTCATGTCTTTTGTTAATCATCAAAATCAATAATTTAGTCAATAATCTCTCCCTTTTTGATGATGACAAAAATATTGAGTATATGCATGATTAAACAATGAAAGTTTCAAAGAAAATTTTAAGTTCTCATAGTTAAGTTCCCCCTGAATGAGGTAGCTCCCTCTATGATACTCAAATTAACATCTTCTCTCCCTTTATCATTAAAACTCATGCGATTAAGTTTATTCAATACTTGATATCAATTAATCAAATTCATTCAATTTCAATTCATTTATATATGCATATACAAATATCTTCTCTCCCCCTTTTTTGTTATCAACAAAAGGTTAAGAAAAGATTTATTTAGCTTAAAGTTGAAACATAAGAAACAATAATCTTCGAATAGAACAATATTAACTCAAAATCAAAGTTCAACTATGATATTCATTGAGTACTCAAAATTTTATTGCAAATTTTATAAAGTTAAACACTTCATTACATCATAATTCATTACATCAAACTTCATTACATCATAAGAAAAACTGCATTACATCAAAGATTCAAACTAAACTTTAGTACATCAAAAGGTAAATCAAACAACAAAAGCTAAAAGCATCAAATTCTAAGACGTTTCTTGAGTTCTTCTAAGATTTTTCCCATTCCATCACTTTGAATCCTGATAAATTCATTTAATCTTCTGTCAAAGAATGCAGATGCGACTGTGATTTTCTCCTATAATTCTACATTGCATTTAGAATATATCTCAGAATCTCCTCCAATTTCTTTGATCTCCTCAAATATATGCATGAGATTAGTCTTCAAGGCTTCTGAAGATCCAAGGGTGGATTCAATCTTGCTCACTCTATCATCCAAGGAATAGAACATTTTCCTCAAGCTCATAAGACTACTGTCTAGCTCAATTTTCATTTCTTCTTTATGATTCAAAAGTAAATATTTCAATTGCTCCATCTGAGTATTAGAAAAACTAGTAGAAACTTGAACAAATGAACTAGTAGCTGGTGCAGGAGCTGCTGAAGGTGCTGGGCTACTAGGTTCTAGCAAAATATGTCTCACTGAAGGTCCAGGTGTTGTAGCTCCAACATCAGTTGCTCTTTCATCCAAGTGACTTTTCCTTTCCCAAATTCCATCCTTATTCACAAACCCCATTCAATGCACGGTTGCTAAACTATAATAATCAGTGTGCCTTAAATTCTTCTTGGGTTTATTGTTTGAAATAGCTACACCCTGGCTTTGGAATGCTAATGTCAAGATCATGCCATATGGAAGTGTAGACCTCTTCTTACTTTCTGCCTCGGCCATGTACCAAATTATCATACCCGGAAGGTTAATAGGCTAGCCGGTCACAACAGAGTCTATAACAAGAATATCTCTTTCTGATACATACTCAAAACGACCAGTTTTGGGAAAGAGTATCCTGCCACAAATATTGTGTAACAGTCTAAGCTCAAGGGGCAATTGGTTAGCCCTAACCTCTTCAAAATCAACAACATCCCTGCCAAGCATTCTAGATAAAGCTGCTCCTCTATTACTATGAGCATTTGCAATGGGTCCAGCAACAGAAAATTAACAGTCTACCCAAAAATCTCAGAGGTGAGATGAATCCTTGTCCTCTCACAAAGCTAATCAAACCTCCATCTCCTCTAGATAAATTCAAGTAAAAATCTTTAACAAGAGTAGAATAGGTCGAAACATCTAAAGAGCATACCTTCTTCCATCCCATATCTTTAATTTGCTTGCCTATGGAGAAGCCCTCATCCTCAAAAAATCTGAAATTCACTTTTCTACCCATTGTAATCACCTTTCCCGCTAATAAATCTACCTGTGGTGAAGATGGACCTGGAATGGCACTGGGCGTGGAGGATGAAGATGAAGAATCTGAGCTGGACGATGGTTGAGGAGCCAGACGCCTCTTACTCCTCTTCCTCGTCACCATGGGAGCTCCAAAGATTGATCCCCTCCGCTTTGGTGCCATTGAATCCTAAGGATAGTGAATTTGAGGGATTCTAAGTTTAGGGAGGCTTGGAGAGGGTTTTGGAAGAGATTGAAAATGATTAGGGACAAAAAGGTGTCGACTCTACCCTAAAATAGTTAAAATGGGACCACAAGGTGTTGACTTCCGCAAAGTCAGGTGTCGACTCCAAGTTGCTAACTCTGTTAGCGCCCAACTTGAGTTGGCTTTGCTAAGACGGGTGTCGGCCCCAAGGTCTCAGACCGAGAGCGACACAAACGAGGTGTCAACTCCACTGATTGGGGTGTCAACTCCACTGACAGTTTCAGAAAAAAAAGAGTTTCAAGGATCCGAAACTTGTCAAAAGAAAATCAATAAATTTTGGATAAAATCTTTGGAATGTGGTGAATCAAATGGTTCAAATATCTAGATGAATTTCCCTTAGAATCATGAAAGAATTTTCAAGAAATGGATTGAATTTTAGATAGTCAATCTTAAGGGTTTCAAAATCATTCCAATGGGTCACAAATCCCTAACTCTCCTCTAAGATAACAAAATCTCTCTTCACTCAAAGGTTTTGTAAATATGTCAGCTAATTGTTCATCAGTACAAACATAATCAAGATAAATGTCATTATTAGCTACATGTTCTCTAATAAAATGATATCTAATTTCAATAGCTTAGTTCTTGAATGTTGTATAGGATTTTTAGTTAAGTTTACTGCACTAGTGTTATCACATCTAATAGGAGTTTTATCAAGTGTTATGCCATAATCCTCAAGTTATCGTTTAATCCAAAGGATTTGAGCACAGCAACTTCCTGCTGCAACATATTCAGCCTCAGCAGTAGATAATGCAACTGAATTTTGCTTTTTGCTAAACCAAGAGATTAAGTTACTTCCTAAAAATTGACATGCACCACTTGTACTCTTTCTATCTAATTTACATCCAGCATAGTCAGAATCAGAATAAGCAATTAAATTTAGTGTTGAGTCTCTAGAATACCATAATCCTACATTTTTAGTTCCACTTAAATATCTAAGTATTCTTTTTACAGCAATTAAGTGAGATTCTTTAGGTTCAGATTGATATCTAGCACATAAACAAACAGCAAACATAATATCCAATCTACTTGCTGTTAAGTAAAGTAGAGATCTGATCATACCTCTATAATGCTTTTGATCAACTTTCTTACCATCTTCATCATTATCTAATTTGCATGAAGGACTCATAGGTGTTCCAAGTGATAGAGATATAGACTAAAAGATATGCTTTATGTTATGTCTTTATATTTTAATGAGAATTCATTTTGAGCAATGTATATCATTTACTATATATGTGCAAGTATCTAGTATTTACAAAGAGTATTTGATCTAGTATGTAGAGTACGGCTTACACATAGAAGACTAGATCATCGGTTCTTTTGGAATATAAGTTTATTATTCACAGTTTTAGATGGAATTGGACACACCATCAGTAGAACTATAGCACAAATTTTTAGTAGGTCTATCTTGACTACGGTGAATGGTTTATTCTAACTATTTGTGCTAGTATACTTTATGTGTATTGAACAGGACCCAGTTGAGTTAATTATTTTATACTAACTTTATAAAATAATTAAACCTTATGAATATTATGATTACTTATGCTCTTAATCCGAATTTTATTTCTAGACACATGTATATAGTGATTATTGCTTTGATTACATATAGAGTGAGATTCTATATGAGTCAATAAACTCAGTGGGTTAGACAATAACATTATATATATGGTGAATATTAATAGTTAAAGGAAATCACATCCTGATAAATTATATTGATGATATCCCCTTGAGGAAGCTTATAAGTTTTGATTGTATCAAATCTTGCAAGTGGATTTTGAATCCGATACATCAAATAAGTTAAGTGGATAGGTCTCAAGGATAATAAAAGCCAATTAAATTATATTTCCAGTAATTAAATTTAATTGGTGGATATCTGTAATCTTAACGTGGGGAGATAATAAGTATTTAATATTAAAGGCTCAAAAATATAAATTCGAATATGATTAGGAGTACAATTATAATTCTTTAGTGGAATGAATTGTAATTTACGTAATTGAATCCTAACCCGAGGTAGGATTGGGAGATTTAATTACGTGGGAAGTCCTTTTCATATTTGCCTATTGGTCCCTGTTGTAGCCCTATAAATACCCTCTCAGTTGGTTGCTAAGGTGAATGTTTTTATGAAAAAAGAAAAACAAGAAACCCTAGGACGGCCAAGAGATCCCACCATCATGTGAGAGAAAGAAGGTATTTTCGGAAATACAGCGGAAGGCTAAAGGTTGAGGTCGAGCAATCGAATCAAAGTGATCGAAAGTTCAAATCTAAAGGTATGATCTTGTACTCATAGATTAGAACGGTAAAAGTTTTTTTTTTTTTTGTATTACTTATATACGCTATAGCCGTGATCTTGGGGGTATAGTGTATATAACTAGGAGATCTTCATCTGCGTGGAGCAAAGTAGCAATCATGGTGCAATGAGGATCTTCATCTGTGTGGAGAATTTTGACCATAATAACAGGGATTTTATTTATCTTGTTTATATTGGTTATGTTGTATACTTGATTGTTTATCCTTTTGTTCTTATGTCTATAACTAGGAGAACATGGTTAATTGGATAATCACTTGCTGTTTGTGTTTTGATATATATTCAAAATTTCAAGACTAGTGTGAACATGGGCAACTAGAGACTAAAATTTATTCCCAATTTTAATTTAAATTTTTGAAATTTAAGGGAATTAAGAGTTTTATTTGTTGCATATATGTATATCAATCACTACTATGGGATTTTGAATTTATAAGATAATCAAACACAAGTTTTATAACCCTCAAAATATTATTTAAATAACTAAGTGGGAGAGGGAATTAATGACAATTAAATCCCATGGTCCCATCACTTGATTATTGGTGAGGTAGTTAATTTCACGTGTTGGCATTAGTGCTTTCCTCCCCATAGGATGAAATTGATTGCCAGCTCACCAAGAATAATCCCTCGTAATTGTTAATGTTGGATTACCTCTCCATCTGAGGGATCCACCATGGGACAATGGATCTAGGATTGAGTGATGGTATACACTTAGGTATAAATATTAGTATCCTCCCCATCGGAGTCACTACAAATATTTATATGACCAAATTTAACCAGCTAATTAATTTTACTTGGTATGTTACCTTTTACCTAGATAGTAAAATTAATAGGTTTTATCTGTCTAGATAAATGATGAGTAGTAGACGTCCTCCCATCGAGGCATACTATTTAAAATGTACTAGGCTGCTAGCAAATTCTTTTATTTTACCTATAATATTAAATTTAAAGTTTATTGCTCATTATATCTTATTTGATGTATGAATGATTCTCAGGATTAAAATGTCTTCTTTCAATCCACTTGCTGTGATACTCAAAGAAAACAAATTGACTGGTCCTAATTACATTGATTGGAAAAGAAACCTGGATATAGTGTTAACTGCAGAAGGGTACAAGTATGTGCTCACTCAGGTCTGTCCCGCAGAACCCGGTGAAGGGGCTTCAGAAGAGGAGTCCCAAGCTTACCGTAAGTGGATTAAGGCTGATGAGATGGCGCGGTGTTACATATTGGCATCTATGTCAAATGTTCTGCAACATCAGCATCAATCTATGCCCTCTGCCTATGACATGATGTTGAACCTTAAAGAAATGTTTGGGGATCAGAGTCGTGCGGCTAGGCAGACTGCGATGAAAGAACTGATGAATACTAATATGGCTGAAGGAACTCCTGTCAGGGATCATGTTCTAAAGATGATTAGTCTTCTGAATGAACTGGAGATCCTTAGAGCAGAGATGAATGGAGAAACCCAGGTTGATATCATTCTCCAGTCCCTACCTGCTTCTTTTAAGCAATTTTGCCTAAATTATACTATGAACAAAATGAGTTTTTCATTAGCAGAGCTACTTAAAGAACTTCAGGTAGCAGAGAGTTTCATTAAGAAGCCTGCAGTTGCTATGGTTACTGAAAAATGTTCTTCTTCGAAGTCTCATGCTAAGAAGAAGAAAAAGGTTCAAAAAAAGAAACAGCATCAGGCCCCACAGTCCAATGGAAAAATAAAAAGAAGGGAAAGTGCTTCGTCTGCAAGCAGCCAGGTCATTGGAAGCAGCAGTGTCCAGTTTGGCTTACCAGGAAACATGCTAGTGGTATATCTCATTCACTTGTAGTTGAAACTTGTTTAGTGGTGTTATCTACCAGTGGCTGGTGTGTAGATACGGGAGCCACTAATCATGTTTGTAATTCATTGCAGGGGTTCTAGCAGACCCGACAGCTAAATGATGGGGAGATTTACATATTTCTGGGAGATGGCACAAGAGTGTCAGTAGTTGTAGTGGAAGATTTTAGCTTTTCTTTTAGTAGAAATAGGATTTTAATATTAAAGAACTATTTTTTTGTACCTTCAATTAGAAGGAATTTAATTTTAGTTTCTAAGTTAGTTGATGATGGATATTCAATTTATTTTAATGACTCCGTTGTTATTAAGAAAAATAAATATTTTATCTATTCTGGTACATTGGTGGATGGTCTTTATATTATTGATCCTGTTTCTCCTCCTGTGCAACTAAATGAAGTGAATAACTATAATAGACCATGTAAGAGAAAACATCCTTCTGAAATGAATCAAACTTATCTTTGGCACTTGCGCCTAGGTCATATAAATCTAAGACAGATTTCTAGACTGGTTCAAGATGGACCATTAGGTTCATTGGAAGTAGAGGCACTATCGGTCTGTGAATCTTGCTTAGAAGGAAAAATGACCAAGCGGCCATTCTCGACCAAAGGCAATAGAGCTAAGGAGATATTAGAATTGGTTCACTCTGATTTGTGTGGCCCAATGAACATCCAGGGTAGAGGTGGTTTTGAGTACTTTGTCACTTTTATTGATGATTACTCAAGATATGGGTATATTTATCTGATGCACCGTAAGTCTGAATGCTTTGAAAAATTTAAAAATTTTAAGGCAGAAATGGAGAACCATCATGATAAAATTATCAAGACACTACGATCCGATCATGATGGCAAGTATCTCTTAGGGGAGTTCACAGATTACTTATTAGATGCTGGGATTGAATCCCAGTTATCTACACTTGGTACACCATAACAGAATGGTGTAGCTGTAAGAAGGAATAGGACTCTTATGGATATGGTTAGATCTATGATGAGTTATTCAGACTTACCTATTTTGTTTTGGGGATATGCATTAGAGACAACTACATATATTCTTAACTTGGTACCATCTAAGTCAGTACCTAAGACACCCACAGAACTGTGGACTGGGCGCAAGCCTAGTCTAAGACATGTTCAGGTTTGGGGTTGTCTAGCACATGTACTAAAAGGCAAACCAGATAAGTTGAAATCAAGGACAGATGTATGCTTCTTTGTTGGATATCCTAAAGGAACAAAAGGTGGTTTATTTTATTGTCCTAAGGATCAGAAGGTCATTGTTAGCACCAATGTCCGATTCTTAGAGGAGGACTATATTATATACCACAAACCCAGAAGTAAAATTGCTCTAGAAGAGTTGAGAGGCGATAAAACTAGACTGGCTCCTTTAATACCAATAGTACAAGCAGAAACACCACAAGAAAGTGGGTTCCCAAACTTCCCATTAAGTATTCGTAGTGGGAGAAGTATAGTAACACAAACTGACCCTGAACTGGTACAAAAGAATACCATTAATGCACCAGTTTCAGAACCAGTGCAGGATGATGGAGCACAAGGATCAGAGTCAGATCGTATTACTACAAGCACATACAATTAGGTTGTGCCTCGTCGAAGTGGAAGGGTTGTAAATCCACCTGAACGGTATATGTTCTTTGGAGAGTCATATGACAGAATCTCTGATGAACTGGATACCGAACCCAGTAGCTATAATGAAGCATTACAGGATAAAGATGCAACTCTTTGGCAAAATGCTATGAAATTAGAGATAGAGTCTATGCACTTTAATCAGGTCTGGGATCTTGTAGAACCATCCGAAGGAGTAAAACCCATCGGATGTAAATGGATCTACAAGAAGAAGAGAGGAGCAGATGGAAAGGTGGAAACCCTCAAGGCTAGGCTAGTTGCAAAAGGTTTTACTTAGAAAGAAGGGATCGACTATGAGGAAACCTTTTCACCAGTAGCTATGCTTAAGTCTATCCGGATTCTCTTATCCATTGCAGCTCATTTCGATTACGAAGTTTGGAAAATAGATGTCAAGATAGCTTTCCTTAATGGAAATCTTGACGAGTGTATTTACATGATGCAACCAGACAGTTTTATAGTAAAAGGCCAGGAGCACTTGGTGTGCAAGCTTAAGAGGTTCATTTATGGACTTAAGCAGGCATCTAGATCTTGAAATACTCGTTTTATCAAGCTATTAAATCTTATGGTTTTGATCAAAGTCCTGACGAGTCATGTGTGTACAAGAAGCGTGATGGAAAAACTTTGATGTTTCTAGTGCTATATGTGGATGACATCTTACTTATTGGAAATGATATGCGAGTGTTATCTTCGGTCAAGGTATGGTTATCTGGACAATTTGATATGAAGGACT
Organism: Calamus simplicifolius; assembly: GCA_900491605.1. NCBI lineage: Eukaryota > Viridiplantae > Streptophyta > Magnoliopsida > Arecales > Arecaceae > Calamus > Calamus simplicifolius. The sequence continues at coordinate 186,614 of UESW01004081.1, forward strand.
TGGAAAAAGCAAGTCACATCTTAGGGATCAAGCTTTTGCAAGATCGCAAGCAAAGGATGATATGCTTATCTCAAGCCACTTATATCGATAAAATTCTCACCCGGTTTGGTATGCATAATTCCAAGAAAAGATTTCTTCCTTTCAGGCATGGAATTTCTCTATCTAAGGATCAGTGTCCTAAGACACCTAAAGAGATAGAAATTATGAAGGCGGTTCCTTATGCTTCTGCAGTAGGAAGCCTAATGTATGCTATGCTATGTACTAGACCTGATATCTGCTTTGTCGTTGGCATGGTTAGCATATTTCAGTCTAACCCTGGGTGAGAACATTGGACTGCAGTAAAACATATAATTAAGTACCTGAAAAGGGCTAAAGATTATATGTTAGTTTACCAAGCAGATAGTCTTATGCCTATAGGATATACAGATTTAGACTTCCAATTAGATAATAAATCTAGGAAATCAACCTCGGGATATGTGTTCACTTTGGGTGGTGGAGCCATTAGTTGGAGGAGTGTGAAGCAAACTTATGTTGCTGACTCTACCATGGAAGCTGAGTATGTGGCTGCATCTGAGGCTGCAAAAGAGGTTGTTTGGCTTAGAAACTTTCTTTTGGATCTTAGTGTGATACCTTCGGTGCAATTACCTATTACACTTTATTGTGATAATAGTGGGGCAGTTGCTAATTCGAAGGAACCCAGGACCCATAAGAAAACTAAACACATTGAGCGTAAGTATCACCTGATACGTGACATCGTGCAAAGAGGTGACGTGCTGGTGATCAAGGTTACATCTGAGGACAACCTGGCAGACCCTTTTACAAAGAGTTTAACTTTGAAAGTTTTTGATAGACATGTAGAGGGTATGGGAGTTAGATATGTACAAGCATTGCTTTGAGTCTAAGTGGGAGATTGATAGAGATATAGACTAAAAGATATGCTTTATGTTATGTCTTTATATTTTAGTGAGAATTCATTTTGAGCAATGTATGCCATTTACTATATATGTGCAAGTGTCTAGTATTTACAAAGAGTATTTGATCTAGTGTGTAGAGTACGGCTTACACACAGAAGACTAGATCATCGGTTCTTTTGGAATACAAGTTTATTGTTCACAGTTTTAGATGGAATTGGACACACCATCAGTAGAACTGTAGCACAAATTTTTAGTAGGTCTGTCTTGACTACGGGAAATGGTTTATTCTAACTATTTATGCTAATACACTTTGTGTGTATTGAACAGGACCCAGTTGAGTTAATTATTTTATACTAACTTTATAAAATAATTAAACCTCATGAATATTATGATTACTTATGCTCTTAATCCGAATTCTATTTCTAGACATGTGTATGAAGTGATTATTGCTTTGATTACACATAGAGTGAGATTCTATATGAGTCAATAAACTTAGTGGGTTGGATAATAACATTATATATGGTGAATATTAATAGTTGAAGGAAACCACGTCCTGATAAATTGGATTGATGATATCCCCTTGAGGAAGCTTATAAATTTTGATTGTATCAAATCAATTGCAAGTGGATTTTAAATCGGATACATCAAATAAATTAAGTGGATAGGTCTCAAGGATAATAAAAGCCAATTAAATTATATTGTTAGTAATTAAATTTAATTGGTGGATATATGTAATCTTAACGTGGGGAGATAATAAGTATTTAATATTAAAGGCTCGAAAATATAAATTCGAATATGATTAGGAGTATAATTATAATTCTTTAGTGGAATAATTTGTAATTTACGTAATTGAATCCTAACCCAGGATAGGATTGGGAGATTTAATTACGTGGAAAGTCCTTTTCATATTTGTCTATTGGTCCCTGTTGTAGCTGTTAGTAATAGTGCCCTAGGCCTATTGTATGGACATGGTATTTTGAATATTTATAAACATTTACTATTATCATAATTTGCATGTTTATTATATAATAATGTCCTTGAATAATATTATGAATTATTCTAAATGTCCCTAATTGGTTATTGTTGTGGGAATAATAATAAATTAAGATTAGTATGAAATTTGATTGATATTCATGGGATGAATATGTGTATGAGATACAAATCAAATTTATATGTATTTGTTGAGAACAAATATTGGACAAGACCCGCCTTGAGATTAATACATGGATCAAAGTCATAAGTTAATCTCTAGTAGTTGTGTCATTAAATCCTTAGACCTGAGATTGCCATAGTTCTCAACATGAGGAATATTATGTTTTGACATAATCAAACGTTGTCTTTAACCGAATGATTATAAAGATTATGATTGAACATAATAAGAATCATGTAGTGAGATGTGAGTGATTAAGATAGAATTTGTCCCTCTTATTATAAGAGAGATATCTCTGGGCCCCTCGATGATTGAGACTAAGAAATGCATGGCCATGCTCAAATGAATTGATGGAGATCAATATCATTTGTTTAGTCAGTTTAATTGGGTTTTGAGAAATTAAAGATAGAGAGATATAAGGTTGACTTTATCCATGCCTTATATTCTATCAAGATATCATGTGACAAAAGGATTATGTTAATAGCTACTTTAAGGTTGTCTCGAAACATGAGCTTTTCATTTAACTTGGGTAGTCATAATGTCTTGCTAGAGGCCGCTTATGACTTGTAGGTTCAAAATGTGATTTTGGCCTACTGCCAACGTTAATTAAACCTATAGGGTCGCACACTAAGAACGGACAATAATGGTTACGATTTGTTACTCTCTATATAATTTAAAATGATGATATTATTTTAAATTACAAATAATAATTAGTTGTCATTTAGATTTGAGTTTAATTTTAAAAAAATTTAAATTCATAATTTAAATTGTGACAAGTAATTAAATTGTTGCATTTTCTTATTGGATAAGGAAATAATCCATAAAGTTTTTTTTGATTAAAAATATATATTCCTTATTTTGTAAGGAAAGGATTTAAATTGTTATTATTTAAAAGGAGTTTTAAATAAATATCAATTAAAATCTTAGTTAACCAAAATTCCTAGCAGGCTTGTATATATGTTCGATATATACGTTTTAGAGTTTGTGGGGCATTTGAAAGATCACGTCGATTGGGGCTTTTGAAGCGTCATATCTTTTGCCTTAAAGATGGAGAAACAGAGAGTTGAAAACATGTGTTCATTTTTGTGAAAAATGGAATGGTTGAACTAGCATTCAAAACCATTTTGGTGTCCGTTCATGTATGGATACTTGTAGAGGATGATCGTCTTTCTGAAAGGCAACACCTTTGAAGATCCGAGAAAACCCAACACAAGAACAGAAGGATTACATACTGATTAAAAAGGTGATAACAAAAGGTAATATTTTTGTTTATCCTTCTTTCGGTTTTTATGAAACGGATGTGATTCTTGGTGGTTATAAATTTATTTTGTTTTCGCTGCAATTTTATTCCAATTAGATTGGGATTTTTCATTCCGTAACCCAACAATGGTATCAGAGCCTCTTGCATTTTCATAAAAATCAAAACTGCCATGTTTGATTGTATGCATGAGATGTATATGATCTTGGCATGGTTTACGTTCTTGTATATATATATGATATTAGTGTTTGCACGAACGACATAGATAATAGGTTTTCTATGGTGTTAATTGATGAATCTGTTTCCTGTAAGGATTCGTTAATATGATTAAAAATCCGAATGGGATATTGCGATAAAAGTTTTTAATATCTTGATATATGATTTTGGTGATGTCTTAATTAGATTAATACATGAACTGAATTCACATATCAATAAGGATTTATCAATTGCTGTTTATGGTGGTGCGGATGTGAGCCTTAAATTTATTGATGAGATCAATAAAATCAAATTTTAGGATGAAACTTTATTGTATCTCCAAATTTTAGGAACCGCAGTACTACCTAATCAGAGCGCCTTATAAATTTAATTGGTTTTAAAAATACACCTATTTTCTTTAATGCAATATGTATATGCTATATGATAACATGATATATTTTGCATGGTGTGTTGCTTTGCTTTGTATGGTGCATGGTATGGCCTTGTGACCAATATGATTGGCAGGTTTTTATTATTCTTTTACAAGGGTTGTAATTATCATATATATGGCCTGCGTGCTATTTTGTTTCATTATAATTTTTCTTTTACTTTTAGTAGTATTTGTTTATTTATTGTAATAAAGCAAGAAGACAAAGCAAATCATTTAAAATCCTGCAATCCAACCATGGTGATAGAGGAGCTAGGTGTCTATGCACATGATGATGGTCAAGTAGACATTATGGTGTTGCTCATTATTACCTAGGATTGACCATTGATCTTCATATTGGCTTATGAAGATCAATCTTGATAAGGTCATACTATGACATGTTTATTATATACATGTATGAGATGCTATGTATGATGTTTCATAAGTATGTGATGCTATGTATGATATCAATGAGTATGTGATACTAAATGCATGATGAGATCTGTTAATCTATCTAGATCCCTCACATAAAATCTTAAGTTGACATGCCATCCATATTTGAACACTTGTCAAGGCTTTTATCACCTTAATGTGGGTTCTACCAAAGTAGAAGTACATTGGGTTACATTAGTGAGGCAAGATGGGTAATGGTGCTACCCATATGTTTAAAAATGGTTTAACTTAATTAGGTTATCAAAACGGTTTTGGGCCTAATGGCATGAGATGGGATTTAAACATGCCGAGACATATGATGTCATAATCCCATAAATTTCTAAGAGTTGCATGAGTTGCAATTGGTAAGAGTTACCTACCTAAAAAACTTAATTTTAAGCGTCATGCCAAAGCTGACTTAAAGTTGAGTATAATATGGATCTTAGCTCACTAAATTAATATGATTTTATCATTGAGGGTTGTTAATTTAGTGGGAGTTTTTCATAATCAAAATACTTAACGAACTTTGCATTTATTGTAGATGGCCAACAATGATAACAATTCTACTATGTCACTGCGATCAATCCTTGCGAAGGACAAACTTACTGGGACTAATTTCCTTGACTGGTTTTGAAATTTGAGAATTGTTCTCAAACAAGAAAGGAAGCTTTATGTCCTGGATCAACCTCACCCTGAAGAACCAGCCGATAATGCTTCTAGAGCTGAAAAGAATGCTTATGAGAAGCATCATAATGACTCTATTGATGTTGCATGCTTGATGCTAGCTACCATGAGTTCTGAACTTCAGAAAGATTTGGAAAACATGGAAACTTATGATATGATTGTCAATCTAAAGGAAATGTTCCAGCAACAAGCAAGGCAAGAAAGGTATGATACTACCAAGGCATTGCACTCTTGTAAAATGGCCGAGAGGGTGCTTCAGTTAGCGCTCATGTGTTAAAATGAAAGGCTATATTGAGCACCTTGATAGGCTTGGATTTCCAATGAGCCAAGAGTTGGCAACAGATTTGATCCTAAATTCACTTCCTGATAGTTATGATCAGTTTATCATGAACTATAACATGAATGAAATGGACAAATCAATTTCTGAGCTGCATACGATGCTTAAAACTGCTGAACAGAATATTAAGTCCAAGCCTGGCCATATTCTGATGGTTCAAAAGGGAAAGGGCCTTATGAAGAAAAGAAAAGGAAAGGGTAAGGGAAGGGCTGGAAAGTCCAATGCTCAACCCAAGCCCAATCCTAAACCCAAGGCTAAAGCCCCAAAGGAGGGTGTCTGTTTCTTTTGCAATGAACCTGGTCATTGGAAGAGAAACTGCAAGCTGTATTTGGAGGATCTAAAGAAGAAGAAGAAGACTGGTGAGACCGGTTCTTCAGGTATTTATGTTATAGAGATTAATTTCTTTCCTTCTAGTTCCTGGGTATTAGATACTGGATGTGGATCTCACATTTGCACAAATGTGCAGGGGCTCAAAAGGAGTAGACAACTGAAGAAGGGCGAAGTTGATCTTCGAGTAGGCAATGGAGCAAAAGTTGCTGCTTTAGCTGTAGGAAGTTATGAACTTTCTTTGCCCAGTGGGCTTTTGTTAGTTTTGAACAATTGCTATTATGTTCCTACAATGTGTAGGAATATTATTTCAGTTTCTTGTTTGGATAATGATGGTTTTTATTTTATTATTGAGAATAATAATTGCTCCATTTATCATAAAGACATGTTCTATGCAAATGCCGAATTACTAGATGGTCTTTATGTTTTGAATCTTCAAAAATCCAACAATTCTTCTGTCTATAACATAACTACTAAGAAAGTTAAGTCCAATGACTTAAATTCAACCTATCTTTGGCATTGTCGCCTTGGCCATATAAATGAGAAACGCATATCAAAACTCCATCAAGATGGACTTTTGAACTCATTTGATTTTGAATCATATGATACATGTGAATCTTGTCTATTGGGTAAGATGACAAAGGATCCCTTTACTGGACACAGTGAAAGGGCCAATGAATTATTGGGCCTAATACATACAGATGTATGTGGACCATTAAGTTCAGAAGCCATAGGAGGTTACAAGTACTTCATTACATTTACTGATGACTTCAGTAGATATGGTTATGTCTACTTGTTGAGACACAAATCTGAATCATTTGAAATGTTTAAATCTTTTCAATATGAAGTACAAAACCAACTTGGCAAGACAATCAAGGCACTTCGATCTGATCGAGGTGGAGAATATTTGAGCCAAGATTTTTATGACCATCTTAGAAGTTGTGGAATCATTCCACAGCTAACTCCTCCTGGAACACCGCAATGGAATGGTGTGTCTGAAAGAAGGAATCGAACCTTATTAGATATGGTTCGATCTATGATGAGTCTAACAGATCTTCTACTTACCTTTTGGGGTTATGCACTTGCTACAGCTGCGTTCACACTAAATCGAGTTCCAACCAAAGCGGTTGAAAAGACGCCATAAGAGATGTGGAATGGTAAAAAGCCCAGTTTGTCTTTTCTTAAGATTTGGGGTTGTGAAGCTTATGTAAAACGTCAAGTTTCAAATAAGTTGGAACCCAAGTCTGATAAATGTTTTTTTGTGGGATATCCTAAAGAGACTAAAGGATACTACTTTTACAATCCCATTGAGAACAAAGTGTTTGTTGCTCGGAATGGTGTCTTTCTAGAAAGGGAATTTATTTCTAAAGGAACCAGTGGGAGCAAGGCACAAATCGAAGAGATTCGAGAACCACAAGATAACATTGAACTGCCTAGGGATGCTCAAAGTCAACAAACCACTGTTGACACACCACCTGTAGCACAAAAGTTACATAGATCTGATAGGATACATCATGAGCCCGAGAGATATGGATTTCTTGTGACTGATAATCATGATGTATTGTTAGTGGATGAAAATGAACCTACTACCTATCAAGAGGCTATGTTAGATCCAGACTCTAAGAAATGGTTAGAGGCTATGAAGTCTGAAATCCAATCCATGTATGATAATCAGGTATGGACCTTGATTGAGCCACCTGAAGGTACAAAGACTATTGGGTGCAAATGGGTTTTCAAAAAGAAAACTGACATGGATGGTAAAGTGCATACTTACAAAGCAAGGCTAGTTGCAAAAGGTTTCAAACAAACTCATGGTATAGACTATGATGAAACTTTTTCACCTGTAGCCATGCTAAAGTCTATTAGAATTCTTATTGCCATTGCTGCATATTATGACTATGAGATTTGGCAAATTGATATTAAAACAACGTTTCTTAATGGAAACTTACTTGAGGATGTGTACATGACACAACCTGAGGGTTTTGTACAACCTGAGAATTCTAGTAAAGTATGCAAGCTTCAAAGATCCATTTATGGTTTGAAGCAGGCTTCTCGGAGTTGGAATCTTCGTTTTGATGAATCAGTCAAAGAGTTTGGATTTATCAAAAATAAAGATGAACCTTGTGTTTACAAGAAAGTTAGTGGGAGTGCCATTGTATTTCTGGTCCTATATGTTGATGACATTTTACTCATTGGAATGATATCCCTACATTGCAGAGTGTCAAGTCTTGGTTAGGGAAATGTTTCTCAATGAAAGACTTAGGTGAAGCTACCTATATCCTAGGGATAAAGATCTATAAAGATAGATCTAAGAGGCTGATTGGTCTAAGTCAAAGTACTTACATAGACAAAGTATGAAAAGGTTCAGTATGCAAGATTTCAAGAGAGGATACTTGCCTATGTCTCATGGTATTACACTCAGCAAATCTCAGTGTCCTAACACAAAAGATGAGCGAGAGTGCATGAGTAAGATTCCTTATGCTTCAGCAATAGGATCTATCATGTATGCTATGTTGTCACTAGACCAGATGTCTCTTATGCTTTAAGCATAACGAGTAGATACCAGTCAGATCCCGGTGAGAGTCACTGGACGGCGGTCAAGAACATTCTTAAGTATCTGAGAAGATCTAAAGATATGTTCTTGGTGTATGGCGGATTGGAAGATGATCTAGTTGTAAGTGGTTACACAGATGCAAGCTTTCATTCTGACAAAGATGATTTTCGATCGCAGTCAGGATATGTGTTTTGTTTAAATGGTGGTGCTGTTAGCTGGAAGAGTTCGAAGCAAAGCACTGTTGCTGATTCTACAACTGAAGCTGAATACATAGCAGCATCTGATGCAGCAAAGGAAGCAGTTTGGATCAAGAAGTTCATTACTGACCTTGGAGTGGTTCCTAGCATCACAAATCTTGTTGATGTTTATTGTGACAATAATGGTACTATCGCACAAGCAAAAGAACCTAGGTCACATTAGCGATCCAAACACATTCTTAGGCGTTATCATCTCATTCGAGAAATCATTGAGAGAGGTGACGTAAAAATATGCAGAGTTCCAACAGATGACAATGTTGCTGATCCATTGACTAAGCCTCTACCACAAGCAAAGCATGATCGTCATGCTAGGTTCATAGGTATTAGATACATTGATGAGTGGGCCTAGTGCAAGTGGGAGATTGTTAGTAATAGTGCCCTAGGCCTATTGTATGGACATGGTATTTTGAATATTTATGAACATTTACTATTATCATAATTTGCATGTTTATTATATAATAATATCCTTGAATAATATTATGAATTATTCTAAATATCCCTAATTGGTTATTGTTGTGGGAATAACAATAAATTAAGATTAGTATGAAATTTGATTGATATTCATGGGATGAATATGTGTATGAGATACAAATCAAATTTATATGTATTTGTTGAGAACAAATATTGGACAAGACCGCCTTGAGATTAATACATGGATCAAAGTCATAAGTTAATCTCTAGTAGCTGTGTCATTAAATCCTTAGACCTGAGATTGTCATAGTTCTCAACATGAGGAATATTATGTTTTGACATAATCAAACGTTGTCTTTAACCGGATGATTATAAAGATTATGATTGAACATAATAAGAATCATGTAGTGAGATGTGAGTGATTAAGATGAAATTTGTCCCTCTTATTATAAGAGAGATATCTCTGGGCCCCTCGATGATTGAGACTGAGAAATGCATGGCCATGCTCAAATGAATTGATGGAGATCAATATCATTTGTTTAGTTAGTCTAATTGGGTTTCGAGAAATTAAAGATAGAGAGATATAAGGTTGACTTTATCCATGCCTTATATTCTATCAAGATATCATGTGACAAAAGGATTATGTTAATAGCTACTTTAAGGTTGTCTCGGAACATAAGCTTTTTATTTAACTTGGGTAGTCATAATGTCTTGCTAGAGGCCGCTTATGACTTGTAGGTTCAAAATGTGATTTTGGCTTACTGCCAACGTTAATTGAACCTATAGGGTTGCACACTAAAAACGGACAATAATGGTTACGATTTGTTACTCTCTATATAATTTAAAATGATGAGATTATTTTAAATTACAAATAATAATTAGTTGTCATTTAGATTCGAGTTTAATTTTGAGAAAATTTAAATTTGTAATTTAAATTGTGACACGTAATTAAATTGTTGCATTTTCTTATTGGATAAGAAATAATCCATAAAGTTTTTTTTTGGTTAAAAATATATATTCCTTATTTTGTAAGAAAAGGATTTAAATTGTTATTATTTAAAAGAAGTTTTAAATAAATATCAATTAAAATCTTAGTTAACCAAAATTCTTAGCAGGCTTGTATATATGTTCGATATATACATTTTAGAGTCTGTGGGGCATTTGAAAGGTAACGTTGATTGGGGCATTTGAAAGGTCACATCAATTGGGGCATTTGAAAGGTCACGTCGATTGGGGCTTTTAAAGCGTCATATCTTTTTCCTTAAAGATGGAGAAACAGAGAGTTGAAAACATGGGTTCATTTTTGTAAAAAATGGAATGGTTGAACTAGCATTCAAAACCATTTTGTGTCCGTTTGTGTGTGGATACTTGTAGAGGGTGATCGTCTTTCTGAAAGGTAGCACCTTTGAAGATCTGATAAAACTCAACACAAGAACAAAAGGATTACATACTGATTAAAAAGGTAATAACAAAAGGTAATAACAAAAGGTAATATTTTTGTTTATCCTTCTTTCGGTTTTTATGAAACGCATGTGATTCTTGGTGGGTTATAAATTTATTTTATTTCCGCTGTAATTTTATTCCAATTAGATTGGGTTTTTCATTTCGTAACCCAATAGTAGCCCTATAAATACCCTCTCTATTGGTTGCTAGGGAACGTTTTTATGAAAAAAGAAAAACAAGAAACCCTAGGATGGCCAAGAGATCCCACCATCTTGTGAGAGAAAGAAGGTATTTTTGGAAATACGGTGGAAGGCTAAAGGTTGAGGTCGAGCAATCGAATCAAAGTGATCGAAAGTTCAAATCTGAAGGTATGATCTTGTACTCATAGATTAGAATGGTAAAAGTTTTTTTTTTTTTTGTATTACTTATATACGCTATAGCCGTGATCTTGGGGGTATTCCGCGTTCCCCAACACCAAGGGTTTGATTCCATTCCAAACTTCTTAAGAATTTCCTTTGTGTACTTTGTTTGGTTGATGAAAATCCCCTCTTTACTTTGTTTGTTTTGTAGTCCTATGAAGAAATTGAGTTCTCCCATCATGCTCATCTCGAATTCACCCTGCTTTAACTTAGCAAATTCTTGACACAAAAGATTGTTAGTAGCACCGAATACAATATCATCTATATATTTGTACTACCAATAAATCTTTATATTTTTTTTTCAAAAATAAGGTTTTATCAACATTTCCTCTAGAAAAATCATTTTCAATTATAAATTTACTTAACCTATCATACTAAGCTCTAGGTGCTTATTTTATAAACCATAAAGTGCTTTGTGTAATTTAAAAACATGATTTGGAAATTCATGATCTTCAAAACCTGGTGGTTGTTCTACAAAAACTCTCATTTATAAAACCATTTAAAAATGCACTTTTAACATCCATTTGAAATAATTAATATTCATATGACATGCAAATGCAAGTAATAGTCTAATTGCTTCTAATCTAGCTACAGGTGCAAAAGTTTCATCAAAATCAATTCCTTCTTCTTGATTATATCCTTTTGCAACTAGTCTAGCTTTATTTCTAATTACTATGCCATTTTCATCTAATTTATTTCTAAATACCCATTTAGATCCTATAACCGACTGACCTTTAGGTCTATCAACTAAGGACCATATATTATTCCTAGTAAATTGATTTAATTCCTCTTGCATAGCTAACATTCAATTACCATCTTTTTCGGCTTCTTTGATAGTTTTAAGTTTAATTTGAGATACAATGCAAGATGATTATTATATTACTCATTGATAATCTAGTTCTTACTCCTTGAGATGGATCACCTATAATCAATTCTTTTGGACGACCATAGGCATATCTTCAATCTCTAGGAAGATCTAACTCATTATGATTAGTATCAATAACATCAACCCTAGGAGAATCATCATCTCTAGCTTCTTGTTCATGGTCTGAAGATATATCTATATTTAATTTTTTAATATCTCTTTCTAGCAAATTTGTATCTTCTTCATCATCAATCTTTTCTGAACCTGATGCTAAAGACTCATCAAAAACTACATGAATTGATTCTTCTACAATTAAGTTCCTCTTGTTAAATACTCTATAGGCTTTACTAGATGTTGAATATCCTAAGAATATGCCTTCATCATATTTTTCATCAAACTTCCCCAGGTTGTCTTTACCATTATTATGAATGAAACATTTACAACCAAATGCATGAAAGTAACTAATGTTTGGTTTCCTATTATGCCATAATTTATAGGAAGTCTTTTTAAGGATTGGTCTAATTAAAGCTCTATTTAAGATGTAACATGTTGTGTTTATGACTTCCGCCCAGAGTACTTTGGGAGTTGGCTTTCATATAGCATGGTACAGGCCATATTTCTAATGTTGTTGACCTAATTATTGATTTTGATGATTAACAAAACTATTTGAGTATAACATTTGAAGTTACTAATGATTTTGGTTAAGTTTTTCAGTTTATGATTTGATTTATTAAGCAAAATCACAAGACAAATTAAGTTCTAGTTCGAATCTAATGTCAAGGTACACTACAAGAAAATACTGAAATAGCGACGCAAATTTAGCGACTCATTCTTGCATCGCTAAATTACGACCAAATTGCGATGCCTCCACGATAACAAAAAATTGTGACTCAATTAACGACGCATTAGCGACTCAATAAACCAGATAATCAAAAAATTTAATTTTTTAATTTAGCGATGCAAATAATGCATCGCAATATTTTTAAAATTAAATTTTATAAAATATAATTATGAAATAAAAATATTGCGATGCAACCAAATGCGTCGTAATATTTTTAAAAAAATTAATTATATTAAATAGCGACGCAATAAACCAAAAAATTAAAAAAAAATTTAATTTAGCGATGCAAGTATTGCATCGTAATTATTTTAAATTAAATTAATTTTTATAAAATATAATTATGAAATAAAAATATTGCGATGCAATTCAGTGCGTCGTAATATTTTTAAAAAATTGATTATGTTAAATAGCGATGCAATAAAATAGAAAATTAATAAAATAATTTTTTATTTAGTGAAGCAAATATTGCATCGCAATATTTTTAAAAAATAAATTTTATAAAAAAAATTAAAAAGTAATTATGAAATAAAAATATTGCAACGCATTTGATTGCGTCGTAATATTAAAAAAAATTAATTATGTTAAGTAGCGACGCATTAGCGACGCAATAAATTAGAAAATTAGAAAATTAATTTTTAATTTAGTGACGCAAATAATGCATCGCAATGTTTTTAAAAAAAAATAAATTTTATAAAATATAATTAAAAGATAAAAAATTAAAAATAAAACATTGCGATGCAATGAAATGCGTCGCAATTGTTTTATAAAAAAATAATTTTGGTACATGCATCGGATCGGTCATCGCCGATCAGGATCACGCTTGGATCAATCGCAACCGTCGAATCATTGCTGATCGGATCGATCACGATGGTTCGAGATCGATCGTCGCTGATCGAGATCACGGCTTGGATCGATCGCAACCGTCGGATCTGATAGAGATATAGACTAAAAGATATGCTTTATGTTATGTCTTTACATTTTAATGAGAATTCATTTTGAGCAATGTGTGCCATTTACTATATATATATATGTGCAAGTGTCTAGTATTTACAAAGAGTATTTGATCTAGTGTGTAGAGTACGGCTTACACACAGAAGACAAGATCATCGGTTCTTTTGGAATACAAGTTTATTGTTCACAGTTTTAGATGGAATTGGACACACCATCAGTAGAACTGTAGCATAAATTTTAGTAGGTCTGTCTTGACTACGGGGAATGGTTTATTCTAACTATTTGTGCTAGTACACTTTGTATGTATTGAACAGGACCCAGTTGAGTTAATTATTTTATACTGACTTTATAAAATAATTTAAAACTCATGATATTATGATTACTTATGCTCTTAATCCGAATTCTATTTCTAGACACATGTATGTAATGATTATTGCTTTGATTACACATAGAGTGAGATTCTAGATGAGTCAATTAACTCAGTGGGTTAGGCAATAACATTATATATATGGTGAATATTAATAGTTGAAAGAATCCACGCCTGTTAATTTGGATTGATGATATCCCCTTGAGAAAGCTTATAAGTTTTGATTGTATCAAATCTTGCAAGTGGATTTTGAATCCGATACATCAAATAAGTTAAGTGGATAAGTCTCAAGGATAATAACAGCCAATTAAATTATATTGTCAGTAATTAAATTTAATTGGTGGATATCTGTTATCTTAACGTGGGGAGATAATAAGTATTTAATATTAAGGCTCAAAAATATAAATTCGAATGTGATTAGGAGTACAATTATGATTCTTTAGTGGAATGAATTGTAATTTACGTAATTGAATCCTAACCCGGGATAGGATTAGGAGATTTGATTACGTGGAAAGTCCTTTCATATTTGCCTATTGGTCCCTGTTGTAGCCCTATAAATACCCTCTCAGTTGGTTGCTAGGGTTAACGTTTTGAGGAAAAGAAAAACAAGAAACCCTAGGTCGGCCGAGAGATCCCACCATCTTGTGAGAGAAGGAAGGTATTTTCGGGAATACGACGGAAGGCTGAGAGGTTGAGGTCGAGCAATCAAATCAAGCTGTTCCAACGTTCAAGTCTGAAGGTATAATCTTATACTCATAGATTAGAACGGTAAAAGATTTTTGTATTACTCATATACGCTATAGCCGTGATCTTGGGGGTATTCCGCGCTCCCCAACAGGATCATCGCCGATCGGACCGATCGCAATGGTCCGAGATCGGTCATCGCCGACCGGGATCATAGCTTGGATCGATCGCAACCATCGGATCATAGCCGATCGAATCGATCGCAACGGTCCAAGATCGATCGTCGCCGATCGGGATCATGGCTTGGATCGATTGCAACCGTCGGATCATTGCCGATCGGAGGGATCGCAATGGCCCAAGATCGATCGTCATCGATCGATCGGGATTAGGGCTTGGATCGATCGCAACCATCGGATCGACGCCGATCGAACCGATCGCAACGGTCCAAGATCGATCATCGCCGACCGGGATCATGGCTTGGATCTATCGCAACCGTGGGATAGTTGCCGATCGGATCGATCGCGATGGTTGAAGATCGGTCATCGTCGATCGGGATCAGGGCTTGGATCGATCGCAACCGTCAGATCGTCGCCAATCGGATCGATCGCGACGGTCCGAGATCGATCGTCATCGATCGGAATCAGGGCTTGGATCGATTGCAACCATCGAATCGTTGCTGATCAAATCGATCGCAATGGTCCGAGATCGGTCATTGTCGATCAGAATCAGGGCTTGGATCGATCGCAACCGTCAGATCATCGCCGATCGGATCAATCGCAACGGTCCGAGATCGATCATCATTGATCGGGATCAAGGCTTGGATTTATCACAACCGTCAGATGATCGCCGATCGGATTGATCGCGACGGTCCGAGATCGATCGTCGCCGATCGGGATCACAACTTGGATCAATCGCAATCGTCGGATCGTCGCCGATCAGACCGATCGCAATGTCCAAGATCGGTCGTTGCCGATCGGATCAGGGCTTGGATCGATCACAACCATCGGATCGTCGCCGATTGGATCGATTGCAACGGTCCGAGATCGATCGTCGCCGATCGGGATCATGGCTTGGATCGATCGCAACCGTCGGATCGTCACCAATCAAACCGATCACAACGGTCCGAGATCGGTCCTCGCCGATCAGGATCAGGGCTTGGATCGATCACAACTATCGGATCATCGCCGATCGGATCGATCGCAACGGTCGAAGATCGATCGTCGCCGATCGGGATCAGGGCTTGGATCGATCGCAACCATTGGATCATCGCCGATCGGACCGATCGCAACGGTCCAAGATCTATCATGCCGATCGGATCAAGGCTTGGATCGATCGCAACTGTCAGATCGTCACCGATCAGGTCGATCGCGACGGTCCGAGATCGATCGTCACCGATCGGGATCATGGCTTGGATCGATTGCAACCGTCGGATCGTCGCCGATCGGATCGATCATGACGGTCGAGATCGATCGTCGCCGATCGAGATCATGGCTTGGATCGATCGCAACCGTCGGATCATTGCCGATCGGACCGATCGCAATGGTCCAAGATCGGTCATCACCGATCGAGATCATAGCTTGGATCGATCGTAACCATCGGATCATAGCCGATCGGATCGATCGCAATGGTCCGAGATCGATCGTCGCCGATCGAGATCATGGCTTGGATCGATCGCAACCGTCGGATCATTGCCGATCAGAGGGATCGCAATGGCCCGAGATCGATCGTCATCGATCGATCGGGATTAGGGCTTGGATCGATCGCAACCATCGGATCGACGCCGATCGAACCGATCACAATGGTCCGAGATCGATCATCGCTGACCGGGATCATGGCTTGGATCTATCGCAACCATGGGATCATTGCCGATCGGATCGATCGCGATGGTCGAAGATCGGTCGTCGTCGATCGGGATCAGGGCTTGGATCGATCGCAACCGTCGGATCGTCGCCAATCGGATTGATCGCGACGGTCCGAGATCGGTCGTCATCGATCGGGATCAGGGCTTGGATCGATTGCAACCATCAAATCATTGCCGATCAGATCGATCGCAATGGTCCAAGATCGGTCATTGTTGATCGGGATCAGGGCTTGGATCGATCGCAACCGTCGGATCGTCGCCAATTGGATCGATCACAATGGTCCGAGATCGGTCATCATTGATCAGGATCAAGGCTTGGATTGATCGCAACCGTCGGATGGTCGCCGATCGGATCGATCGCGATGGTCCGAGATCGATCATCGCCGATCGGGATCATGGCTTGGATCGATCGCAATCATCGGATCATCGCCGATCGGACCGATCGCAATGGTCCGAGATCGGTCATCGCCGATCGGGATTAGGGCTTGGATCGATCTCAACCATCGGATCGTCACCGATTAGATCAATTGCAACGGTCCGAGATCGATCGTCGCCGATCGGGATCACGGTTTGGATCGATCTCAACCGTCGGATCGTTGCCAATCAAACCGATCGCAACGGTCCGAGATCGGTCGTCGCCGATCAGGATCAGGGCTGGATCGATCGCAACCGTCGGATCGTCGCCGATC